>OZ010607.1:42596856-42601856 GCA_963932145.1 Acanthosepion lycidas | reverse complement strand
GGAAATTAGAGATGTCAAGAACATCTCTTATTAAGATTGAATTAACAAGTCTAATTAAGAGCTACAAATTACATGGAATTGTGGAGAGCCACGTTCACCAATGCCCAGATGGACCCGGCACAAATAATAATAATAATAATAATAATAATAATAATAATAATAATAATAATTCTACCTCCTCAATTAATATAATAGTTTCAGGAAAAGTGCTATCTCATTTTTCATTACAATTCCAGAACATAGTTTCTGTTTTAATCCTCTTTCTTGATCCACTTGTGCGAGGATACTGATTTATCATTCTGGTTCCAGTTAGTAACCTATAATTAATTTGTTTTCTTGGCAACTAGAATAAATACTTAACATCAGAAAGTGACTGATGAAATTTCTAGGGCGCTTAATGAGGAAAGAAGCCTTGGAAAGGCAATAGAGTCAGAGTAAAGCAAAGCATAACCAACCTCGCAAACATGGCAAAATTTAGCAAGATCTACAAAATTTTCACTTTTTTTTTGAATCGTTGAAGATGGCTCTTGTCCCAACTAGTCACCTACATGGAGTAAAAATGTTAACAACGATGGAATTTTAGAAAATATAGAAAGCCAAAAGAACTTTTAAACTTTACATAAGAGAGATACATTTGTAGGCACTTAATGAGGAAAAAGGTTTAAGTAATATTGAGAGTCACAGGGCAGGTTGAAGGCAAGAGTGTCAGAGAAAACAACTATTAACCGGTGAGCTTGAGTTAATTTTTTTTTTTAAGCGCGTCACCCCAAGCAAGTCGGAAAGCCACTAGGACGCAAGGTGTCACAGAAAATTTAGAGCAAGATCAGATAGGAGTGATAGAGGAAAAGATGAGGAGAAGGATAGTGGATAGATCAAGGGAACTGGAGATGTCGATTGACATTACATTTGATTAGTTGGAGATTATAGCTATCAGATAAACTGGAATAGGAAAGGGAGTTCCACAGGCAAGAGGTGCGGGACATGAAGCTATTGCAGTAAAAGAAACGGCTACATTTAGTAGTTTCGACAGTGAAAGGGTGAGAGCGGGATGCCACCCTCGTAGGGCGCTTGAACTCATAAACTCTGGGAACCAGCGAATGCAGCTCCTCGGAGCAATTACCATGAAAGTATTTGTAAAAAAGACAGAGAGAGGCGACACCGCGTCTGTGAGAGAGTGACTGTAGACGAGATGCCAGAACAGGGCCAATTGTATTGCATATCCGCCTCTGGAGCCTATCAAGAACCCCGAGGCAAACAGAAGGGGATCCAGACCATATATGGCAGCAATACTCCATGCAAGGGCGAATTGTTGATTTGTAGATGTGGAGGATCGATTCCGGGGAGGAAAATTTCCTGGCGCGGCACAGGGAGCCAACTTTCCTTGCGGTGCACGAAGCAATTGACTCAATGTATTTGTTGAAATAGGTGGCAAATAGCGTTTGAAGGGGATAATAGAAAAACAATATTTAGTAAGATCTACATAGAACAGAAAATAGTGGAGAGCCATGATCACCAATGTCCTGAAGGGAAACGACAAGGAGAAGAAGCGACGTATAATCGTAGAGAGCGTAAGGAACGTATACAGTCATTAAATTCGGAAGTATCTCTCATCAGGAAAATCAACAAAACAATATCGTGAGATTTATCCGGGTAATACCAGTTGCCTTAAATATATGGAACAGATGCAGAGAAAGATTTTCTTGCTAAGTAGGAAAATGTACTTGCAGCATTTTCATTGCTACACAAAGCAGAGAAACTTATAATGTCACGTCAAGAAAATATCTCGTACACCTAGTGAGGTGGGCGAGACATTTTCTGATACAAGATGTAATTTCCTGCTACGAGATATAAAGGAACGGTTTCGGAGAAACAAATTATTACGAATGGATATATATATATATATATATATATATATATATATATATATATATATATATATATATATATATATATGTATATATATATATATATATATATATATATATATATATATATATATATATATATATATATATTAAATGGTCTGTTATGCACATTTTTAGTCTGTCAACACTGTGAAAACAGTTTGATTAATATTATATTTAAATATAGTCATGAAGAACTTCAGAATTTCATTTTTTCACTTTTGGTTTTAAATCAACCATTTTTTTATAATATGAAATGGGTATGGGTAGATCCGAGGATTTAGATTCCCCTGGCCTACTGGTACCTTCTCAACGATCTCGAGGCTTTCCAGAGAATGGTGAGAAATTTAAAAAAAAAACATTCGTCGGAAAAATATTGTTGATGAAAGAGATCGAAGAAGAATATATAGACTGGTTCTAGTTGATAGAAACGTAAGAGTATCTGAAATAAACACTTTTTCTTAACAACGTAGGTAGGTACAAAAGCATCTTTGAACACACCACACGTTAAAACTCAAAGCGGATGGGCTGCAGTGACAGAAAATATGATCAGATGTCAGTGCTACCAGATAGGAACAATAAACTGAGGCTACAATTCACTAAGGATCAGAAAGCTTGAAAATAGAGACTTGTAAAGACGCTACCTGTTTAATAAGTCTCGGTTTCGGCTACAATATATATATATATATATATATATATATATATATATATGTGTGTGTGTGTGTGTGTGTGTGTGTGTGTTATACTTGAATAGTGTCGCTGCCGACACTTGCGTTTGAACATAGTTCGGCAGTGAGCAATCACAAGCGATCCCATTATTGAATTAAATAGTCCACGTGACGATAGAGGAAACGTATTATTAGGATGTCGCGTGACGTTTATTTGATCTCATTTCTATCGTCTAATAGTATTCGGATCACTATTTCTATTCTATCCTCTATTACTAGAAGGGCCGCTATTCCCTACTCTACTCACTATACTATTTCTCTATTTGGATCACCATACGGATTACTATTTGAGCGAGTATTATCAAGCATGTATATTTTTGCGTGTGATATTCGAAGGCGTCTGATACTAGTATTGTTCAACGGCGTTACCATAGTTGTATCTCTACTACAACGAGCATTATGAATGTGACAACGAGTTTTCGTTGGCATTACAGAAGTGGCAACGAATGGTCGTTGACATCACAAAAGTACGTAAGGGTCAGAATTTAATAAAAACACAATGAACATATGAGTTCATCTTGCCTTTTATCAGCAGTTTTAGCTCGTGGTATCGATGTAACAATACAGGGAATGCTTTCTTAGCATACAAATATAAAATCTTTTAAATGCTTCAACCTCTCTAGGTATTGTGCATGACTACGCGTCTGAGGTTATGTCAACGGGACACCTTCTTTCAAATGGCTATTCAATGCAGGTCGATGCACTGTCTCACGAATAATATAAAACACGTAGATGAGTTTTCTACGTTAATTTGTTCTCGCTGTAGGCGCATATACATCACATTGAGCAAGTTTGCAATGTGATCAAAAGAATCTAGCATACCAATTTAGAACTGCGGGACGTTTTAATAACATTTTCTTCTTAGTCAATTCATCCCAAACAAAACAGAAATATCACTAGTCGGCCGGAGTTTACAGGGAGTTTGATTTGGTTTACTTTGTTTTATGGCATATCAATCTCAATGTGTTATTTAATGCCGACAAAATTTTCATTATTGTTAATATTTTTTCCAAAAAATCTATTTCTTCACTGGTATTTTTTTTTTTTCAAAAAATGTATTGCTGGTAATATTTTTTTTTTACAAAGTATATCTGGTATTAAACCTTATTTGACCCGAGTTTGGGAGTTAAATATTTGCCCATAGCTGGGACCCTAACAGGTACTACCACCCCGGCTCAGGACGAACATGGGAACACCAGCAATTAAGAGGTGATTCCACGCTTTTCAAAGCCTCCTGATCAGTGGCCTTACTGTCGGACATAGTTTATCGTCTTACCCAGCATACGGATGTAGTTTATCGTCATATCCAGGACAGAGTTTACAGAGAGCGAACGTGAAAGTAAAATATGAGTATGAGGAGGATTAAAGACAGGATGACAGATAAACAGGATTCAAGAAGGCAGAAGATTGCGCTTGACACTGCAGTTAAATTTTTGAAGATCGTAGTTATTAGGGAAGGAAGCAAACGGAAGGAAGTTTCCGAGAAAAGAAAATGTTGAAGTAGAAGTGGCAGTTGCATTTAGCTATTTTAATAGTAAACGGGTGGGGTCTGGATGCACGCTTAAATTCATGAAGTCGGGGCACCACAGAAAAATGACCAGGCAGTACCTCTTCTTATGAGGGTGGTGGTACCCAGTCCTTCCTCCGTTCCTGAGACACCCTACAAAAGGGGATATGCCGAGGGAAGTGAGAAAGTTTTCTACAGTATTGCCGAAAAGCCCATATTAAAATTGATCTTGAGTCACATTATTTTACGACACGAGGTCACGGATAATCATCTATACTTAATAAAGTGGCCATATGTATCTGATGTCGTTACTATAGGGAAATTTGAAAAGTGACCATATCTACCTGTTTTTTATACGATGGGGTAAATGAAAAAATGTCAGCCCAAGCCCCAGCTGGCCATACTCACAAGGCAGACAGTACTTCTCCTTCGCGAGAGGGACGGGGTCATTACCTGGTCCTTGAAGTATCCCCAAAAGGAGAAGTGCCGATGGAACTTGAGCAATTTTTGAAAGGCTTTCTGGAAATCTTACATTAAGCTCCGAATGTGTTGGAACAGACACTGAAGCAGAGGTTAATCGCAAGAGTATGATGGGCCTGTGACAGAGTGGTTAGAACGTTCACCTTCTGACCAATAGACCCTGGTTGATTTGTCAGGAAGTAGACTTCCTGGTGTTATCAGACTGGTGGTTGGGGCGGTCGATCACAGCGTGCAGCACCTTTGGAAAGTGGCTGAAAATCACACGACGGTTTGACCCAAGACTTGTGTGTGAAATTGGGCAGAAGGGACCCTTGGGGGATGTCGATAGTTGTGCTAGCACGAAGTTACAAGCCATCGCGGTCGAGTGCTTGAGCGTACTGG
>OZ010607.1:42506856-42594356 GCA_963932145.1 Acanthosepion lycidas | reverse complement strand
TGCAATATAGTCAGTAGAATCCTGATTTAACATTAACAAAACCCAGTGGCTTATAATGTACGAGACGTAGTTTAAAGAATTTGAGCGACAAAAAAAAAAAAAAAAAAAAAAAAAATGCATTTTCGATAGTGTAAAAAAATAAGATCGAGTATTTCTGTAAAAGAACAATATGAATAAACACAAAAGGAAAATTTATCTCAACCGACGCATTTCGTCCTCTCGGAGACTTTATCTCGGCAAATGTGAGGATTTTATTTTGTAACATGTATTTATATACAAGAGAAAAAATGTTGCTGGTATTTCGGTATTTTTGTTTAGGAACACTCAAAAATATTCATCAGTTTAGCTGAAGCGTTTTCCATGACTTGCCTAATTTTCAACTGACCTGATGAATATTATGATGTGGGAATATATATATATATATATATATATATATATATATATATATATATATATATATATATATATATATCAGAACAACTTTAGAAAAATTTATGACAAAGTGGAAGAAAAAATTCCTCTTTTAATTAAAGTAACATTTTTTAAAACCATAACCATGGTCTAACTCATGCAGTCGTATGTTATCTTGTAAAAGATCTCTATTTTTAAGCATTTCCCTCAAAGCAAGGCAGGAGTCTCACTAGCATGCAGATTGTTACGGTGAGTGAAATTGAGAGAAAAGAGTGGGTGTAAGAGAGATAGAGGAAAGGTTAAAAGGACAGCGATCAAAGCAACAGAAGATTGCTATTTAGGTTGCATATAAATTTTTGAAGATTGTATACAGGGAAGCAAGTGAGAGGAAGGGAGTTCCAACGTTTGGAACTAAGCGGAAAGAAACTGTTGCAATAGAAGTGGCGGTTACATTTAACTATTTCAACAGTTAATCTTTTATTTAAATTCCTCGCGGTTTCACCGATGTATTCGCCGAGGCATTTATTACAGGAGATAGAGTAAATTCGGTCCTGAGGTTTTAGCTGATTATTATCTTGTTTTGTATTAATTAAGTATAACATGGTTTTTGAATTAGTTGCAACAGAACTTATACAAAGCTGAGATAAATTATTTTCACTTGTACTTATGCCAAATTTGAGAACTAGATTAATTTTAATTCGTTGTGTTTGTCAGAATGGTCCCCTCTTCTATTTTGAAATATTTTACGAGTCTTTTGTTTCACGTTGAATATGAAATAATTAGGACATTGGAGGACCTCAAAAGTATTTCCAACGTATTTCTCCTTACTGTATACATAGTGATGACTATTAATGTTCTTAAATAGAATCTAATGAGTGCTATATTGTATATGGTGATTATAATACAGATTTTTAGCTATATCGTACTTCAGCGTCCATTGTTTGTGTACTGTCATTTCATTCATTATTAATAATAATATTATTAATTATAATAATAATAAAGGGAATTTCAAGTGCGTGGAAGAGTTCAAATAAGCCATAATACAGCTACTGAAGCGGCAAAAATAACTAAAAAAGAAACAAAAGAAAATGCAGTATACCAAATGCTGAAGCGATGGGAAGATAAGAATCTTCATGATCAATCCTCTGCTTGTACTAACCAAGTTGATATAGACAAGCCGCGTATCCATCAGCGGTTACGTAGTACAGTGTTAAAAGCTGAAAAGAATGTTTTATTCTTGCTGCACCGGATGAATGTTTGTTAACTAGAAATTACCCAACACACATACTGGAAAAATTGTGTTAACCAGATTCTGTGATAAATATCCAGAAACAATTGATCATCTTGTATCGAGTTGCACAATAATACCACAGCAGAATTTAAAATTCGGTATGATAGAGTTAGCCAACGTATCCCCCAGAAAGAAAATATGGGTAACAAGTGGTATGAATATCAACCACACACGGTTACAGTGATATGGAACTTCGCAATACAAACAGGCAGAACAAACAAATCTAATTGGTTAGACATCGTGACAAAAGACTCCAAAAACAGAATGTGCTTTCTTATTGACATGGCTGTTCATGGAGATTTTAATGTATATTTGAAGATCATCAAAAAACTAAAAAGATACAAGGATATTAAAGTGGAAATCTAAAAAAAAATGTGGCACACGAAGACATCAATAATTTCAGTTATAGTTGGAGCACTCGGATCGATTGGAAAAGATTCCGATAAAATTATTGAAAGAATTTCTGTTAGCTCATAACTTAGAGAAATGCAAAAAATTTATTCAAAATTCTTTTGGCTTATTTGTTTTTCCTACACAAATGATCAGTGGAAAACATAATGAAGCTTAGATCTCTGGATGGAACCCAGAAAAAATGTGTATACAGTAACCACCCAAGGAAATAATAATAATAATAAAAGTAATAATAATAATAATAATAGAATAACGAGGGAACTTGGTAAGTAAGCGCGTACAATTACTATCTGGCAAGGTGACACCACGCAATAATAATAATAATAATAATAATAATAATAATAATAATAATGATGATGATAAAATAATAATAATAATAATAATAATGAAATAGAGAATGAAAATATATGAGATCTGATCAAAAGGTATCCTAACTGTTGTTAAGGCAAAGCAGAATGAAGTCATATGGCGCAGAATGAAGTCATATGGCGCAGACTGATTTTCAACTTTGTTGCTCCTGCATATTAAGGCGACTTGGTAATTAGACACTTAAAATTTCTCTTTGGCAGGACGATACCACAAATAATAATAATGATGATAAAACACCAAATCCAATTCATCAACAAAGAATTTGCAGTCTTCAAGAAAGAGCTTAATATACCTGAAATGCTACCAACAAAAAAAACGAAGCGAATACCATCAACGCTAAACAGAAAGCATGACACCTTGGCCAAAAGAAAAGAAAGAAAAAAAAAAGAAAAGAAAGAAAAAAAAAAAGAAAAAAGAAAGAAAAAAAAAAAGAAAAGAAAACCCGAGAGGTCAAGACGTTGCATGATAAAAACCTAAAAAGAACGAAAGAAGCAGAATGTATGTGGAACAACAGAAAACACGCCAGTAGCTGAGGAGCACCGGCTTGAAAGCTGAGACAAAAGGCTTAATTATTGCAGCTCAGGGCCAAAGCCTTGAAAACAGATGCAATCACTGTCACATAATTTGACAATAATAGACAATATTTCGATCGATATGTTTGACAATGTTATTGTTTAGCATTGTCAAAAACTGTTTTTCGCTTTTTCTTTAATCGCGCTACGACGACGACGACGACGACGACGACGACGACAACAACAACAACAACAACAATAATAATAATAATAATAATAATAATAATATTAATGCCGTTTGGGTAAATCATATTTTTGAATTAGACTAGGACCATTTTAGATAAAATTATAGCCTATGTTCTTCAGCGTCGTGGATAACATTAGTTTATGAGAGGTTCTAATTACATGAAGGGTACCATGGATAAATTATCGCAATTTTATATTTTTATTTTCGTGTATATCCGTTATTTGTTTTTGATGTTTTCGACTGAACAGTATAGTAGGGTTAGCCGGGCACCGACTGTGAGAAAAAGAGCACCATAATTCACTCTGCCAGACATTTGGAAACGGCATGCTGTACTACTTGCCATTCGCGCCGGAAGCTGAAAATACGAAATATTTCAGAGTATTTGGGTGTCAATCTGAAGAGAGCGAAGAGGGATGAGTCTAATGGTGATTACAAAGTTACAACTGCTCTGAAAACTCACAGTGATCGTTCCGAAAAGAACTCCCGAATTTGTTTGCGATGACCTCAAACTCAACAGGGCGGCCAACATAAAGTGCCTTGAGGAGGTAGTGCTGCCCTGGGTCTAAATGGTGGCTGCTGGAAGATCCTATGTCTAGCAGCAGAATACCATGCCACACAAGCAGGAGAACCCAGTCATAATTGTCTGACAATTTTTGCGACCGTATTACCCATTAGATCTAGCCACCTAACTCCCCAGACTACAACCCCTTTGATTATTTTGTCGGTTTCTTGCAGTAGAATGATAAACCGACAAAATTCCTTTAACACTAAAAACACTGAATGCAAAAGATTATGGCAGCATTCGCCAACTTAATCAAGATTCCGAAGTCGTTTGGTTGAAGCCAATGGTGATTTTAATGAATAAATTCACTCCTTAGAATTTCCAGATATTTTTGTGTAATTTAGACGACAATTCGTTCATCGTACCCTGTATATAAGAAGTCGCGCAATATTTTGACCCATTATTGAAAAAATAAAAAAACAACAAAGGTGCGCCATATATGACGTTACTTGCGGTAATGCCATATGTTTTGAATGCATACAAAACGAGCAAAAGCAAAGATTAAATTTAAAAATATATTATATTTGTAAGAACGATGAGAAACGAGACAAAATCCTTTTCAAGCGCCGTGTCACCTCCCGCCACAGAAAAATAAAAAAAATAAAATATAGTAAAAACTATTCCACTGAAAAACCCGAAACAACAACAGGAAAAAACAAGAAAAATAAGTCATATAGACAGAGAAGCGTAGAAATAACATCTTCTGCGTAAGATGACACTTAACGTTAGAGTCAGCTCAACGTCAAACAAATTACCTCTTCGGGCATTGAAATGTCGAGCTGATTTCAAAATGGCCATTAAATAAATAAAAAAATAACCAGTGTGAGCCGGCCATTTTATTGTTGATTCTATCTCTAATGTCTGTCTTTCGCTTAGCTGTTTGAATCAAGTTTGGCCTAACTTGACAGCACATAGTTAAATGACGAATAATAATAGTAAATAAAAAGACACAGCGCGTTTTATAATAATATTTATTTACTAAGCTAACCTTTTACACGACCCAAGGCCTCTTACAGTCGAAATGAAAACAGGAAAATTATTCTGTTGTCATCTTATCAAGTAGAAAAGGCATGTCTGCTGTTAAATAAGAGAAATTCCAATTATTTTCAAAGTTAAAAAAACAAAACAAATTGAGACCCATAGAGAAATACGCCAATACCGTATCCGCTGACTTTGTTATTATGACATTAACTAACCGGAGTTTAGTCTTCAATGAGTTCAGATACGAGGAGCAATCATTAAGATTATTTTATAGCGTAGTGGACTCGTCTATTATTCTGTTGTATAGGGAAATTTGGCTCGTCTATTGCCGAGATTTTGATAAACTGCTGCGAGAGTGGGCGTAGTTAATTTACAACCTGAACTGCGTCGTGACACCGTAATTTTGACATCATTTCGCAGACCAATAATTTTCGCAATTCTCATTGAAATAACCTCAAATTTTCACAGAATTTATAGAAACGGATCAAGATTTTATATTTAATGTTTTATTTTTGCTATCTCAATGAGAATCTGTCAGAGAGATGGATCAGGCGTCGTGGAGATGAAGTCAGATTTCTGATGAAATGCCGCCGCGGTCACCGGACTTGTCCCCGTGTGATTTCTTTTTATGGGGATATGTGATGAGACTGGTCTTTGTTCCCTATTTTTCTGCTAACATTGATGAACTCAAGCAGTGAATCACTTGCGCATTGGATATTGTTACCGAAGTCATGCTACAGCGTGTTTGGCAAGAGCTTGTCACAGGTAGTGCACATATTAAATACTTATGAAATCGGTCCCATATTAAACTTATGAGGTTCAATTTCATTGAGCTAGACTAAATAGTTTTCAAGATAATTGCTTTTAACATGATGCCAAATTTTGGTGGACACCCTGTATATACATATCAAAGCAAAATATGAAAACTTCGACGTATTGTAATCGTTAACAAGCTTGTATAGCTAGGCCAATTAGGACTGAGTATTGAGTTCGAACTTCATCGGGTGCGCCATATTTTCAGCCTTGTGCCACATCTAAACTACGTTTAGTAAATGGCTAAATATCTAAGCAGAAATTATGAACTCGGACGTGGCGTAATGGTTGACAAACTTGTCTCGTGAGATTCAATAAGATAATTTAATCTTTGATGCTCTCTGGGGACTCCAAATTTTCGTCCTTGTGCCAAATCCATGTTATTCTTAGTAAATTGTCATAAGCAGAAGTTGGTTGTTTCGACGTGTCCTAATGGTTAGCAGGATTGTGTTGTTAGATCAATTAAGACTGCGTAGTGAGTTTCATCCTCACTGAATGCTCCATACTTTTGTCCTTGTGCCACATCCATGCTACCCTTAGAAAATCCTTGAGCAATTCGTTGTGGTGTAATGGCTAGCGAGCTTGACTCGCTAGATCGATTACAATGGAGAGTTTGATGGTCACAGGGTGCCCCATACTTTCGGCCTTGTGCCAAATGTGAGCAACGTTTAGTAAATCATTCGATCCTCATTGGGTGCCCCATATTTTCAGCCTCATGACACTCTTAAGCTACGCTACCAAATCGCTCTCAAAATTAAAGTTTGACATTTCAACATGGTGTAATGGTTCACAAGCTCTCTCTAAATCAGTGGTCCAAAAAAAAAAAAAAAAAGAAGATTTTGTGCCCTGCTCCACTTTGGCATTTCTAAAATTCTGATTCCCCGCAACTCCGTGGTATTTAATCCTTACATATTCAAACTTTTCCTGTAGTTCACGTGAAGTAAGCAAATGCTCACACGCACTGATTGGCCGAAAAAACATGGGCTCTTCCATTGACATGCATCACGGCCTCTCCTCTGTTGACCGAGACTCGCGAGTGTGGGGAGATGGGAAATATCCTGTATGCCAATTACACATATACTTAAATACACACAAACTATTTTATGCATACATACTGTATATGCATCGTATGTATTAACACGTATTAACATTAACACTCACCAGAAAACAATTCTCTGTTAACTCATTCTCGAATTGCCGTTTTATTCTGTTGGTATAGTAAGCAGAAGGGTGCACGTCCTAGGCATGACCCACCAAAATATTACCATGCCTCACTGGCGGAAATAATTGTTCTAGATCGATTACAACTGAGTATTGAGTTCGATCTTAACTGAATACTCCATATTTTCGGTTTTGTGTCAAAAATAAGCTATGCTTTGTAAATATCTATCTAAAAAAAGTTTGATCCATAGATATCATGTATTTATTTTCGATTAAAATTAAAGGAAAGGTTATCTTAGGTTCTACGCTGTTTGTGATCTTCATCAATGATCTCTCTGATATCATCAGTTTACAAACAGTTATTTATGCAGTTGACACTACCATTAACGTCTGTCTCTGTAGAAAACCCGACAGATATGAAACAGTAAACCCTGACAGTTGCTTTTGAAAAGGACCCTCAACCCGAGGTTAACTGAGGCAAGAAATTACTTGTAAATTTTAACATCTCCTAAACAAAACTACTTTCCTCACCACAGAGAGACTTTTCTACCAGCCATCAGCATCGCTGACGCTAAACTTATGGTTAGCAACACACTGCGCCGTCTTGGCCTCACATTTTACCCGGATCTAAGTCGAGCGACTACACTGAATCAATAGCTACAATTTACTGCAAGGTAAATCTGGGCAACTATGACGTACCCGAATTTCTTTTCGTCTGAATCCATTTGGCATATTTACAAATCTACCATTCGTCCGTGCGTTGAATAGTGTTGCCATATCTGGTCTGAAGCTATTGCTGTACATCTCGAGATTATTGATAACATCCAAAGAAGTAATATAAACGATCCGGATATGGTATATCGAATTCAGTGACTTTCTCACTGACGTAACGTCTGTTCCCCATGTCTTATCTACAAATACTTTCATCTCAACTGCTCTAACCAGCTTTTTGTTCCCTGGTGCCCCGAATACATGAATTTAAATGTTTTAATATATTGGCATCTAGGTCCAACCGTTTTACTCTTTAGGTATCTAAATGTAGCAACAATTCTAAACAATTTAAATGCAACGTCAATCGCCAACTCCTGTTTTCTTTAATCCCGTTCATCTTTTATCCTGTTCTCAATCCATCCTATTCTCAATCTTCCATTTCATTTTCACTCCCTATCACTCCCTATGTACTAGGAGAATTCCTGCCTTGCTTGGGGTGAAATGATTCTAAAAAAAAAAAAATAATTACAGCGATATAATTACGAGGATCCTCAGATACGAAATCAGTTCGTCAAATATGATTCCGCAGCAAGGATCATAAGATAATTATTTGTAAATATTATTCCATGTGTGATAAAAAAAAAGGCCGTTGTAATATCATCTACAGATGAATGCATTTTTAGAGGTAGTGCCTTGGATGAGTATGTCAAAATTCACCATCTTGATTTTAGTGGTTGTACACATGCGCAGACATAACATTTGCTTGGATGATTGTCACCTTAGGAACGTACACTTTTGCAGTAAAGGCGTACAGAAAGTGATTGTCTGTCTTTAGGAAAGAAGAATTCATGAGAGCCGGGTGATGGCCAGTCAGTGACGTCTGTTCGTTGGGTGACAAATTCCAGTTTGCTATATAGACCGCGAAGGACCAAAACATGTTTTACCACGTCAGCTCAAACAGCAGAATGGGACCCACAGGATTCGGCGAGGAACATAGAGCAAAACAATGGTCTTGCCGTTTTCTCTACGGGAAATATTAAAAATAATTTCATCTTGAATCTCACCTTGTACACTGCTGCTTGTATTCATATAATTTATCTGTGTGAGACAAAAAGTGTTTTAGATATATATATATATATATATATATATATATATATATATATATATATATATATATATAAGTGTAACCCGGATATAAGAGACCCGGATATAACAGAAACCCTGATATAAGAGAAACCCGGATATAAGAGTGATTTTCTCTGGTCCCAAATTAGAGCCTGTGTTAATGTATATAAATTAGACTAAACCCGGATATACGAGAAACCCGGATATAAGAGACTTCTTCTCCGGTCCCCGACAACTCTCTTATATCCGGGTTACACAGTGTATATATATATATATATATATATATATATATAGTGATGAATTAAGAAGAAACCGGAAAAATCAATAATGTTTATAATTTATTTTATGAATATTCTTATAGTCATCTCTACAGAGCGATAGTTTTTGAGAAATGGAATGAAACCATAGACATATACTGAGATTAAAAGAAGAAAGGGGAAGCAAGATAGAGCGAGAACAAAAGGGCAAAGAGAAGAAAGCAAAATAAGACAAATATTATTAGGTTGGTGCAAAAATAATGACGTAATAATGTCGTTTTTTGACGTTAAAAATGCGCCAAAAAACGATATTATTACGTCATTATTTTTGCAACAACCTAATAATAATAGAGGGAGAAAGAAAGAATAAAAGCATTACAAATACGAAAGAAATATTAAAAAATTAAAGGAAGAAAGAAAAAGAGAGAGGGAGAGAGGGGTAGAGAGTAAAAAAAAAAGAAAGGAAAGAAAGAAAGAAGTAATAAATGATGAGCCAATAACAAAAATAAATAAATAGAAGGAACTAGAATTTTTTCCCCTTAAAATAGCTGAACAAGTTAATATGTTAGGTTGGTGCAAAAATAATGTCGTTTTTTGACGTTAAGAATCCGTCAAAAACCGACATTATTTTTGCAGCAACCTAATACCTGGTAAGGGAAGGAAAGAGGAATTAGAAGTAAAATAGTTACAACTATTTGTTTAATGGACTCATGTTCATATTTTTTTCTTTTTTCTTTTTCCCTCCTTTCTGTCCTCTCTCTCACTCTCTCTCTCTCTCTCTTTCTCTCTCACTTTTACTCTTTCTCATTTTTATCTCGACATATCTGTCTGTCTGCATTGATTCTATTTCTTAAAGACCTTCGGTCTGAAAAGAAGAATATAACAATATTCAGGAAATAAATTTTAACCGACATGGATTTTTAAGGTGTTTTCGTAAATTATAATTATATTGCTCTACAAATTACATTGAACTCTTATGGGATTGATGTCCTCTTTGGAATTATCCCTACCAATTACAAATTTGTATATATATATATATATATATATATATATATATATATATATATATATATATATATATATATATATATATATGCCACTTTGATGGAAAATCTACCAGTAAAAAAGAATCCTCTTATTGCTATATTTGTACAAAAACGCACAACCTTAAAATGTAAATTCAAACTCAGCGTTGCGACTGCACGTTCCAAAACAATCACATTTCTCATAGCATTTTTCGGATTATATCTCTATTTTCGTTGTCCTCTTATTACTGAGAATAAAAACAAGATCAAAATCTATTTCCATACCTGATAATGTCTGTAGGAACAGACAATAGCTTGTAAAAATAAAAAGACCTTATGCAACTGGAATTTGTAAACAAGGATCATATCATTCATGTACAGGTTTGGGGCTTATGTATCTTATTTGAATTGTTTGCGACGATGGATTCTCGCCAATTAAATCATTAACCTTTGTATTTGTTTTTTGTATGAATGATTCATGAATTTATAAATTTTAATTGCACCTTTATTGACATTAAAAGATATATATATATATATATATATATATATATATATATATATATATATATATATATATATATATATATATATATATATATATATATATATATAGTCATTGACTGTTTCGCTGTTTCGACCGAGAATCGAAGATTCTAACCCCTAGGATATCGACGCCCGGCAGAGCGAAAGGCTACTTTTTGCCTATTTATTTTTTCATAAACTCACCAGTAACTCAAAGAACTCAATCGCTAGAAGAGTCTTATATATTACTCGTCAGAGCAAAACTCGAGGACAAAAAACATTCATAGCGATTAAATATTATACAACCCTAGACTAATGGTATATGCAAGTATATATATACCATTAAAAGATAATTAGGTTTCAGTTAAAATAAATTTAAATTTAGTTCGTTAGATTTAATTTATGGAAAAAGGTTTAGTCATGGCTATTATATTGTTCTAGTTAACGTAGTAGGAATTTATTTCGTTATCTGCTATGCGAATATACAAAAGGATTGTAAGATCGAAACATAAGCAGACGACATATCCTAATTTTGCACATTAACCTCCGGCATTCGTTATATATAATGTGTAACAGGAAACCACTCCAATATACCCATTTTTAATGCAGACTAGTTGATAATAATCATTCATTTTTTAATGAATATAATTTAAGTACATTTTACATTTTTATCACATTTACTGCCATTTACTCAAATAATGCGGAACAAAACAACATGTAAATCATAATCGAAACAACCCAATATTGATCTCTTTCCAAAAATAACGAAAAATATAATTAATATTAGGTTGGTGCAAAAATAATGACGTAATAATGTCGTTTTTTGACGTATTTTTTAACGTCAAAAAACGACATTATTACATCATTATTTTTTCCACCAACCTAATATATACCCGCTTAAAATATTAGGTTGGTGCAAAAATAATTTCGTTTTCTAACATATGTTACTATGTGAGAAAACGAAATTATTTTTGCACCAACCTAATAGTATACATACACAGTCAGTCAGTTCTGTGCCATGTGCGATACACGCTTAGGCAATCATGGATCTTCCGATAGATGACTGACAAAACTTTCTGCAGCAGACCAGTTGCCATCAAAGTTTATGGAACCCGGCCCTGCTATTTACTCATAGGGTATTCACTTAAGTGAATATAATGGAATCCTCTTCATGTAAGTTAATGTAATGGATTCGAACGGAATTCGAACTCGCTTTTCCGATTCCTCAATCCGAGACACTATCCATTACACCACCGTGCCTCACCCTCCAAGCATAAACACTATAAAAAATGTTGAAACCTACAAGACCGGTTAACTTTTGTGAGCACTAGATTAAAAATACATTCTAGTTAATAATTCTTCCTTAAAGTGGATGGAATATAAGATATGTGTTAAGTAACTTTTTTTTTATTATTAAAATATCACGATATTTATTGGATAATTTCTGGAATAAACACATAAAAGGTCGTAACGATCATCCAAGGGCGACATTCGACATGTTGGCTGAAATTTGATGTGTAACATTCACAAAATAACGATCGATTTACGGCTTTATATTTCAATATTGATTTAAATGCATTCGGGAGGAAAGCTATCATCTAAAATATTTGCTTTCTAAAGTAAATACTTCAGTCAACATTTGGCTCTAGCATATTGATATATCTTCGATTAATCAGACAGATACAAACACACATACATTTTCACACACACAGACACACACACACACACATACATATATATATATATATATATATATATATATATATATATATATATATATATATATATATATATATATATATGGGTGTTTTTGTAACAGGGTAGGAAGCTGGTTACGGAATGGGGGCTGTGTTATATTTACTATGAAGGCATATTCTCGAATATGGTCTATTTGTATTCTGAAGCAGGTTTCAGATAGAGAAAAATGACTTTAATTCACCATTTTGATAATATATGTATTTGTAAATATTTAATTATTTACAGGTGATAATATATATATATATACATATATATATATATATATATATATATATATATATGTGTGTGTGTGTGTGTGTGTGTGTGTGTGTGTGTGTGTCTGTTTGTGTGTGTATTTCCGGATCCAAAGAACTTTCTCAACCAGAAAACGAAGACTTGAGTTCTTGCTCACATATTAAAAAATTCCTCTTAAGCACATATGATGCTGGATATAAAAAAATGTAATATACATTTCAATTAACCCAACACCGATGCGTTTATAATACCCTTGCTTTTCTTCTCTTCCCTCTTCCTCTTTTTTTTCTTCTTCTTCTTCTTTCTTCACATCCTCCTCGTCCCTTCTATTACACCTAACGTCGTGCGTTTTTTTATTTATTTTTGAAAAAAATTATATAGCGTTCATTTCTTTTTTAAATTAATAAATCGTTAAGAGGTCATTTGATAAAAATCGCCTGAGGATGCCGTAAGTTTGAAACGAAGCTAGTCGCTTCAACTGCTCTCCTGAGTTTTAAAGGACACACACACACACACACACACACACACACACACACACACATATATATATATATATATATATATATATAGATAGATAGATAGATAGATAGATTGACAGACAGTAATGATACAATATTGTAATCCGATGGAATTTCCAAGAGGATATATATCCGATATATATATATATATATATATATATATATATTAATAGAACCAAATTCCAAGTTTACTACATTTTTAATCTTGTCAGGTCACCCTCCCCACCAGAATTAGCATGGGGTGAACTTTAAAGAAGAGGAAAAAAAAAAATGAAAAAGTGCCCTTAGAGTCATTGAAACAAGAATGAAATCAGTTATCATACTTTGGAAATTTTACAACGAATGTCAAAGTTTAAAGGAAGATATTTGGATAAGAGCAAAATTTTATCAGAAAATGTTTCTTTCTTTTTGTCATATTCTCTTATTTAAAGTACAAAACAACTACATTTTGAACCAATTTAAAAAAGTAATAAATGTAGTATACATACATACATACATATATATATATATATATATATATATATATATATATATATATATGGTAATCAAAAAAGTTCTGTCCGTTTTTAAAGGAAAAAAATAAAACGCTTCACAGTATGTGTAACTTATATTTAGACTTCGAAATAATGGCCATCTGCATCGAGCACCTTCTGCCAACGTGTCTCCAGCTGTTCAATGCCCTTGCGGTAGAACTCGGCGGGTTTTGACTCAAAGAAATCCGTGAAGGATTTGCGCAAGTCTGCTTCATTGATGAAGGATTTCTCATGAAGATGATTATCCAGGGAGGGGAAGACGTGGTAATCGGATGGCGCAAGTTCAGGTGAATAAGATGGATGGCACAAAGTCTCCCACCCAATTTGCTGTATGGAATCCCTGACCACTCACGCTACATGCGGCCCGGCGTTGTCATGGAGGGAAAAGCACACTTTTGCGATTCACCAGTGCTGGCTCCTTCTGGCGCAGTTCCTGTTGCACACGTTTCAATTGCTGCGGGTATAGGTCTCCAGTGACCGTTTGGCCCGTTGGTAGCAGTTCATAATGAACCACTTCACGACCTGTCTGTGAGGGACAGCATCTTGAGGAGACAACCAATGCCTGGAACGCTTGGGAGTTTCGTACAGAACCCACTTTTCATCACTGCTAAGTACTGGATTGAATAAGGATGTGGTACGGTGGCGAGAAAGCAGTGATACGCAGGCTGACACTCGTTGTCCATTGTGGACCTCCAACAGCGTTTGCGGAACCCACTTGCTCAGTTTGTACGTCTTACCTAGGCGGTGCAGGCGATGTCTAAGTGTTTCATCGGAAACGTTGAACTGTCTTGGAAGTTCACCACACATTAGACTACTGTCCTCTTCAATGGCCGCCTTCAGAACTCCGTCATTCAAGACCCGCGGTCGTCCACTGCGAGGCTCATCATGAAGATACAAATCTCCCGACTTGAATTCTCGAAAGCAACGCCTTGCAGTACGTTAATCCACGGTACTATCCCCAAACGCTTGACATATGCGGCGACTTGATGCAGCTGCTGATAAGCCCACTTTGAAGTCGTAAAGCTCAAGAGCCCCGAACGAGATCTCTAGACACTTCCATCCTTCTCACAATCCGGCTTATGGCGGGGCACGGTGCGCGTGTTTTTTCTAACGTCTGATGTTCCTACTTCCGGCTGTTCGAATTTGAAAGCAATTGCTAAACGCATTTCGTATATATTTCAACTTCATTCAATGACTAATCAAAAAACGGACAGAACTTTTTTGGTTACCTTATATATATATATATATATATATATATATATATATATATATATATATATATATATATTTCAAATCCCAGTGAGCCAGAAACTACCTACCTATGTTTCACCTAAATGAATCTTCAGGATGAACTGGATCAATTAAGGTGAAACCTAAGAAGGTAGTTTCTGCCTCACTAGGATTAAGCAATTTATGTTTTTTCTTATTTCCCTCCATTTTTTTTCTTTTGGATAGGCGGTATGATGTTGGGCGTTTTGTTTCGACCTACTAGGATGCTTATATTTTTCTCTTTTTTTCCAAAATTTTTATCCCAACATACTTGTTTGTTTACAAATTGTATTATCTGTTTTTTTGGGTTTATGTCAGTCCATAATATATATATATATATATATATATATATATATATATATATATATATATATATATATATATATCGTTTATACGTTATTTTAATAGATACTATTTATTTAAGTAAATGCTCTGTTTTTTTAATTAAACATTACTAATTATATTTACTAGCCTGAATGTTCGAGAAATTCTGTAGAAAATATACGTTCTCTAACAGGAAACGAATCTGCGTCCTACACGGAACCATCATTTGATCTAAAGTGCTATGCCACTCAGCTATAGCGAAGCGTTAGTTTAGCAAAGTCCAAATTAATAAATTAATGTTTTTAAAACCACAGTCGCATATTCTACGAAATTTCTCGAACATTGAGGGCTGTAAATGCAACTGAGTTGTTTTAAAGACATTGAGAAGGTGAACGAGGCTGTGGCAGGGGTCCTGGACATCTTCACTCTGAATGCAATCTAGGAGGCCTCCGCGAAGTGGCTGGAGCTTCACAACAAGTGCATTCAAGTCAGAGGATCCTGCTTTGAACGAGATTAGAGTTTTGCACTACTCTGAAATTAATAAATTTCTTTCCTGGAATCATATATTCTTTAATAATATTTCTCGTATATCCAAGCCTGTAGACGAAAATCAATATATATATATATATATATATATATATATATATATATATATATATATATATATATACTCTTTAATAAATAAACGAAGCGTCTATTTAAATATGGGTATCCATTAAAAATAAACTTTAAGCAATAAACAACAACAATTTTGTAAGACATTTCGATTACTTCCAATAAACGTACATCGAAAGAGTTCACGGAAACATATCATTAATCTGCTTTCCTTTTCCTGTCTAATGGCATCTCTTTCATTGTGTGCACTTGATCGCAACCAGAGGAACATATCTAACGAGGTCCTTTTTAACTACTATTGTCGTTTATCTTTCTAGATAATACTTCCTTTCCGATTCTGTTGCAGTCTGGATTGTTAGCCATAGATTTTTGTTGTGGTAGGATCCACCTAATTTGCATAGTGGAGTACCGACCATATAAATATGGTTGGTACCGGGAAGAGAGAGGAAGGAATCGGGAGATCCAACCAGAGACTCTGTCCGACTGCGACTCAGTCAACACACATTCCAGGAACGGTCTTCCCAGGAATATACAAATGACTATATGTAACAATGGCGACGAGGATGAGATATTGTTGAAACTTGACTAATGCATGGAATAATAATGCAACACAAAATGTACTTAGAACAAAATGTATTGAAACAAGAAAGTGTACACAATATTTACATATAGTCTTTTGTATATTCCTGGGAAGACCGTTCCTGGAATGTGTGTTGACTGAGTCGCAGTCGGACAGAGTCTCTGGTTGGATCTCCCGATTCCTTCCTCTCTCTTCCCGGTACCAACCATATTTATATGGTCGGTACTCCACTGTGCAAATTAGGTGGATCCTACCACAACAATTTTGTAAGACATTTCGATTACTTCCAATAAACGTACATCGAAAGAGTTCACGGAAACATATCATTAATCTGCTTTCCTTTTCCTGTCTAATGGCATCTCTTTCATTGTGTGCACTTGATCGCAACCAGAGGAACATATCTAACGAGGTCCTTTTTAACTACTATTGTCGTTTATCTTTCTAGATAATACTTCCTTTCCGATTCTGTTGCTGTCTATCACTGGATCGATAAAGGTAATTACCTGTCCTCCTGTTTATCATTTGCCATATTTTACCACAAAATAATAAACTCCTCGCTACCTTCACCAGTAAACGAACATTAATACGCGCTCTCATTTTACAGACTGTGACCCTAATCATTGCTAGGGTAACATATATATATATATATATATATATATATATATATATTATTATTATTTATTTATTTATTTATTTAAATATTATAACATAAATATGTTATAAAATCACTGCAAAAAAAGCCATTTTGTTTCAACACCTCTGGTGTCTTATCAAGTGATGATGTTAAACATCATTACTTGATACTTGATACTTGATAAGACACTGGAGGTGTTGAAAGAAAATGGCTATTTTTGTAGTGATTTTATAACATATTTATGTTATAATTTTTAAATAAATAATTATATCTGCCCTACTCTGTATTGAGCACTCTTTTAAGAATAGCAATTGTTGCTGATTGGAATTTGGGTATATATATATTATAATTTAAAAAAAAAGATTCCTTCGCTACATAAGAGTCCCCATGTTTCAAAAACAAGAGACAAAAACCTCAATATAATTATTCTAATTAAATTGAAGTAAAGTATCAAGCGCTGTTTCATCCGCAAGCGAAACTTTAGGAATAACCAATCTTGAAATTTACGCTTAAAGCCGTAAATCTCATGTTCTTTTTTTGTTAAGTTATTTTCCTCGAAGGAAGAAGAATGCTTTCCATCTCATTCTTCTTATTAATTCCTCTGTTTTTTTTTTTGGTTTTTTTTTTTGCAAAAGTTTAACGAAATAATTCCGTTTGTTTGTGTGTGGAATGTTCTTCAGAGAAATGTCGAAATTTATTTTTTCCATATTTTTAAGGTCTGTTTCTCATGGAGCACTGTTTTTTAAAATTAAAAACAAAAATACTAAAGAACTCCGGATTATTTACCTAACGTGTTCTTTCCTATTTTTCTATATATTTGCGTGTGCGCGCACGCACGCACACGCACGCACGCACGCACGCACACGCAAACACACACACATATATATATATATATATATATGATTTGTGTGTGTGTGCTTTATGTACTGCGATAGATATTGTTTTATTTATCCATTAAATGCTTGCCTTCACCCTCAGAGTTTCTAAGATTTAATGTTCTTTTCCCGTACCAAAATATATTTTAAAATTTTGCAGTTTTTATTTTAAGCAAAATATTCATATCCTTCTCTCCTCTCTTATTTATATATATATATATATATATATATATATATATATATATATATATATATATATATATATATATATATATGGCAGTAGGGCTAAGTTTAATCGCCCTGAAAAGGAACCAATTATCATATAATGGTTAATGAAGAATTAAGAAAAAATTCGAATAAAATTTTAAAATAGCTGTTTACTCGTTACTACAATTCTGTGTCAAGAATATGATATCAGACAGTAAATTTAATCCTAAAACAAAGTTACTTTGTCTACCGAGAATTGAAACCCGCACAGTTACGCTATGAGGCAAACGTCATACCAACTGTACCCCGGTGACGAAGTAGTCAGCGTTTTAAACTCGATATAGCATAGCTATATACTAGGTGTAACAGCAAAATTGTCCACATGTCAGATTAAGCTTTCAAACATTGTATCTTAAAAATGATTAAAGATAACTTATTGGAATTCTATAATATTTTTAGATTTTGATAACACTGTTGAATTCTACTTTGTACAATAAGAATGTATTTGGTCCTAAGTTGAAATGAGTTGCTGTTGTGACCTCCTGATCCAGTTTTGCTCACTACTATTTCCTCTTCTTCGAATTTATTCACCACTCTCTTGAATGGTTCTTGAATGGACTTTGAAGATGAAACCCAGAGTATGAATGATCTTTTTCCTTTCACCTTTGCTCATTTGTGAACACACAATTGGGCTGACAGAAGCTTATTTTAACCTCTTTTGTTTTTAACTGAATAACTGAAAGCGGTTTGCAATGATTCCTAGCACCACAAATCGCATCAAGTCGGCTAAACGTCTTATCTGAAATGCTGGAAAAGAGAAACTTAGTTTTTTTTAGATATTAAACATTTTATGGTAGGACAATTATCACATGCCGTTGTAAGATTTGATCCGTTTTCTTGTTACGCCCGGTATAAATTACTTTAAACGCTATTTTAGTAGAGAGAAGACACTTTTTTTTAAAACAGTATTTATTTTATTATTTGCACTATCTACATTCGGATTATTGTCCTCATCTTTGTTATAGTTATCACAAAGTTTCGGCCTTTGTACCCTTCAGCCGTCCTCAGGAGTATTTCAATCTGGGTAGCCTACAGAGAATTCCAAACTCTACCCTTCATTTAATCTACGGAAGTAGACTGTTCGTCTTCAATTGTTCATGTTTAGAGATTTCGTCTAGTTAACATTTTATTTCGTACTTTTGGGTTATTGATAGCTCGTTTCCACTGAGCGCAAGGACACACTACCGACCCGATCCAATACCAACACCACCGGACGCTTTTACCCATTAGGACATAGGGAATTTGCTGGTGTTTTAAACCTAACCTTCGTGGCTGATTAGGCTGCCACTGATACTGCTGATGTTTTCCCTCATGTTTTGACGGCTGCTGCTGCTACCCATGTTTTGATTACTGATTCTGATGCTGCATTTGAAGACGTGTTTCATTTTTCTTCCTCGGCTCCTATATTTTATTTTATTTATTTCTATGCTAGGCCGATCAAAAAGGTCCTTATATTGTAGCATATGGGACGTGATCCGCAGTTATACAATACAATCTCTGGGGCATGAGTCTAATATGACCGGGGTTCACACTGGCGCGTAAACGAAGGCAGTTCTAAATTGGCTGTAAGTTTTCGTAGCTGAATTGATTAGATATAACTGTAAGTTCTATGCTCAAAGTTTATTTATCGAATTGTATGTTGAGCGATTTGATCAATGGAAAAGTGACCCAGCCTTGAAAGTCAATGTTTGATTGACGCACAACCTCAAAGCTAAAAATTTAATTTTCGCCAAACAACGGATCTGAGGTTGAATAGAGGCAGTAGGTGTGTGGATAGGCTACAGACGTTCACTGAAAATGTTGGTTAAGAGGGAAATTCCCAAAGTTATGATGTAAACCGGAAGGGATTCACCGAAATGTCTCTATCTCACTAAAATCCGATGCCAGTTTTGGGGAAATTTCCATAAATACGAATGCGCGAAACCAATTCGCCAGACGAGAGAGAGAGAGAGAGACAGAGAGAGAGAGAGGTGGGGAGGTGGAGAGAGAGAGAGGGGAGAGAGATTGGGGAGGAGAGAGGGGAGAGAGAGGGAGGATAGTGGGGTGCGGGAGGGAAGGGAGAGAGGGGAGAGAGAGGGAGAGAGAGGGGAGAGGAGGAGAGAGGGAGACTGTCCGGAAACAAGACAGAAAAGATACCACGTGATTGCCTGCTGAATAGAAATTCCGACTCCAGCTTTGTGCCGAACTTTATCAAATCAGCAAACCAGATTTGTGCCAGGTCGACGACAGTATCACTTCCGACTTAGATGTGGGCTGATAATTAATTCTATGCGAACTCTGACATAATCTAATTATTGTATTGAGACTATTATTTACTTTTGCTCAATTTCTTCAAGTGTTATTTTTTCTCTGTACGTCATCGCCCTGCTTGGACAAGCCCAACACGAAAATACCTGCAGTGATTCGGTCTTGGCTGTCTTATGATTTAAAATTGACAACGTGGGATAGGGTAGCTCTGGAATGAAGCGGTCACTTCTGTGACCAGCCGGGGTGTCGAAAGTCTTGGATAACAGTCTAGGGTTTGTACACGTTTAAAATACTAAAAAAAACAAAAGTAAAAACAAAAAAATAGGTAATCACGTCAAACTACAACACAAGAGATTTTGTATTCAGCGATTGGCAAATTTTATTTACTCTATATTTAATTTTTTTTTCATATTTTTCCCTCAAAAGCAGTAGATATATTGGTTATCTCCCGGTTCATATTCATCCCAAATCTTTTGAATTGTACTAGCTGTTTATCCCTTGCTTCTTGTTTAGGATTTGTTTTCCGGTTCCTTCTAAAGTCGTCTTTCCTTCCCAGGAGCCTTTGAGTCTTAGTGGCATTATTGCCCTGTTTGTGGTGAGTTGATTAAAAAAAATATCTTGATAATCCAATGAGTGACATTACTTTTTAATACCACTGTCACATATTCTAAGCATTGCACGGCCATCACTCGAATATATTTTTATTTGTAGAGAATAACCGTCACTTCGGAAGCAAATGGATTTTCTTTATTCTTTAAAATTACCCGGTATAATTTAAACGGGTCTGTGTTGTTTTTGTGAGATGGCATAAATTTTAGCTCCAGAACGCTTTATCTCGTTTTTATTGGCGATTTATTTTTATTGTTTAACATTTTAAAATCATCAACGATCCTCTTTGAGAAGAGCTGATAATAAAACCAGCCGCTTGTAGAGGATTTGCAACACCTTTTTCTTTCTTTCATCGACCGTAATTTTCAGCTTGTCTCCGCTTCTTCGTGCTATTCTTAAGTTTATTACAATTGAGAAATCGTTTAAATAGAGAAAATAAGAGCAACTACATGATTTCATGAAGGGAAAGTGGCTTGTATATTGCTAGAAAAAAGAAATAGTCATATCAGTCTGTTCATGTGTGGGCGATATTTAGTAAATTGTGAGAGATTTGGAATATCAATTCCGAAGCAGAGGTGCGTCTGTATTCCTAGAGAAATAACGTTTTCTATATTTTTGAATTCAGGTTTTGTCCTCGGTTCGAACACCAAACGTAAGGACCATTTTCAAATATATGCGTGTGACTTAATCTGCTTGGATTTCTTAAGAAAATATTCTGTACGGAGGTGGCCATTCATTGTTTTAACAGGAAGGGCTGCTCGGCGCGAATACACCGATTGGTGACACATTGTATCATGGTTGTTATTGTAGCGACACAATGAATGCAGTACACAATAACACGCGTCTACCCGAAATATGAAGCATTGTATTAAACACGGGGGTCAAGGTTGCAGTGTATATCATTCATATTCCATAGATGAAATAAAGTCCTTCGATTCATTTTCTTCTTTATCGCTCTCTCTCTCTCTCTCTCTCTCTCTCACAGACACACATATACACACACACACACACATATATTGTGTGTATTTAGGCAGCATTTTTTCATTGATGCATGTTTCATTAAATAACATAGACAATTGTTGTCTATTTATTTTATGTAAATTCTTTTCACATCGTCTGATAAGCTTAATAGCCTTATCATTAAAAGAAGAAAGAAAATCACAATATTGATACATATTTTTTAGTCCTATATAAGATACATAAGCCATTATCAAAGATGACAATTACTTTACAATATTTTAAACAATACACGGACAAAACTGTAATGATACTCTGTTTTTGTTTACAAGGAAGATTTCCAAGAAACGACAAACTCGTGTATACGAGACCCTGGAAGCGAAAATCAAACCCCAGCTGATAACGTCACATATGACCACGCGAGAGAGAAAACGAGAAGTATTAAGTATGGGAAGGCTAGGTATAAACCAATGGCTTCTGTTATCAATTATAGGCATTTAAGAATATTTGTGAAGATTTCATAGTTTATTTTGTTCAGGTTAGGTTTCAACTGTCTTATGTATACAGCTTCAAGAATTTGACAATCACAGGACTTACTGAAAGCAAGAAGAACAGTGGATAGCATCAGTTTTGTTTTTATTAGTTTTGTTTATAGTTTTCATGTTTAAGTATAGTTGTGTTTTCAACGAGGATTTCCCGAAATTGTGTATGCGGAATTGTAAATGCATATATATATATATATATATATATATATTAAGGCATTAAAAACAAGAAATTTTATATTATGGACCATGATAGATTTAAAATAAAACAAACACCAGTCGACCGGTTTCGTCCCCTCTCATCAGAACTGTTAACGGGGAAATTATGAGGAAAAGAAAAGAAGTCTGTAATGCATGACATGAATGATTGGACAGGAAGAAATAAATTATTATAAAAGTTATACCAACCAAGATGCTAGAAACGCAGCACAGTAAGTCCAAACAATCTCTTTGTTTACAAAGAGTAGGTTGCCTGAACCTGATGTAAAGCGTCTCCAACACCTTAAGATGGAATAGCGAGTGCGAACTGGCCAAAACAGAAAACCAGTTCACACTGAAATTCAACGCACAAGTAAGTTATTTTAAATCTATCATGGTCCATAATATAAAATTTCTTGTTTTTAATGCCTTAATACGCTTCTGTACCGTTTCAAATATATTCAAATATATATATATATATATATATAATTGATAAAAATGAGGAGGATTTTAGATAATCATAATTAAGTAATTCATCGAATCTAAAAAAACAAAACTCAACAGAATGGAGAAAGCACTGGAAAGCCGTTTCGTCCAATATTTGAGACTAATCGGCAGTGCGCATCCACTAACAAGAATTGAACCTGGACCGTTACGATACGACGCAAGCGTCATACCAACAGGCCTCGCTGACGAAGTTGTAACGAATTTGACTCGATATAACGCTGCTCTTCAAAAAATCCGAGTTTCCCTTACCCAGAGTAATGTGACTCCCCACCTCCCCTATATATATATCCTTGGGATTATACATAAGAATTAACAAGATTTTCGTTAATATATATATATATATATATATATATATATATATATATATATATATATATATATATATATATATATATATATATATATATATATATATATATATATATATATATATATATAGCGTCATCAACAGTGTATTACAGCTCATCATTGTGACTAGACGCCCGGTTGCCTCTAGCTAGGATCGAAACCTGGCTGAATTGGCGTCAGTTGGAGATTCTACAAATAAGCTGTTGGCGCACGGCAGGGGTGCAGGTGAATTTAGACGTATTTATTTGTAGATAAACACACAGTGAGATACTGAGAGAACTCGATTAGCCGTAATAACCATTGTCTACAAACTCACACTTCTCAGAGAGCTCAACCGAAACAAATTTTTCAGGAGTATATATATATATACCGTTAAGCTACAAAGAAGCGTTCGGTTGACAAGGTCGAATTTACTGCTTATAAACTTCAATCTTCCATGAATCTCGAATATTCATAACTGCTCATGGCGTATCAAATGTAAACAAATGACGTCATATATTACGAAATGGACAAAGTCCGACAATTTATTTATTAAAGACATTTTTATGTTTAACGTTATAGATACAAGTATTTAAGTAAATGCTCTGTTTATAATAAACAGTATTAAATAACATTTACCGGCCTGAATCTTTGTAGCCTAACGGTAAGGCACGTCAGCGTAAATGACGGTTCCGTATAGGATGCAGGTTCGAATCCTGTCAAAGAACGAATATTTTCTATGAAAATTTCTCGGACATTCAGGCCGGTAAATGTTATTTAATACTGTTTATTATAAACAGAGCATTTACTTAAATACTTGTATCTATAACGTTAAACATAAAAATGTCTTTAATAAATATATATATATATATATATATATATATATATATATATATATATATATATATATATATATAGTGACCTTAAACTTGTTCATAATTCAGATTTTATCCATAAGATTATTAACAATATATATACACTAAGTAGAGCTCATTAATTTTCAATGACACTTCTAAGATTTCCCCAACATTATGCAATAGATGGTGCTTGGAACTTTTGCCTCAAACCAATAATTATTTCTTGTCTTGATACATGGTTTAAATCCAAAGTTTGGGGAGCAAAAAATTATTACTTCAAGGCCTTTTGGCAACTTTTCTGTTTTTATAATCATTGGGCAATAAAAAATAATTCGTATTGTTTTTTCCTCTTCACTATAAAGAGTTTGATTAAGAATTATTTATTTTCGTTTTATAATACTTTAAGAGGAAATGGCAGCATAAAAAAGTCGGTTTAGAAACGGTTTTTTTATGCATTAAATTCTTCTTCTTCCATTTAGGACGTAGGCGACTCTCCCCAACTTCCTCCCCTTTGTAGCCCTTTGTAAAGATTTCCTTTTACGATCTCTCCAAATCCTTGTTCTGCCAGTAGTTTCCTCAAGCTCTTTAGGCAAGTTATGTGATGTTATCCTCTGTTCGTCTTGCTTTCAGTAAGTCATGTGAGTGTCAAACTTTCTAAACGGTCTTTCTACATTATGCATCATAGAAATTCCAGCTTGTATCTTTCTGATTCTAAATATAGGTGACTATTTCGTTTCCATTTTCTCTAAAATTTGCTCAAATATTCGATCCATGCTGTTCTCAACGTACTTCTGTAGAAACATATTTCTATCGCCTCAGATCTAATTCCCCTCTGTGATGAGGTGATTCAGCATTTACCGCCATATACGAGTACCGATATTACGTAACACTACGGTAATCATTTCTTTATTTCCAATGAAATTTCCTGTTTCAACGGTTTTGGTGTCATTTTTCCATACTTTCCCATCCCCATTTCCGCTAAAACTTCGAACTTGCTAACATGTTCAATGCTTGCTATTCTAAGGATCTTTCTGTAGAACCAAATTTATGTTGCCTCAAGTCTCTTCATCTGTGAGGACATTGCGCTGCGTTCACAACCATATAGGTGAACAACGGCGGAGTAATGGGTAGCGGTTCGGGTTAGGGAATCAGAGAGCCGAGTTCAAATTTCAGTCAAATCCATTGACTTACGTGCAAATAATCTCGTGAAAGATATGAATCCTCTTCTTCTCCCCACCGGACAGCTATGGGTAAATGGCAGGACCGACCAGGTTCTATAGCCTTGGATGGAAACTGGTCAACCTCAGAAAGAAATGGCAACCTACTTCGCGGAAAAAAATCTGCCTCGTCAGTCATGTATCGAAAGGTACATGATCACCTAAGCGTGTATTATACATGGTACATGACTGACTGATATCAAATAACTGTTCATCTTTCTTTCTTTGTTCTGAAAAATCTTTTCTGTTTCTTAATAATTTGTTTAGGTTTTAAGAGTCATCTTTTGCTCTTCCAGTGGATCTTCGGATTTTACTGTCGTCCGTATATTAAAACACTCTGCAGATATTTAGATTTTTATATTTGTTTAATTTTTTTATGTCTAATTTTTCATTCGCATGTTGGGATCTTACTTTTACTGACAAATATACATTCCGTCTTCTTAAAGATGATTTATAGTAATTTCTTCTCGATTTCCTTTGTTCGAGATTCTGTGGATTACTTTCTGTGTTTGCTATCGACACTGTGTCATCAGCATGTCTCATGTTGCAAATGGTTGTGCCCGTCAATAATCAATCCTAGTAGGTCATCTAGAACTCTGAAGTTTCATTGTTTAAAATACACTTTCCTATTATTTGAGGGTACATGGAAATTTTGCAGCTTGATCCGATATGAATCTGGCCTAAGGGAGACGTTTAAAAATAAAAGTATTTGGTATAAAATTAAAAGAAGAATTCAGAATGATTTACTGTCTTGGGTCCTTACTTATAAATACAGAATGAACTCTTTCTAAGACTATGTATCAAGCGAGAGACGAATAGAGCCGAGCTTCTCGGCACTCTCTGCCTCTGAGCAGAGAGGAACCCAGACGAGGCACCGCCGAAGGGCAGAGTCGCGTTCGGGGAGGTGGACCAACTCGATCCCGTTTATACGGATTCTACGGGCATTTTTTGGCCGAGCCTACTGGCTCAGGAAACGCACGTTAAACTCGGGTTTGTTCCACATGCAACCCTCGTGGTGGTGGTGGTGGTGGGAGGGTTATCTAATACCGAATCGATCCGAGTTTCTCGGGGTCTAAGGAAATTTTTGGCCGAGCCTATGGGCTCGGGAAACCCATGTTAAACTTGGCCTTGTGCCACATACAACCCTCGTGGGGTGGAGGCTAGACACCGATCCGAGCCGATCCGAGCCGATCCGAGCCGATCCGAGCCTCTCGGCTTGATGGTCGAACTCTCTGCCTCTGAGCAGAGAGGAATCCAGGCGAGGCTCCGCCGATGGGTAGAGCCTCTTTCGGGGATGTTGACCAACCCGATCCCGTTTATACGGGGTCTAAGGAATTTTTTGGCCGAGCCTATAGGCTCGGGAAACCCATGTTAAACTCTGCCTTGTGCCACATGCAACCCTCGTGGGGTGGAGGCTAGATACCGAATCGAGGGGATCCGATCCGATCCGAGCCGATCTGAGCCGAGCCGAGCCAAGCCTCTCGGGTTGATGGTCGAACTCTCTGCCTCTGAGCAGAGAGGAACCCAGACGAGGCTCCGCCGAAGGGCAGAGCCTCTTTCGGGGAGCTTGACAAATCCGATTCGGTTTTTACAGTTTCTACGGGCATTTTTTGGCCGAGGCTACGGGATCGGAAAATCCACGTAAAACTCTCCTTTGTGTCACATCTGGGTGTGAAAGTAAATATCGAATCGAGCCGAGCTTCTCGGCTTGACGGTCGAACTCTCTGCCTCTGAGCAGAGAGGAACCCGGACGAGGCTCCACCGAAGAGCAGAATCTCGTTCGGGGAGGTTGACCAACCCGATCCCGTTTATACGGGCTCTGGAAACCCACGTTAAACTCAGCCTTGTCTACATGCAACCCTCGTGGAGGGTGGGCAAATAAATATCGAATCGAGTCGAGCCGATAGTAGTTTACTCCAAACCAGACTGACAGTCATACTAACACCTTCCACCTCTCGTATTATTACTTCGTGTAATATACATTCGGTATTTCTACTCTTGTCATCGTGTTGTTCTTCCTTGGTCCTAAGCTAGACCATAACATTTACTAAAATTGCTAAAAATATATATAGAAAGTAAGTATCTTAATCTTTGTCTTAAACTTTACAATGTGTTTACATAATTTCCACGTAATAGAAGATTATGGATTTAACCAAAAGTGGTGGTTAAAGTTGAAATCTTAATAAACTATGGGGTGTGAGGTGTGAAAGGAAGAGAAGGTTGGAGGAAATGAAGATTCCGATGATAAAGACAGCTCGAAAGCACCCTCTAAATACTGAAAGAAGCACCCACGCAATAGTTTGTTTAAAACCGTGGTGGTTCCAGGGAATAATGCTATCTGGGTAGAACTTTTTCCTTGTATTTGGAACAATGGGGTAATAGGGGTGATTTGACACTGTGGATGTTGTGTGGCGTGTCATGGCAATAGAGTTCTGAACTGAATAGACTAGAGAATGGTGCTAACCTGAATACGCAAGTAGAATGGAGCTAACCTAACTAGGCAAGTAGCAAAAAAGTTGACGCATGCGTGAACGTTGTATCTATAGGAAAGATGTTAAAATGGAGACAATGTCTTCTTCTGTCGGACTTTAATTATATCAAAGCTGGATATGACACTAATAGTGTATTTTTGGCCAAATCTGACTTTGATAAATATATATAAGAGTCAAACCGCGTTATACCGACACTGGAAAACTAGAGTGAAAAAAAAATATTTCAGTTTTTTTTAGCAATGCATTTTATGTAGGAATTCAATTGGATTATAAAATATTACCACTAACAAAATTTTTGGAAGTTCCACTGGGCATGGGTACCGTATCAGATTTTAAAGAAATGTTCGTATGTAGTACTCTATGAGAATAGAAAAAGAATTATAAAGCTTAGCTTCCTTAGCTCATTGAGAAATATTTTGATTTCAAAATAGCACTATTTGCCAGATTAGGCAATTCCACCTGTGTATTCTAAGAAGATACTAAAATGTTGTATGGTGAACCTATATTCGAATACATGACTAAAATAGTTTTCGTATAATTTTATATTTAGTCTATTGATGTTCGTATTTATTAGTCGATAAAGTGGGAATGATTACTATTGAACTTTATTTGTAGGATGTTTTGACACACACAGAAGCAAAACCGTTAGAGATAATTTAAAAAAATATATATAGTTATTTATAATCATTTGATGCGCGTCGTGAAAAAAAAACCATAAAAACATTGAATATATTAGTTTTACATAACCATAAAATTCTTGTAATGAAACCTAAGTCATAAAGAAGTGGCGCACTTCGACGGCATGTATTTGTTAACAATCTTGTCTCGCTAAATCAATTATGACTGAATAGAGAGTTCAATGCTCACTGGTAGACACATACTTCACTCATTGTGCCATATCTGCAAAGCTCTGGTATCACCTTTGCGAACTTGGAGTAAGGGTTAGCGAGCTTGTCTCACTAGATTAATCACGACTGAAAAGTGAATTCGATCTTCTCCCAGGTGTCGCATACTTTCGACCTTGTGCCGCAACTAAGCTACAAATAGAAATCACTTTTGGGCGCTTCGACGTGGTGTAATGGTGAGAGGGCTTGTCTTGCAAGAGCAGTTACGATTGTGTTGTGAGTTCAATTCTCACATTGTGCGACATACTTTCGTCATTGTGCTACAATTAAGCCACACATAGACAATCAACGTGCACCTCGATGTGGTGCAACGGTCAGCTGGCTTATCTCGCTAGATCAATTACGACTTGATAGTGAGTTCAACCTCATTATCTACCCGATACTCCCGGCCTTGTGACGCAACTACGCTAAGCATAGAAAGTAACCATAAGGATGGAAAAAAAAGAAGATCGTTTTTATCAGCTTTGCCATTGTCTCACGTAATGTAATAAAAATTTTTCTGAAAAAAAAAAAAAAAAATGAATATATTTTTTGCTCACTATTACCGTAATGGATAGCGGCTTGGATTGAAGAATCGGAGAGCCGAGTTCGAATTCCACTCGAATCCGTTACATTTACTTACGTGCTAATACCCTTGGGAAAGGTATGAATCCTTTTCTACCAAGAGCTATGGGTAAATAGCAGGACAGAACTACTGCAGGAAGAAATGGCAACCTACTGCGGGAAACATCTGCTTCGTCAGTCATGTATCGAAAGATACATGATTGCCTAAGCTTGCATCATGCGTGGCACATAACTGATTATCACTTAGTAGATTATTTAAAACCGAAATGTATTTTAGATTATATGAATAATTGTTTTTGGCGAGTTAATATTGTATTAAATCTTTGTTGAGAAAAACAATGATTTGTCCCGATAAAAGTTGTACTAATAAACCCGTAGTCAATGGGGGCGATGATTCCACACATTTTCTATGTAGGTTGGTGCGTAAGAAAATATAATGAAAAAAGTTAAATTTGAACACTGCTCTCCGATTTCGCATACTGTGATGCTATCCATTAAACCGCCAATATGCTTGTAAATAATAAAAAAAAAAACTTATGGAAATGAGATAAAATATAATATTTTCTATTGTCAACTTACTACAATTGACTGAAATCTTGTATACATTTCAAAAGACCTAACTATTGCTAACTTAGCTTTAGTTTCTTCTCTTAAACATTTGAAAGGATCTCTTCGCCGACTTATCTCTTTGGCATTCGAAAAATCATCTTCTTAGTTGAACTTTTAAATTGCAGCAACATATTCCGAATCTGTTCTTGACTTAAAAGTAATTATTTATGAGTTGAATATTATTTTACTATCTGAACTAGAGACAAGTTTGTCTTGTAAGTAAACTTTTTATCGTTCTTTCCCTCGGTACAAAAAGTAATATTTTGCACATAGGTTTTATATTTATAAATTATTTGAGCCTATTTGTAAATAGATTTTTTTTCTTCAAATTAAGATTCAGTTAAAACGCGTTATCTATGTATTTTCTGCATTTTGGATAAAAACTGGCAGTTTTTTCTTCACCCCCCCCCACCAAAAAAAAAAAGAAGAAATTAATAAGAATAGACATCAAATATCTACTGAATTTATTCATCGTCTTCGCTAAATTACGATTCAATTTTCGCAAAGCTGATGCGTGCAGATCTAAAAAATATATATATTCGAAATTAATGCTTTAGAACTAACTTTAGGAAAGAAAATCAATTCAATTCATCCAAAGCAAGGCGATAATAGCACTAAGACGCAATTACAGTTAGTGAAAGTGAAAGAGAATGGGAACACTGAGCAAGAAGATGGCGATTGATGTTGCATTTATTTTTTTTTTTTGGAAATAGAAGTCATCAGGTAAGCAAGGAATTGGAAAGGAGTTCCACAGACGGCAAGCGCGAGAAAAGAAACTCTTAGAGTAGAAATGGCGGCATAATTGACAATGAAGTAGAACGTTAATAGTCAAAAGCCACGTCACGTCGGTGAGAAATTGACTGATGTCGAGAATGACTGAGTAGGATTACATCACAAACCATAATTTGGATTTCTTTCGATTGCAATCTGTTCTTCTGTTGGCGGAGATTTCTTTTTGCGAGGTATAATGATGCCGTATGCGATAGGCAACAATAAACTACAGAACTCAAAATTGATTGCTGCATTTAAGTATTGAATCAATATTTAAACTTAGCTTTTAAAAGTTCAACGATAACTCTTCAGCTTTTAATTAATTTAAAAAAAATCTGATGTACTTAGATCCTTAATTTCCATACAAACAATTATTTTCATTTCCTGGGTGGCTTTCGCTTTCTTGCCTGGAAATTTGGTTTTCATCACTCTAGGTTACATCTTTTGGATATCTTCTGCACTGTCCTCAGACTGACACCCAAAGAATCTGACATATTCGTATTGAAGCTTTCGGTAACTTTTTTGCTACTTGTCTAGTTTCCAAATTTCTGGCGGTGTGAATTGCATCATTGTGCTATTTTTTTCTCACAGACATCGCTCAAATTACTACTATACTGTGCAGTCGACAAAATCAAAAGCTACGCGCATGCGCAAAATGAAAAATATTTATATGAAAAAAACTGCAAGAAGGAACCAGCAAATTGAGACGTCTTAGATTATGAATATGCTAGATATTTGTAAATATTATCTAAACCTTTCTGCCTGAAGGTTTGTTTAGGAGAGTACATAATTAGACATAATCACATATAGTAAAGCATTATCCCTTGTCAGATTTATTTGAATATAAATTGTTGAATACACAGGTTTTCTCATTTACTCAATCTTCTGATTCAATCCGTATCTGATATACCATGAAAGAGCCGAGAAGAAAGACCAACAAGCCACTAAGTAATGGGTTAATTGGATTTTAACATTTGACATAGGTATGCTAATATGAAGTCTCCCATTAAATTTACACTAAGATTAAATAAATGATGAATAGACAGACATTTCATGTTGTTTGTATCGAGAGAGAAACAAGAGTGGGGAGGAAAAATAGAGAAAGGAATATGAAATAGGAAATGAGCGGAAGAAATAGAGATAAGGTAAGAGCTAGATAGATAGATAGATAGATAGATAGATAGATAGATAGATAGATAGATAGACAGAGTATTTGCCATCAGCCGGATGATATATATATATATATACATATATATATATATATATATATATATATATATATATATATATATATATATATATATATATATATATATATATATATATAATGATGAAAATCATGAGGGTGAAACAGAACTATGCGGAGAGAGAAAATAGGAGAACAGAGACGATATGGAGAAAATGCGCGGAGGAAAGAAATATACATAAGACAAGAGAGGGAAGGAGAAAATAAAATCGCGAGAGAGACAGACAGAAATAGAGAGAGAGAGGCGTATGGGTTTAACAGGATGTAGAGAGAGAAATGTGGAGAGAAAGAGTATTAGAGAATAACGAGAGATAGGAAAAGAGAGAAAGAGAGAAACATCCACAAAGAGGAGAGAGAGAATGTGTGAGAGAGAGTTCGTGTGTGAGAGAGAGAAATATGGATTGAGAAGGATCTTATATAAGCAGAGCGATATGTGGAGAGAAACAGTATTAGAGAATAACGAGAGATAGAAAAAGAGAGAAAGAGAGAAACATCCATAACGAGGAGAGAGAAAAAGAGAGAGTGTGAGTGTGTGTGTGTGTGTGTGTGTGTGTGAGAGAGAGAGATATGGATTTAGAAGGATCTTATATAAGTAGAGCGAAATGTGGAGAGAATGAAAATTAGTGAAAGTACGAGAGAGCGGCAAAAAGAGAAAGAATGTGATATGTCTAAAGAAGAGAGAAAGACAAATAAAGAGAGAGAGAGAGAGAGAGAGAGAGAGATGTATTTAGCTGAATGTTAGATAGGCAGTGAGAGAAATGTGGGGAGAAATAAAATTAGTGAAAAAACGAGAGAGAAAGAAAGAATTATACATAAAGATAGAAAGAGAGAGAGAAAAAGAGACAAAAAAGAGAGAGAAAGAAGGATATATATTTAGCCAGATGTCACATATGCAGAGAGAGAAAGATGAGGATAAAGTTAATCAGCGAAAGAAGGAGAGATAAGAAAATATAGAAAGAAAGAAATATAGAAAAATAAAGGAAAGGAGGGAGAGAGAGAGAAAGAGAGAGAGTATGGATTTACCCTTATATTACACATGCAGTGAGATACATATGGGGAGAAAGACAATTAGAGAAAGAAGGAGAGAGATGAAAAAGAGAAACAAAGAAATATACATAAAGAAGATAGATAGATAGATAGATAGATAGACAAACAGAGAGAGATGTATTTAGCTGGCTGTTACATATGCAGAGAGAGAAATGTGGTGAGAAAGAGAATTAGTGAGAAAAAAAAACGATATATAAGAAAAAAGAGAAAGCATGAAATACACTCAAATAAAGAAAGGTAGAGAGAGACACAGAGAGAGAGAGAGAGAGATAGATAGAGAGAGAGAGAGAGACGTATGGAGTTACTCAGATATTAGATAAGCAAAGAGATGGAAAAGTAGAGAAAGAAGGAGAGAGCGTAAAAAATGTAGATAAATAAGAAAGAGAGGGAGAAGAGAGAGAGAGAGATAAAGAGAAATAGAGAGATGTCTTTAGTCTGATGATACAGAAGGATAAATGTGACGAGAAATAAGATGAGTGAAAGACCGAAAGACCGAAAAGGGAGAAAGAAAGATATAAAGACAGAGAGGGAGAGAGAGAGAGAGAGAGAGAGAGAGAAGAGAAAGAGAAAGAAAAGAGAGATAGCGTGATATATTTAGCCGGATGTTCCATATACAGAGAGAGAAATGTGGGGAAAACGAAAATTAGTAAAAGAAAAAAGAGATAAGAAAATAGATAAAAAAAGGAATATACTTCAAGAAAGAAAGAAAGAATAAAAGAATAAAAGAAAGAAAGAAAGAAAGAAAGAGAGACAGAAAGAAAGAATAAAAGAAGGAATGAAAGAAAGAATGAATGAAAGAAAGAAAGAAAGAAAGAATGAAAGAAAGAATGAAAGAAAGAAAGAAAGAAAGAATGAACGAAAGAATGAATGAAAGAAAGAAAGACAGAATGAATGAAAGAATGAAAGAAAGAATGAAAGAAAGAAAAAAGAAAGAAAGAAAGAATGAAAGAATGAAAGAATGAATGAAAGAATGAAAGAAAGAATGAAAGAAAGAAAGAAATAATGAAAGAAAGAAAGAATGAAAGAAAGAATGAAAAAAAGAAAGAAAGAATGAATGAAAGAATGAAAGAATGAAAGAAAGAAAGAAAGAAAGAATGAAATAAAGAATGAATGAAAGAAAGACAGAATGAATGAAAGAAAGAAAGAAAGAATGAAAGAAAGAAAAAAGAAAGAAAGAATGAAAGAAAGAAAAAAGAATGAAAGAAAGAAAGAAAGAAAGAAAGAAAAAAAATACGGATTCAGCCGTATGTTACATATGCAAAAAATCAAATGAGAGAGAAATGTAGAAAGAAAGAAAATTACAGTACGAGAGATAGGAAAAGAAAGACAATGTAGATTGGCCTCTAACCCACTGCTTTATATGAAGATCATCATACAGGTTATTCATGGATCGCTCTTATCGACAGTTGTAGCTCAACTGTTGCAACTACGCTAGTACAGTAAAAATCACTCAGTCACACGCATCTATATGTATGACCCTATTCAAATAGATAAAGCTAATAGGTAGATTTAGCGTCTTGTTGGGCTTCTTTTGCTATCGAATTAGTCAATTTATCGCAGGTGGAAATTGTGAACGAGCTTGGCGAATAAAATACTGAGGTCAATGTAGGTTCGGCCATCTTTGCTCGCTTTATGAAAGAAGATTAAAAGTACAAATACAGCCGCTATGGCGTTTCTATTGTTGTCAGTTCAAACTTTTGAAATGAACGAGAATTCACATGCGGAAGAAAAACTATTTAGCGCCAGGTTGCAAATATGACTGCCAATTGAATGTGTTTATTGCAGCATATATTAAAGATTTTAGGTTTTGGTTAAGGAATAATGAACAGGTTGATAGCTATATGTATTGACAATATCTATATAAATAAAGCGCAGTGTACATGTGCCCGTCAGTCCGTCGGTTTTTTTTTTTCGATCTTTGCGAATCATAAAAACAATCTGAATTATTAGGTTGGTGCAAAAATAATGACGTAAAAATGTCGTTTTTTGACGTATTTTTAACGTCAAAAAACGACATTATTACGTCATCATTTTTGCACCAACCTAATAACAGGTAGTAACTACTATAGTTACACGTGATTAAAAAAAAATTAAATAACACATTTAAAGTTCAATTTAAATATCGAACGGGTTGAAAGGTTTAAAAAAAACAATTCTTTATCAAAAGATTAACTTTAATTTCGCTTTTCGTCGCAATTGCAATTGATATTGTCTAATTAAATTAAATTAAAATTAATTAAGACTTAAGCAATATCCGGTATATATGCCATTTTCTATTGTAGCAAGTATACTGTGGAGTATTCGAAATATTATGTTGTTCGGGTTCCCTAATTTCTTTTAAGTGTTACTTTATATGAAGGGATCATAAAGAATGGTGATTTTAAAAGAAAATATAAATTGCGCACAAAATAAAAGCAAACAACGGAAATCGGTTGCGTATACGAAGAAAGATTTTGCCAAATTAAAGTAGCGAATAAAATAACTTTATTATTTCTAAATTCTTAGAACTTTTACGTACTTAGGACGCCGAAGATAAAAAAAGCCGACGGCTCAAAAGTCTTGCACGTGAGCTAGACAAAATCCGCCCGAATGGCGTTTCTAGTCAAGTTTTACATGTTTACAATTCAAAACAGATAAATTTTGCTTTCTCCTTAAGCCCTTTATATCTTCTCGATTAAAGTGCTTAATTTCATCTTCTCTTCATTCAAATTGTACCAAGACCATATGTTTGTTTAACGGCATATCAACTCCTCATTGGTCTTTCATGCCGAAATTTAATTTTTCTTTGGAAGTTTGATTATTCTTGTTACAAAAATATATTGGTGCTAATTTTTGCTTTTACCAAAATTTGATGCTGCCATTCAAGGTCAAAAAGGAATCTGGAAAAGACAGCAATTAACAGGTTTTTCCACGCTCCTCGAAACCTCCACATCAGAGGTCTACCTGCTGGTTGTAGTTTATCGTCATACCTCGGACTAACAAAAATGTCATAAAAGCTTTTTTCATGTCCGGTACAATTGAGTATGAGATATATAAACCATCATTCTCCGACTTAGGCCCTATCGCAAAATCAATGCTTGTTGGAGGCCACATTGACTCGTCAAAACATCAACAGAAATGCCCCGTGTCAATGTGGTCCTGTGTGCAGGAGCTACCTTAATGAACGAAAGAATAGCAACTCCCAAATATGGCTGAAAACCAGGGAAACATTTTCTGGCAAACTCTGATATTCATTTTCACTCCTTCTTTAATGAACACTAAGGGCAATTCGAAAAAATGCCATAACAACAGCTCAAACCATGATATTATCTGGTTTCCCGTGTATGAAATTAACTGGTGTGTTTTCCGATGAAGCACCGTAGACCCTATCATTTTGGTAATGTATATGAAAACAGCGGAACCAAAAATTAGATACGGAAAATTTTTAGTTTCGATCGATTATTATCAGTAAGTGAAGTCAACCTTAAAGTAAAGAAAAAGAACCCCAGACCGAGAAATCCACGGAAGTATGTTAAAATACTTTTAGACGAAGATGCAAAGACAAAAGAAAATTGACGATCCCGCGAAAAAGCATACAGACCAGACGAGATGAGATTGCAATACTTAAGTATCGCTGTCCCATGTGCATTGATGTCTAAGTGGACTATATTGAAAAATAGGGAACAGCTGTTTTCTTTTTCCTATTCCGGGTGAGGCTTAGAACTTTTTGAACGACCCTCGTACACCTTTCACTTTACGTTCCTCTCTCTTTAATTACTTCTTTGTCTTTCTGTAGCCTTGTCTTCTTTACCTTCAAGTATCTTTCTTTTAGACGCTTTATTGCTATCGTTCCAGCATTTGCTTATTTATCTGAAATACCTTTATCGCTTTAATCTGTCTTCGTAGCATTAAATGGGCTGGGATTCCACCCAATGAAACACAACTTTTGAATCTCACTATGATCAATGAGTTAAGGCGTTGTCTGGGGAGACGATCTCAGCGAAACGTCACCGTGGGGAAGCACCTAAAAGAGACTAGATCATTGATTGAACTAATCGATGTTGATTGGATGCCTTCGATGACAGTACACGTACTCAGTCACATGTTTCCTTGTAATGAGCAGATGCAAATCTATCAGATTTAGATGGCAATAGCTACCTGGTCATTCGTGAGGAGATATCAGTCTAAAATGACTCAAAATAAAAAAGAAAAAAAAATCACGTGATTTCACACAAAATAATAATATTTAATTTCTTCTTCTTCTTCTTCTTCTTCTTCTTCTTCTTCTTCTTCTTCTTCTTCTTCTTCTCTGACATATTCTCCTCCATTGTCTCTGCTTCTTCGTCATTACTACCTTTTTTCTACTTCTACTCTATTGTACTTGCCTCTTCTTCTTCTTCTTCTTCTTCTTCTTCTTCATCTTCTCATTATTATCATCATCATCATTATTATTATTATTATTATTATTATTATTATTATTATTATTATTATTATTATAAACTCTTTATTCTCATGCTTACTTTTCTTCTTCACTTCCCCGACACTATTTTTCTACTTCTGTCCTACAGCACATTATTATTATTATTATTATTATTATTATTATTATTATTATTATTATCATCATCATCATCATCATTCTTCTTCTTCTTCTTCTTCTTCTTCTTCTTCTTCTTCTTCTTCACATTTTTCCTCCCTCTCTCCACCTGATTCCAGAAAGTTCAAAGTTGCAAATGAGTTCTCAAACGCTAAAATCGTTCACCAAAGTGACACATTCTTCTAAGGTGTTCTTTTTTACGCTAAATAACCCCGTTAAATGCAATAAAATATTTAAAAATGGCAAACGATAATCAAGTCAAATTTGCAGCTGTTTTTATTTCAATGTATTTTTTAAATATTTTCTCCTTTGACATTGCTGCCAAAATTAAATACATTACTTAAAAAAATGCATTTACTTCCAATTCTTATGCCATCATTTTCTTCAAACCTGTTTGATTTTTGTCTTTTCGTATCTTTGTTTTCTGCGTTACCATTCTTCTGTTAGTTTCTTCTGTAAATGTCTCTTTTCAATCGTTGCGTCCGAATTACTATAGTGCCATGTCTATTCAGGATGTAGGCAATCATGGCCTTCCACATCTTACTGTCACTTATAGCTCTTAATAAGTTTTTCCGTTTAGATATTTCTCCCAAACCCTGTTTTGCCATCCATTTACTCAAGCTCAGCAATATGTTAGGCTCGGCTTTCCTCAGTCGCTCTTGCCTCATTATGTCATGTTAGTATCAGGTTTTCCAAGGCTTCTTTCCTTATTATGAGAACCAGAAATTTCAACTGCTTATAAGTTTTCTTTTGGTTTCGATTTTCTCCAAAACCCTGTTCATGCTCACGTGTTCCGTCTACGTTGTCATCGGCGACATTTTGTAGTTGCTTCAAGTCTCTTATTCATCTTTGAGGAACTGTTTTTCTTTCATATCCTTTCTCTCTCATTTTTTACAAAATCTTCTCTTTCCTCTAATTGATTTTTGTGTATATTTCTTTCTTTCTTTCTTTCTTTCTTTCTTTCTTTCTTTTCCATCCTTTCTCCCATTTTTGTACAAAAATATTGTCTTTCATGTCAGTGGGTCTTTTGGGATATTAAATTGTACACATACTCCTCCCTTCCATGCCATATTTTTCCTACTTTCTTTCTTTCTAAATATCATTCATTTCAGTCTTCCTCTTTAAAAATTACCTCATTTAATTTTTTTCTCTGACTATATTTGTCTCTCCATTTTCTAATACGTTAGATATGGTAATCAGATTTGCTACATCACGGCAAATATTTGCCTATGTTTCTGAGATGAGGTATTATGTACACTATTTACATTTTTCGGGCTATCGTCCTCATCTTTGTTGCCATATTTATCACAACGTTTGAAGAAGGCCGGAGCGTAGAACGGCCGAAACTATGTGATAAATATGGCACCAAAGGTGAGGATGATATTCTGAACAATATAAACAGCAACCATGGCAAATAGTTAACTTTCCTGTCCCATTAAAACTCTGACCAACCTGCCTCTTTATTCAATTTCTTTCTTAACTCATCTTTCGACTCTTGCCACTTTTTCCAGGTGGAAATTCCCATCACGCTGCAGTGAACATTTGATATTTCCGGTGTTCATCTATTAAGCATCAACTCCCTTGCTTGTACCATCGTACAGAATGGAATTCATTTCGCGATTTTCTTCGCGCCGTGCAACTTAATGTGACGTCTTTTTCTTCCTACTGAAACCTGTGAGGACAGCAAGACTCTAGTGCCTACTCGTAAATTCCTAACAAAACCACAATCTTTTTTTGGACTGTTCAGACGATATAGTCCAGAGGAATCAAACTTTTTTTCTAAATTTACCAACGTGATCACTTTGATAACAAAAGCCGCATCGTACTATCAGCTCATAACAAATGCAAACCTGTCCGCAAATAGTCTAAGTTGTCGTTCTCTGATAGAGTGCGGCATTGTATAGCTCGTCAAAAGTTTGGTTCTCGGGGCAACTGGAAGCTCTAAGAGAATGAGCAGAATAAGCGCAAGTTCTCAATTCTTCCTCTATTCACCATTGATATTCTGTCGCTAAAGCAGAATACTTTGCCCGCAAATTCTATTCAGATTGACTCGTGAAGAGTCAATTTACCTGATTTACCAGTTAGTTCTGAGTCTCTACTCTGATATTCATGTACTACACTCCACGTTTTCCCCTATCCTATACCAACTTAATCCTACAGCCTGTATGCTCGGGGTTATCTCTGCGATTAAAAAACGTATTCTTTAAACAGATTCCTGTTCTTGCCAAACTTTGTAGTATAGATATTGCGTCTTGCGTTTCGGATTATTGTAAAGACTCTTATGTCGTCTCTGATTTTAAGAACTTAGGAGAAGCATCTAATCCTTCTAACTCTCGCCCTATTAGGCTTCTAACCCACTTTGGCAAAATGCTAGTGGCTCTAATTAATTCCAAATTGGTTAGGAAGCTCCCCTTGCCGTTAGTGTGTTGATAGTTATTACAGAAATAGTCTATCAAACTTTAGATAAAATTGGCGAAGGTCAGGGTTTAACTTTCAGTAAAAAGCGTTTGCCGGTATTTGCATTTTTTCCAAAAGTAAAAAGCTACAGTGATGCTGACTGTTTTTTTTTCATTCGCTACAATTTTTCTTATCAAACCGCGTAACGAAATTTATCTTTAACGGCCACGCCTCTAGATCATTCTGAATTAAAGTGGTTATGACCCAAGAATCTACTCTTTGACTAACTTTATTTCTTATTTTCATCAACAGCCTTCCCTATGCCATCAGTTCACGACATATTATCTATACGTAAAATACAACTATTTTCAACTTGTCACTCTGATAGATTTCATCAAATCAAATTGGCAGCAGACTTCGAAAATGACTTCCAATCTGTTGTGAAGTGGAGCAAGTGGAGGCACAGTGGAGTAATGGTTAGCGGCTTGCATTGGGGAATTGGAGAGCCTAGTTCGAATTACAGTCGAATCCGTTACTTTTATTTATGTGCTAATACCCCTGGGAAAGGTATGCATCCTCTTCTTCTTCAGCCCTGCTATAGCGAAATAGCAGGACAGATCGGGTTTTATAGCCTTGGATGGCAACTGGTCTATCGCAGAAAGAAATGGCAACCCACTGCAGGAAAAAAATCTGCCTCGTCAGATAGATACAAGATACGCGTATCACGCATTGTACATAAATGACTCGGCTTTTTTTTTAAATTTTAACAGCGTTAAAAGGAAACTGTTCTTTATCAATCTTAAAGTAACCTTTTTTTTGAATTCCTTCACATAAGGTTGATGCTGATTACCGTGAGAGCAAGTTTATGTACGTTCTTGGTCTCACGTTTTCCATTGACATGATGTGGAAATAAAATATTGAATCAATTGCTCAATCTAATGATATAAAACTCAGTTGACTAGGAGGTGCCAGACAACATTTTCTCTCCAGATTCTTGCTTGCACATTTATAAATATACCATTCACCCGTGTTTAGATGCTTTTGCAATGGGTTTAAATCCAAAGATAAATTAGCAAAGTTATCGGTCCTGACCTGGCATCTTGGCGTCCATCCGTTTCTGAAAGCTGTAACGTAGCGTCCTTTGCCTCTTCCAGAACTAGTCTCAGGCTAAATCTTCCGCTGAGCTTTCTTCGTCGTCACTGCGATTTCACTAACGTTGTCATTAAGCGTAGTACTCGATTGGCAGCTAGGTCTCATAATTTCACTATTGAAATTGCTGACTGTAGGTTCTACGACAATAGTTACTTCTTTCGACTGTCTTCTAGTGGATCTCGCATCCAAATTCATGCTTTGATCTCCGAAAATATAAATATATTGACTGTCGTCTATTTCTATCTCCTTGGAATTCGTACTTTTATTGTCCTCATTGTTTCTTTCACCCTCAGTAAACCCTTGCATCCTAGTGGATTTTATTGTTTTATTTTGGATGAAGTATTTAAAAAAGGAAAGCATTGTAAAGAATATTGCTATCGAACCAGATAGTAATTTTTTTTCCTAAACTATTACATTTCAATATATTATATTCAAGAGCTGTACTGAAATGAGAAGAATGCGCTTTTTATGTCTTATGATTTAAAGAAGAGCATGATGGGAAAATAGGGTAGGCTTTTACTCTATTATTCTTTAAATATTCTTTTCCTTTTGTAGTTTGCCAATACGTATTTATTGTATGCACTTTTCTCTTTCATATGCTCTTCGCGAACTCCACTTTGAAAAGTTTAATGTTATTTTTCATTATTCGACAACAACAATCTGCACTTCTTCCTCCTTTTTCCAACAACTACCACTTTCCCGCCAAACATTCATATCGCCTGCTAGTTTCAAATTTTCTCCCGTTATTATTATTTATATATTATTTATCTGTTTTTAATCTTTTTGGCGAATGTTTCCGACGTACACTAAGTACATTTTTTTTTGTCTAATTCTAAACAAGATTTCTGCAATGTTTCCACATATTATTCTTATTGCCACTTTAGGAAAAAAAAAAAAAAGAAAAAAGAAAAAAACAACTAAACACATATTATTAGTTTTTATATGGTGTATCATAATTAATGTCGCCTTTTCTTTTCAGTCAACTTGTTTGATAATTGTGAGAATTCGTGTGTCGTGTCTCAGAATTTTATTATTGTTTTTCTTTTGTTTTGATTTTATTTTTCCACTTCTTTTCTAGAATCCTTCCGACATAATTATTTCTAAAATATTTGGTAATTTCAGTTTTTGCTTTCTGTATTTCATTCGTCCATTTCCTGTTTTTGTTTATATTATGAAGTCAGACTTCAGATATTCATTTCTTTCTCTTCTCTCCTTTTTCGTATTCAAAAAAATTATTTCCTTTGACCATATCAGTATAACATATCCTTTTCCGTTGAATTTTTTTATTATGTTTTACTCATATTTGAGTTTTTTTTAATTATTTAATGTTATTTTTCTTTCCTTTTCTTTTTCTTTATTCACTTTTGTATTTAATATTTTACGGCTCGTTTCCCCCTTCTCTATATTCTTTCTTTCTTTAATATACCCTACCTTGCCAAATTGCAACTTGCCTTTTTGCTATCATATATCTTTCAATATACTATTCTGCTCTACAGCTTTGTTTAGGTTTTTTTTCTTTAATTTTCTTTCTTTTTTTTTTTTTTTACTTTTCTTCATTCTTTTTATTCCTTTCTTTAATTTTTTTCTTTTTCTTTCCTTTCATCTTCCTTTTTTATGCTTTCATTCGTCTTCTTACATTTTTTCCTCTTCTCCAATATTTTCTTTCTTTCTTTCATTTTCTTTAAATTTTACTTTTTCATTCTATTATTCTTTTTTCCTTTCATTTTCACTCCTTTTCTTCCTTTTCCTCATTCTTTTTTTCTTCCATCCTTTCATTTTCTTTCCTTTATCTTCATTTTCTTTATTCTTTATTCTCTCATATTCTTTGCTTTTTCTTCCTTTTCTCCATTCGTTGTTCTTCCTTGCTTTTAATTCCTTTGCTTTATCCTCATTTTATTTATTTATTTTTTCTCTTTCTCTCATATTTTTTTTCCTTTTCTTCTTTTGCTCCATACTTCTTTTCTTCCTTTCTTCAATTTTCTTTGTATTTCTTTTTTTCTCGTCTTCTTTCTTTCGACTATTATTTATTGATTCTTTTTTCGTTCTTTCTTATTTTTCTCGCTTTTTACTTTGATTTCTTTCTTTCATTTATTTTCCTCTCTCTTTTTCTTTCGTCTATTATTTATTTTTCTCTCTTTCGCATTCTTTCGCTGATTTCTTTCTTTCATCATTTATTTATTTTTCTCCTTTTTTTTTTCTTTGTTTTATTTATTTTTCTCTCTTTTTAACTTTCTTCATTCGTTTATTTATTGAATTCGTATTTAGATTCATTTCTTTCATTCCAATATTTTTCGTTTTCATAATTCATTTCTCATTATTTCTATCCATTCATTCAATTAGTGATTTATTTTTTTCTTTCTCTTTCTTTCTATTTTTCTTTTTTTTCTTTCTCTCTTTCTTTCTTTGCTTACTTACTTAGTTTGAACTGATATACTTTGTTCTTATATACCATGATTCGTTCATGATTATTCCGTTTATATAATCCATTATTTGAATACTATTTTATTCATTGTATAGTTATTCTATATTAATTTTTAAAATCCTAATTTTTCTTTACAATTTCTGTCTTTTTTTTGTGATGGCAACGAACACTCGTTGCCACTTTTGTAATATGAACGAACACTCGTTGTCACTTTCGTAATGCTTGTTGTAGCAAAGACTTTGTAATCGCAGCTACAACTATGGTAAATCTGTTGAAAAAATCTGGTCTCAGACGCCCTCGAATAACACTCGCACAAATAGTACTTGTTCGATAATACGCACTCGAAAAGTAACCATCAAAAAGTGATCACTTTAGAGATCACTTACACGACACACTAATTCCAATATATATATTTACTTTTACCACCACATGATTTACTTGTTCAAGATGGGATCGCCTGTGTTTGATCTCTGGTGATCTGTGTTCAGACTCCAGTGTCGGCAGCGACACTTTATTCCTATATAAAACTTTTAAAAAAATTTCCGTCTGCCTTTTGTTTTTCCCTTTTCAGTTATTCCTTTCTTTAACTTAAGGTAAGTCGTACATTCACTGGTTATCATGAGAAAGAAAGCGGACAAACACTTGCTGCCATGCGTGAGTATAATTTCGCTCTACCGAAAACTCATTTGCCTTTTTTTTAATTTTTAATTTTTTTTCTTTTTTGTTCTCCCCCTACTTGACTCTCGTAACACATTCGATCCACTCATGGGCACTTCTACGCAGCAGGTCACTGTCCCTGTATTGTCTTAAAAGCTCAAAAAGGACCTCCGATCGGCTGTGAATTGGGGCAGGAATTGGCTGGTCAACTTTAATGCCTCAAAAACAAAACTGCTCTCTATAAATCACCACAGAGATCATTTGCTACCCTCCATTAGAATGTCTGGCGTTCAACCTCTAGAGAGCACCTCTCTGCGACTGCTCAGTCTCACCTTGTCTACTGACCTGAGATGGAACAAATACATTGAGTCAATTGCTTCGTCCACCGCAAGGAATGTTGGCTCCCTGTGCCGCACCAGGAAATGTTTCTCCTCGGAATCGATCCTTCAGATCTACAAATCAACAATTCGCCCTTGCAAGGAGTATTGCTGCACAATATGGTCTGGAGTCCCTTCTGTTTGCCTCGTTCTTGATGAGCTCCATATGCGGATATGCAATATAATTGGCCCTGTTCTGGCATCTCGTCTACAGTCGCTCTCTCACAGACCCACCGTCGCTTCTCTGTCTTTTTTTACAAATACTTTCATGGTAATTGCTCCGAGGAGCTGCTTTTGGCTGCTTCACAGACTTCATGAATTCAAGCGTTCTACGAGGTTGACATCCCGCTCTCACACTTTCACTGTCGAAACCATTGAATGTAGCCGTTTCTTCTACTCCAATAGCTCCATGTCTCGCATCTCCCGCCTGTGGAACTCACTTCCCTATTCCAGTTTCCCTGAGAGCTATAATCTCCAACTATTCTAATGTAATGTCAATCGACATCTCCTGTTGCCTTGATCTATCCACTGTCCTTCTCTTCATCCTTTCCTCTATCACTCCTATCTGATCTTGCTCCAAATCTTCTGTAACCCCTTGCGTCCTTGTGGCTTCTTGCCTTGCTTGGGGTGAAACGCTTAAAAAAGAAGTTATGCTTTCTAATTTTCTTTTGGATCTTGCAATCCGTTCATTTTACGTCTCTATCATCATTTCATTTATATATATTTCAGATGTTATTTTGTTTTTAATTTTTCTTTGTTCTTTTATTCTTTTTTTTTGCCTTTTTATTTCCTTTCTCTTTCTTTCTTTCTTTCTTTCTTTCTTTCTTTCTTTCTTTCTTAACACCCCGCTTTACTCCTTCTCCTTATGAAACTTTATTGAATTTAAGTTTTAAAATGTACTTCATTCTCGTTCATATTTCTCCACGAATACAGATTTCATTAAAACCAAAATTCTTTTCGCATATTTATTTTACTTTTCCGTTGGACGAGTTGTGTATTTTGATCATGTTTACATATAGAGAATAAAGAGAAAACATTGGGCAATTGTTGGCTAGAAGTACCATCGACGATGCTTACAATGAATACATTGTCGTGTGTGTTTTGTAACGCAAGTCACGTCAACACATGCTGAAGAACAAAATAATGAAGCAACAAGAAGAATTACATAATTGAAAACTGATAAAAAATCGCCAAACATTATCGGCACTTGTTTGTGGTCAACAATAAATGTATTGGTATTTACATATAATCTATTAAGTTTGTTATGTCTTTTATTATTCAACGTACTATGCATTTCCAACACATTTACCCGCGTATAAAAGCTTCGATCAAAAAATTATGTTTGTTTATTTTCAATTATAAGAGATTTATTAGAAAGACCCACAATGCCAAGCAAAAAGAACAGTAAAGACATACCAACCCAACCCAACTTTATTTCGCAAAATAAATTCCTTTCCCGATGTTGTAATAATATTTTGTGAAAAAGGAATAATTCTCTTTAATTACAAAAGAATTAAAATTAAACAAAACACGCTAAATACAACTGGTGTACATTGATTATCTCCCCTGGTTAATTGTTAAACATGGACTGTGTCTGCTTATAAATAGTTCTATTTGTACTATTCCATTGTGTCGAATAAAACCTGAGTGCGTAAATCCTTCCTTGAAGGGATTTCGCATTATTTATCATCTCTCAGTTGCGTCTCTGTCCTTGGACAGAGTGCGCTCAGGGGTTTCTCTGTCAAAGGACAGAGGGGAAACTGAGGAAAATTATACTGAAGAGGTGCCCAGCCCTGGGGAACAACTTCCCGAGGCTGGGCCCTCCCATTGCACAAGAGAGAGGGATCGGTACTCGCACCGAGGCCAGCGCAAGCGACGGTTGCGGGGGCTGAGGGGTATTTTTATTATTATTCCTGTACCCGGCGTACGCGCTCGGGTCCCCACATTAATCCGACCTTGTGTCACATCTCGTTCTCGTGGGGGAATGTGTAAACACCGTGTGTAAATTCCTCTCTTGAGGGGTATACACATTCGGATACTTACCGGTATCACGGCTTTGGCCAGTTTGAATCAGGTTTGACCAGCTTAGACCAGCTATGACAAGCCAAGACCAGCTATGACTAGCTTAGACCAGCTCTCACCAGCGTGGACAAGCTATGACCAGCTTAGACCAGTAGTCCGAGTGAAAACACTCGGGTTCCCACGTTAAAAACTCATCTTGTGTCAATACCTGACTCAGTGGGGGGGGGCAAGTCAATCTCCTTACCGGTTACAGGGACCCGTCTCCGTAGTATCAGAGCTATGACTAGCTTGGACCGTCTCTGACCAGCTTGGACCAGCTATGACCAGCTAAGACCATTGGCCTGAAACTCGGGTCCCCACGTTAAAAACCGACCTTATATCACAACCTGACTCAGTGGGGGTCAAGTAAATACTGTTTCGGATAAAACCTGTTGTGTAAACCTCTCTCTCGAGTGGTATACACATTCTGATACTGGCTGGTCACAGGGATCCGTCCCTGCGCTGTCACAGCTCTGACCAGCTTAGACAAGCTTTGACCACCTAAGACCAGGGGCACGAGTGAAGACACTCGTGTCCCCACGTTAAAGGCTCAACTTGTGTCACAGCCTGACTGAGTGTGGGGTCAAGTAAATACAGTGTTGAATAAAACCCTGGTGTGTAAATTCCTCACCCTCGAGTGGTATACACATTCTAACACTTGCTAGTCAGAGGGGTCCGTCATTGCGCTGGTAGTATCACAGCTATGACTAGCTTGGACCAGCTCTGACCAGCTTGGACCAGCTAAAACCAGCCTCGACTAGCTTACACCAGCTCTGACTAGCTTGGGCAAGCTATGAACCCCTAAGACCAGCAGCCTGAGTGGAAACATTCGAGTCCCCACGTTAAAAAACCGACTTTGTGTCTCAGTGGTGTGTGGAGTCAAGTAAATACAGTGTTGAATAAAACCTAATTTGGGTTACTCTGCTCCGTGGCTTTTATTACAACAACCAAAAATCTCTAAGATTCTAAATCTATTTCTCAAAACAAGTTCATTAATTATCCCGGTTATGGAATGAGGTTTTGTCAAAATCTAAGGCCTGTTCTTTAGTTACAACATAATTAATACTAAAAAATAATGTAAAAAAAAATGTGCCTAGAAACTCAGGATCTCAAATTCATTTGCCAAAGAATAAGGTTTGGTTAAAAAAAAAACTAATGCGTTTTCTTTTATAATTACAACATAAATAATAATAGAGCAAAGAAAAATGCAACCTAGAAACGCAAGTTCTTAAATCTAGTTCTCAAAATAAATGATATTCTTTTTTCTTATGATGTTAATAAGGTTTGGTAAAAAAATCAATGTATGTTCTTTTATTATAAGAGATTTAATAGTTAACAGAGTATGGAAAATTCATCCAAGAGACTAAATATCATAAATCTTGTTCTCAAAATAATAAAAAATTCCTTTTCTAACCATGGTTTAAGTTAAAAAAATTTAATTAATATCGTTCTTTAATGATGATAGCCTTCATAGTAGAACCATGAAATCACATCGATTTAATACAAATATTTCAAGATCCGAACTTTGGTACTAAAATTTGTCTTCCATGCATCTCAGTCCGGGAAGGCGGCACACAAACCATAGTATCATGAATAAAATATCCAAGGATCCAAAATCTACACTATTTACATTATTCGGACTATTGTTCTCATCTTTGTCGCCATATTTATTACAACGTTTCGGTCCTTCAGTATCTGTCTATATTTCTGTGATGGGTATTACGTACACTATTTACATTATTCGGACTATTGTCCTCATCTTTGTCGCCATATTTATTACAACGTTTCGGTCGTTGTACGCAACGGCCTTTTTCAGGTGGTTGAAATGTTTGACGTTCCAACCACCTGAAGAAAGCCGGAGCGTACAACGGCCGAAACGTTGTGATAAATATGTCGAAAAAGATGAGGACAATAGTTCGAATAACGTAAATAGTGTACATAATACGTCATCTCCGAAATATAGACAGATCCCAAATCTAGTTATGAAAATATTCCCCTTCTTTCTCAAGACTAAAGTGGCTTTCGAATGCTTGTTAGAACAACGGATTTCAGGGCACCTCGAGGTGGTGTAATGGTTAGCAAGCTTGTCTAGCTAGAACAATTACGGCTGAGTAGTGAGTTTGATCCTCACTGGGTGCCCCATACATTCGCGCTTATGCCACATCTAAGCTACGCTTGGAAAATCGCTAGAACAACGGATTTCATCAAAAACGAAAAAAAAAAAAAGAAACGAATGTAGCCGCGTCTACAATCTAGTTCTTAAAATAGTACTGTACTTTCTCAATCAATTAGCGTGTTTTATTCAATATTATTGCTGCGAATTCGGAAATGTATACACTCCTCAATGAAGAATCTTGGATGTTTTCTGAGATATGTGCGAGGTATCTTCACGCCAACGTAATGTATAAACAATGTTCTCTTTATTAGTCTTTCATCCACATTATTCGTCTCTAGAATCTCTCTTGGACAGCAAATGATAACCTGTATCGTTTATTTTTATTCTTCACAATGACTGTCAGCATTCTGGGATGAATTTTCCTATCGTCATTTGAGAAATTAGGTAACTGCTTTATACTTGAGACACAACTATGGCAGTGTTTCGAACATCTAATGCAAAATTCTTTGAAAGCGTTTTCAGAGAGTTCTGTAATAGAGGTTGATCAATCCGCTCTCAAGACCAGCTCCTTTGGCACAGCAAAGACTGTCACCAAGGTCAGATAAGCCCTTCTCTAATATTTCGTCATTAACTCTATTGAAATATTTCCTTAATGCGCTTGCAACCAGTACAGACTTAATATAAACATACATTAACTTCATCTGAATGTTTACATCAATACTTCCATACAAAAGAAAACACAATTTCTATGACATCTCTTTGCTTTCAATGGGTTTTGGCAGTCAGCCATTTGTTAAGATAACTAGCGGTAAGAAAAGAGAAATTAATTCGATAAAAGCTCTCTTGTGCATCTCTAGTGTTTTCACATGGCAAAAGTACAAATAAAAATAAAATTAAAAAATGAAGAAATTAAGAATGAAAAAAATAAAGTAAGAGACAAATTTTAATTGATGATTTTAAATTTAAGTAAAAACATTTTTTGCCTGATTTGCAATATCGTTTAATTTGCTTTAAATAAGGACTATGCAGATGTCACAAGAATATTTAAAGGAATTTGCCTATCAAGTATCCTGACGAGTAGATGTGATGTCCGTGAAACTCAATCTCTGGAGAGATAAATAGACATTAATTTTATTTGTTAAAATAAAAATTTAGAATATTATTTGCACAAAATGTTTTGTTCATAATCGTTATATTCAAGAAATAAAGTCAACAATGTTTTTTCTCAGCATCATTTAATCTTTTATACATATATATATATATATATATATATATATATATATATATATATATATATATATATATATATATGTATAAACATGGATACATACATACTTACACCCCCCACACATATATATATATATAGATATATATATATATAAATATAAAAGTGATCATTGTTAGTCAACACTCAGGTTGACAAGACGCAATCGTCAGGCCGACGAGCATGAAACACCCTGTCGCCTCTGAGTGATGATTTCAATGATTACTTTTATATCTATTTTGACATATGCTCTATCTCTGATATTGTGCACTTTATACCTTAAATATAGAATATCTTAAAACTATATTTCTTTCTATATATATATATATATATATATATATATATATATATATATATATATATATATATATATATATATATATATATTGTTGAAACTTGACTAATGCATGGAATAATAATGCAACACAAAATGTACTTAGAACAAAATGTATTGAAACAAGAAATTGTACACAATATTTGCATATAGTCTTTTGTATATTCCTGGGAAGACTGTTCCTGGAGAATGTGTTGACTGAGTCGCAGTCGGGCAGAGTCTCTGGTTGAATCTCTTGATTCCTCCCCTCTCTTCCCGGTACCAACCATATTTATATGGTCGGCACTCCACTATGCAAATTAGGTGGATCCTACCACAACATATATATATATATATATATAGATATATATATGGAATTAATATAATTAAAAGTTTGTCATTTAGCTGATTGATGTTAACTTCAGCTTTTCGACTCCAGAGTTTTGTAGACGAATCTATCTGTCCACTCGTAAGTGGGTATCAGCAATTGACTGCTTATACTCATCGATTTTAATTTTTTATATGCACTTATCAATGATGCATTTTTGTATTGTGTGTGTGTGCACGTTAGCTCACCTGCGCCCTTGAACCCATCTATGCGGATGTGCTTACGTGTAGGTTGTCTTGATTATTTATCCTTTACTACGTTATTTTTTCAGTGTACACTCATTCTAAACCTTTTTCTCTCTTTTCCTCTTTTATTTCAATTGTTGCTGTTTGATTTCCGGGTATGTTTTCTTTTAAGTTAGGAAAATTGTATTTTATTTTTTACATAAATAATTGATTTTTAATGCTTAAATGATAAAGGAGATATGTTTATAGGTATTCACTTGGTCCCTGTTTCGTTTTCTTATTTGTTTTGCTGGTATCTTAAGTTGAGTACTACTAAAATAGTAATTGAAGAAGGTTAGGTCTATAATTAAATTTTTATTTATTATTGTTTGAAATTATATGCATATAAGTGTGTTTACACACACACACACACTCACACACAGAGACATATATATATATATATATATATATATATATATATATATATATATATATATATATATATATATATATATATATATGTATATATATATATATATATATATATATATAATAAATGCAGTTTACCCTGAAGATCTGTTTAGGTGAAACCTGGCTCTTTAGGATTTTATTTTAATTTACTGCTCTGTTTAGCGCATTGAGCACCCTACGTTTTCGTTGTCTTTATACGCGCTTGGGTTTTGTTCTTTGAACTAAGGACTTAAGACACTTGACGATGTTTTTAGTTTTTTCATTTTTCTTGAAAAAATCCACTTTTTTCCTCGGGTACCAATTTGCCCTAAGATGTCTACAAGTTGAGTCATCCGTGTTTTTTCAAGCGAGTAATACTGTTGATATATATATATATATATATATATATATATATATATATATATATATATATATAGTGGTAACGTTATAAGTATAAATTATACTCGTTTGGAAAACCTACAAACCAATACCAAATGGAAAAAAGGCATAAAAAAGCAAGAACCAAGAACATGTACCTTAGCCGAAAATAATCGTCTAGCATGCAAGTCCAAAGCCCCCCATCCCCAAAAAACCGATACGAGTAGGCAAAATTACTAAATAAAGTGCTCGATACAGTAAGTAGAGCAGACCTATATATATATATATATATATATATATATATATATATATATATATATGGTAATTGTTCTGATGAGCCTTCCTCTATGGTATCTAAACTTGATGAGTACTGTACTAGATTGGCAGCAAGGTCTCATCATTTTAAATTTGCTAGTGGTCACCGTAAGTTCAATGCTAACAATATCCTTTCTCTTACTTCTTGCTTCCTGATCTTTGTTTTCCATTCATCATTGATCTGGCAGATTTTCTATGTAGACTGGAATAAATGGTAGTGTCTACAGCATTAATGCCTATTTGGGAACTAAACACATCAAGAACATCAATGATGAATATCAAAAACAGCGTAGAGCATTATGGGGCAATCGAATTCGTGCAAAATGATCTGGATGCGAGCACCTTTCAAAACAACCTTCATTTCACTATTTGATAGGAAAGATTGGATTAAATCACACAATCGTCCTGTAATAGCGTAGCTTTGGAGTTTACGTAGAAGACCAGCGTGCCAAAACCTTTTAAACAACTTTCGAGATATCTAGAGCCACACCTTGAGCGTCGCCGTTATTATCATGTGTCCGCTATACATATTCAGTCATGGCCGTTAGCGCCTTAGTGGGAGATATGGCAAAACGTAAGCCATATTGTTTGTTAGAGAGTAGGTCGTGAAAGGTAATATGATTAACCACTTAAGCATTGATTAAAACCTCGAATACTTTGCCGAAAAAAGGCAGAAAACAAATAGGGTGGTAGTTAATGTTGTCATTAGATTCTGCAGAGTTCTCAAAATCAGGAATTTTAGAAGAGGACTTCCAAAAACCTGGAATGCAGTAAGCAGTGAGGTAATATTTGTAGAGTTTGGAGGTGAAAAGGAGCGAGTTTGGAAGAACACTTCTTTAGAATGGGGACTGAAATCCCATCACCTCGGTTGGCCTTATGCGAGTATAATTTAGAAATGATCTTGATTTCAGTATCCGAAATTTTTAATTTGCATTTTGGGCTCATTTTTATGATGATGACATGCTATTCTGATATAGAGTTCCTAAAAGCATGATTTTCGAGATGACGTTCATTTTTCAATGTTCGCATCGTCTGATGGAAAATACTGTTTAATATTGACATACATTCGTACGTATAACTAGTCTTTCTCAAAGTACCTCCTAACATACATATTACCAAAAACTTACAGACATAAACTTACTTACGCATGGATATGAATTCTTTTAACAGGTGTACAGTCTGTATTCATTTTTACAATTTCTCTATAGCAATTCCGTCAGGCTTTTCGGTTTTTGCGTCTTCAACAAAGTAATGTCGGCCATTATCAAACGGGTTCACGCGCACGCGCAAACGCGCTACCGCAAACATTTTTTGTCTTCTCTCTTTCTTTTTGATTTATTGATACTTACTTTTGTTTGTTTTGTTTTTTTTTTCTATGTTGCTACGCTTCGTTTGAAAATTCTCTTACCGAACCCGTGCTACATCCTGTCCCCCATTTACACGGCCGTTAATTCACCAGCGGGTTTTATCTGTGATCCTTGTCGATAAATCGAACGAAGCGATCAGCTTACATTCACCCCGAACCCTACAGCGTGGACGAAACTTGGAGAAACTACATATCAAATCACTCGTAAAACAATCTAGTTACCACTCAACCATATCAAGGAAATGTTGGATAGGTTTATGGTTATATAGAAAAGGGTACTTATGTATGAGGTATAGGACTAAAGTTTTTACATACATTACGAACATATCTATATCTATATATATATATATATATATATATATATATATATATATATATATATATATATAGTAAAATGAGTATAATAAAGAGAAGATATATATTTATTTAAATATAGATAAACGTATATATTTAGTAATTCTCATAATTATGAGGAGATAGATAGATAGATAGATAGATCAAGGATGACCATATTGCGATTTATTTCTGTCTCTTAGCTGCCTGGTTATATGGTCTTCGAGTTCAGTTGTCGCTTTTCCATCACACGGCAGAACGACCCATTTATCGCAAGATGTGGTCAACGCATATCTACACCTAATGTATATGCATTAATACATGCACGCACACAAAAATCTCTCTGTCTCTCTGTCTCTCTCTCTCTCTCTCTCTCTATATATATATATATATATATATATATATATATATGTATATACGTATGTATGTAAAGGGCGCTCCAATAACTTTGACCGATTTTAAAGCGAATTAAGTTTAAGCGTCTAATGATTATTTTCTTTTTTCTTCAGATTTGGCAGACATTTGGGCGATGTTATTAATCACACATAATTGCCATGACTTAAGTAACATAATCTAATAGAGAAATCAATACATTTTCATCGATAACACTGATTTATTTACTGCTAGCTTTGATCCATCTTAATGAAACACCCTATATATATATATATATATATATATATATATATATATATATATATATATATATATATATTATGTAATAATCCATTCGTATGTAATCCAAGTGAACCCTATCAACACAATATGAAATATTAGATTTTAAATATTAAATATTAAAACTGAATCACACGTTGAGCTCAATTTTTTTTTAATAATAAGCAGAACTATATATATATACAATCTGAATTAAGATTCCATTCTTTAAATTTACTTAATGACATTTTAATTCAGATTGTGATATATATATATATATATATATATTTATATTTATATATATATATATATAAATATATATATATATGTGTGTGTGTGTGTGTGTATGTGCGTGAATGTATGTATGTATATGTATATCATAATTTTTTAATAAAAAATGGTACTTTAATTAAAGAGAAAATAATTGATTAAGCCGAAAATGTATGGAAAATAATTTAATCGCTATTTCATACAGAATAAATTTGCCCATGTTCATACAACGTTTCCCCAATCTTGGCAGATCTTCTATTATGCTAATGTGGGATATTTAATAACAAAGATGGTGGAAACCATAGAAAAAGAAACCCGAAAGAGTCGAAATAAAATATGATTATATATTGAAAACTCATATTAAAAAAAAAAAATCTAATTTAAAAATCACAGCGTTTAACGTTTGTGCGCATGTGTAGTTGAATCAAAGGAATCAAATCTAATCCGATTAAATTCTGAGTAATGAAACGCGTCACAAGAAAACATTTACCACTTTGTCATACATTTCCCACCAAATATATATACATGACTAGCTCGTCTTACCCCCAATACACACGACCGGAGCCAAGGCGTCTTTTTATGGTCGACTGTTGGAATCTGCCTTTTTCTATAGCAGTTTTACGGCCTTCTGCCATTTTCATTAAATATTTTTAAACTAACCTTACATTTTCAGTCATCAACTAATAATATGCATCGTTTATCTACATGGCCAGTGCGGTACGTTCTGCGCAGTTACCCGTGAGGAGTAAGAGGAAGGAATTGGGACCGTACGCCGACCCTGTATATAAGTCTGTCTGTTTTCTACTTAAATTAATAATTGCTCTGATTTGACATTGAGCTCACTGGATTATATCCGCCTTGAGATTATCCATACGGATTACCAAACTTTTCATGACTTATATATATATATATATATATATATATGTGTGTGTGTGTGTGTTTATGCATGCGTGTGTGAATATGTATGTGTTCATTGGAGGAATAAATAATTTCCGTTTTTATTTTTAAAGGAGACGTTTTGTTTTACATTTTAACACTGCATTCCCACTTAAAATCTTACAAAAAATACACAAAACCAACAATAAAATACAACACGACAAAAAATTAACATATTTTACTGTAACTAAAGGGTGTTCCAATAACTTGGACCGATTATAAATGTGAATTAAGTTTAAACGTCTAATTATTTTTATTCCTTTTCTTTCAGATTTCGCGGACATTTGGTCGGTATAATTTTTCACATATAATTGCCATGACTTCAATAATATGATCCAATAGAGAAATAAATAACTTTCCAGAAATAACACTTATTTATTTACTGCTGACTTTGATCTGTCTTAATGAAACAGCCTCATATATAATCCGTTTTAATGAAACACCCTTCACACATACAATACATATAAGCAGGAAGAATTCGTTATACCAAGAATCATTAAACGCTATATTTCTGCGGTAATTCTCGAAAAACATGTAAAATTTATTAGACTCCTCGTAACACGTTGTCCGTTCAGGTTAGGAAACATTGAAGTTGATTTTAACATTACATTGAAATGAAAGTTAATTTTATTATGATTCAGCTAAATATTTCAATTATTTCGTGTCATCATTGGTCTTAGTTTAGAAGTTAGCGTTTAACAATTTACTGATGGTTTACGGCATTTAATAAGAAAAGAATTTCCGCCTTAAACTTGAAATTTAAATCAGATTAATTTCTTAATATACCAACATTATTTATAAATGATATTCACTTGAAAATATTTTGTTTGAAATACGCCAAAAAATATGTTTTAAATATCTAAAATATTTGTTGTTTAAAGGAATCTAAAATATAAATAATTATTCGAAAACAAATGGACGAAACAGCAAAGTAGGAACTGTTTGTTTTTAAAATATTTTATTTAAAAAATTGTTGCTTCAAAAATGTTAAAATAAAATTACTTACTGCATAAACAACTTGTTTTTAAAGCTGATTCACTTAAATCTGATTAACTTAAATCATTATACATCAAACGGGCGCACAACACAATAGGAAAGCACGCACTGAATCGCAAACTTTTATTATTTTATATAGATATATTACAAAAAAAAAGTGGAAACCGCAAACCTTATCACTAATCTAAACTAGCGATGACCAAAATAGTGTATTAATTTATCTTCACAGTACAAGACTATGTTTCTTGTCAAAAAACAATTACCTCTCTAGGACATACTAACACTTCCATGAGGAAACGTCTCGCGTGTCTCCTACATCAGATTGCCATAAAAGAACATCTATCAACAATTTATAAGAATCCTTACGAAAAATTCTAGACGAAAGCACTAAACTTCTATATAAATCCCATTATCCGAAAGATCTCGATATGACTAAGGCCTTGTATATTAATCTCTCGCCCATAATCCACATCAGCTTATTTTAAATGTTGGCAACAGTAAAGGAAATGAAACAAAATTCTTTGCTCTTACAAATGTGTCAGATCCTTTTTCGCAACCTGTATATATATATATATATATATATATATGAAGAAATATACTCTTAAAGTGTACTATATTTATGGGATAAAGTGCTCAATATGATAGATAGAGCGTGTGTAAATATAAAAATGAACATTGAAGTCAACACTTAGAGGAGACAGACTGTTTCATGCTAGACGCAATCGTCAGGTCACCCTAAATTGTTTGAGAAGGATTATTGAAGCGTTAAAATTTGAAAAATCCCAAAGTCCCTCTTATTAACCCTAGTTTTACAGCTTTGAAAGTTATTACGGCTACATGAAATTTACTGGATATCTAAAGCATTGAAATAATTTAACCCTATTGCAACGACCAAACATGAAGAGTTTATCGATAGAATTAATTTATTAAGAACAATCAAACAATTGCGAAGGACAAGCCGTAAAAATATGAGTGGGGAGTAACTTAGTATACCAAAGGATAATGCATGCAAACGGGGACGCCAGCAGATATTTATAGACAGTGAGTGCAGTTAGACAGGTTGGGCTGTTATACAATTGCAGCCATGTACAACTGGCAACGGTTACAATATTAATTTTATGAATATATATATTATCCCCCACTGATAACACAACGGTGAGTTTCATGCACGACGCAATCCTCAGGTGCTGAGTATGGACAGAAAAGTTACTCAATTTGAATTTTAATATCTCTGGTTATCACATTGTTCGCGTAGTTATATATTATGCTGGGATTACGGATTTTTAATTAAAAAAAATAATATTATATTTCTCAATTAAAATTAGCAGGAATTATATATATATACAAAAAAAGGATAAAAGAAAATTGAGAGTAAAATATTTTAAAAATTAAAAATTATTTATTTTGAAATTGTAATTTTTTTGTGGTAAATTATAGGTGTGTGTGTGTTTGTGAATATATATATATATATATATATATATATATATTAGTATATATATATTTATATATATATATATATATATATATTAGCATATATATATATATATATATATGCTAATATATATATATATATATATATATATATATATATATATATATATATATATATATGTGTGTGTGTGTGTGTGTGTGTATATATATATGGGTATGTCTAATTCGTTATCAAAGTCATTCCAAAGATATGAATGATCCCAAGAAATATCATCTACTAATATGATATCCCTCTCTTTGCTTCACACAGACACGTGCACACATTATCAGTACGCACAGGCACACGTACACGCACACGCACAGACAGATACATTGATTGATATTTAGACAGATATATAGATAGATAGCTGAAAAGATTTAACATATATATATATATATATATATATATATATATATATATATATATATATATATATATATTATTTTCTTTTATTAGAGTTACTCGTACGTATACGTGCAGGAATATTATGAAACATCTATAAAAACCATGTACTCACACTTATATCTATCTATCTATCTATTATAATATTTTATAATATTTTACATCGCTACATAAAAACTTTTATGTTTCGGAACTTAAAACCGTCCCTCATCAAGCGATGTTAGATACCTTATGATGACAACGATTTACTTGGGAAATCAAAACAATTGGTTAGATCATTTTGGCGTTAAAGAGAAATGTGGAAAACCAATATTTCAAAATTAAAAACAGATAAGTTGGCATATTAGATACACCCAGTAGAAACGACATCTGGTCACGAATGTAATGATGCAGTGAATTAGACAGAGATATATAGTTCACAAAAGGTTAATTTTAAGGAATTAACATCCTTTTATAAATATATTTTGGCATTTAAAAAGAATTAATATAACCTATACCGTAAAATGGAAAATATTAACATAAACGAGAACTTTTAAGTCCTTAAATGGCGCATGTCCCTAGAGTCTACATGGAAAGCTTCATATTATAAAGTTTCCTAAAAATAAAGTTCTCCTAAATCAGAGAAATGAATTAACAGTGACTTGTAGACATTGTATAATGAAGTATCAAATAATAATAACAATGAAAATTATAAATAAAATAAAACAGTAACAGACTGTATATAAAATAAATTTAAAAAAATAAAAAAAATAAAAATACTCCCAGCATGCAACAAAAACTGTTTCTTCCGGAAATACGAGCATCCAGACAAAAGAAGTTAACTTCAATCTCTTCGGACATGCAGCATATGCCCAGCTTCTCTGTCTGACATAGCGTGTAATAATACGAAGTAAGATCTTTTATTACATGCCCCATGAACATTTGTAACCAGAAAGACACACACTAATGTATATATAACTTATATAAATTGTCTGATATGAATGTACAATTGACCATGCTTTTCCTGTTAACTCTGCTTCTTTTAATTTTTTTAATGTTTTTATTGTCGTGAAAACGAGACTATCTCTGTTTTTATGATACAAGTGTCTTACATGGAACTGATAAATCTAATACTTAAGTAATTTTGTTTTACTAAATGGTTTATTACAACAAATTACAATACTTCAACAATGATCGATCGAATACATTAGTAAAGAAGAGGATCATATTGAGATCACATTCAAACTTTTACACTATCCATGTCATTTAAACATCTTAAACGCAAAAAAAAAAAAACGATCTCAAAAAATGCATAAAATGAAATAACACTTCAACTAAACACGCAAATGAATTAATCTCTCCTAATAAAAATTCTTACAAACATTTCCAGAATCATCGGAGTAATAATAACGACGAAAAATAAAATAACAAAAATCGAATGTCGGAGTTGATCAAAAGCAATAAAATGTACACTGGGGAAATCACGTGATCTAAGGACCCGCATCCAGGAACACAAAAGAGATTTGCGTTTAGATAAACATTCAAATTCTCTCGTCTTACAGTACAACAATGTAGGACATAAATTTGATTTCACCAATGCCAACCTTATCAAAAAAAGAAAATAACTCTTTAAAGAGAAAACATTATGAAAATATATTTATAGCAATATTACCAACTATTATTACACATTGTAACAAAAAAGACATTACATCACCATTTTTTCTACAGATCCATTATTCATGAATCTAAGCTATTTTTCCCGAATACATAATTAATCAATATATATACAAAATACGTACGATATATACTTTAATGAAAAATATAACGAAACATTTTTTACAAAACATGGTAACACTTAGCTAACCAATAAGAAATAGCCAAACAAAACATGGCATTAATCTGCGTTTCTTTGCTTGTTTGTTTTTTATAATTTTTTATCATTTCTATCTTGATCTCTGACGAAGTTTTAATAAAGTGAAACATGTTAGATTGAGATATGTTTTCCTACTTGTTCTTTATTTTATTTTATCATATTGTCGTATCATATGCATACGTATATGTCTAAAATTATTAACAGAAGCCATTGGTTTATATCAACGGCTTCCCATACTTAATACTTCTTCAATTCAGTCTCGCGTGGTCATGTGTGACGTCATGAGCTCCGGTGCGATTTTCGCTTCCAGCGTCTTATATGCACGTGTTTATCGTTGCTTGGAAATCAGCCATGTAAACAATAACAGACTATCATCACTGTCTTGTCCGTATATTGCTTAATATATTGTACAGTAATTGATATCTTTGATAATGCCTTATGTAAGCCGAAAGCTTAGATTGGATTAAAAAATATGGATCAATATTGTGATTTTCTTTCTTCGTTTAATGATAATGTTATTAAGCTTATCAGACGTTATGAAAAGAATTTACATAAAATAAGTAGACAACACTTGTCTATATTATTTAATGAAACATATATATATATATATATATATATATATATATATGCGCGGGGATTCGGAGCTAAAATTTGCTAAATAAATACTTACATAAATAAATGCTTACACAAATAAATGCCACATTCCTATCGGTACACCAACACATCTGTGTAGCCTGCAGACTACATTCAAACTTCCATATCCGAATACGGCTACGTCACTGGATTTCACATAATTACATCGAACAGGCATTGGCAGGCGGAGTTCGTAGCCAATGTCTTCAATACACTGATGGCTGACGTTTTGTGATTTTATGCCAAAGTGGAGAAGAACTCTGACATGCCATTGATGGCCAGAGATAGATTCCTCGCACGCAATCCATTACAAGATTAAAAGATTGTCTGCGAGTTGGTAAACTCCAAGCCAGTAACAGATATTCCCATTTCTCTCTGACCATGCACAACTGTTGCCATCATTGATACGTAACAGTGTTCAAGATAATAAAGGTATTTACTGAGTGTGGCTCGTTATAAGCTATATACTTATAAGCAGAGTTATTGTTAGCGATAATAAAATGTCACATTCATTTGGAAGAGTAGTTGACTCAATCACACTTGTCACCCTCGTTAAGTTAAATGCTTTATTAATCGTATTCTCCAAGTTTCGTTCGTTTTAATTACGGACCACTGACAATGCATTTCTAACTTTCCTAATACTCTGTCTTTCTCTATGGAATAATTTGCCTTGGATTACGATTAAGATGTTTGAAATGTTTCCAGTCCGACAGATTTACAGATTAAGAAGCATAATAATGAAAACTATACTTGACTGATCGAAGGTATATCAGTCCACTCATTTCCATCGTAAAATCAATAGCACCATTTTATTTTAGTTTTTAATCATTTCGTCACAAGGAATGTGAGGATTACATTAGTACGCAGGGAGTTACTGGAAGTTAAATTGAGAGAAAAGAATGAGTATAGGGCAGTTTGGTTTGGTTTGGTTTGGTTTGGTTTACAGCATATCAACCTCAATGGGTTATGTAATGCCGACAAAATTTTTATTGCTGGTAATATTTTGTTTTGTCAAAAATCTATTTCTGGTAATATTTTTTCCTTCAAAAATCTATTTCTGGTAATATTTAATATGGTTTGGTGTAAAGAATATTGTGGTATGTTTGGGTCAATGTTGGTGGCTAGCTAGGTTTAAAGTTAAGACAGAAGAAGGCCGTTCTCTTCCCTCGTTCCCCATTTTGGCCTTGTGTCACATATTCGGTATTTGAAACGGAAATAAATATCGCTCTTCGCTACGGTATCTAGCCTATATGCATTTAAGAGCAGTACTAAAATGAACACGAGGTCTCATCAATGTACAGTTTAGTTGCTTAGATGTAACATTAACTTCTATACAAACAATTTCTTTTCTCGCACTTCTCGCTCGTGGGACCCTCTTTCGAATTCATGGTTTCCAGGCAAATTAAATCTTCAAAAATGTAAATGTAACGTCAATCGATATCTACTGTCCTTTCGATGACTCTTCTATTGTCCTCGTTCATTATTAGTCTTTCCGTTTGAGCATTCTTCCACACCCAGTAAACCATTGTGTCTTAGTGGCTATGTTGCCTTGTTTGCTGTAAATTCAGTATAAAATATATTTGGGAACTTTATTTAATGTTGTATCCTCATCTACAATTGTATTATTTTTTTATTTATACCTCTCTCCACCATCATTAAAATGTATTCTGTCTATCTTGCTATCTCCCGCTTAAAATTAAATGAAGAAAAATAAAGTGTTGTACAAAAAATGAAGAAAAATATAAAGATTTTTCTTTTTCTAAACTTAATTGATGCGGAAAGATCTATCACAAATTGGAGTCCATTTTATGATGTTTTGCTTTGGTAAGTTATTTGATGAGGCTTTTCATTTTGGTGTCTTTTTAAGTTATTGTAAGGTGGTAGGGGTGTTTTTTTTTTCCATTATCGAATTTGTTTTTTTTTTTTCATTATTATTGTCTGCTTCCTTATTTTTCCATTCTTTTGATTTGATTATTGTTTTTTCGTTTCTCCAATTGCATTATTTTGCGTTCTTTCGCAAAGCAAGTGAACATAATAGACACACACAAACCAGTGCACACAGGTGTATATAAAGCCAGGTTAATGGTAATGATACTGGTCATATTAGCCCTTTCCGTTTAAAGATCTTTCGGAAATCCTTCACCGAGCAGGTAGTGTAACATCGGTTGAAAATTGATAAAATTATTTTCTTAAGACAGCGTTTCAGGAAAACAGGTTTCTACAGTCCAGTAGGGGATACAGTTCTTTCCAGTAATGATGGGGCTTTCAACCAAACCTTTCGTTTGATATAGTGTGGAGCCCCGACATCTTGATGACGTCAGTATTCTCTCTTCGAATTAAAAAGTGATTACTATTTTAGTGGTTTCGCCTATTGTAAGATCCTCAAATTATGCGTTTTCTTTTATCTGGTGCAATTCATCGTTTGAGATTGAGTATCTCAGTTCCACAAGGTTCAAAAAAGTATGGTCGTCACCAAGACCTAATTCCCTCGATCGAAGCCATTTTTAACCACTGAACCAAGAAAGCTATTCTATAGAGTCAACTGTAGATATTTCTGCCATGCATGACATCCATAGGAAAATTATGATCTAACAAGATTATATAAATGCGTGATGAAGCACTAATGAAAAAAAATATAATATGTATTTACTAGTATTAGCTAAAGCTGGCACAAAGTAACATTTAATAGGCTGTATTTTTTATCGATCTGCAGTCGTAAATATAATCGATATATTAACGTTGAAAATGATCGATATACTGATGTTGAAGGTCTCTCTAAGGGCCTTGTGCCTTGGTAGCGTTATCAGCTTGCTTAGGGGCATAGGCAAAAAAATACATATTATAAAGAAAATTTTCGACAATATTTTATTGTACACTGTTATGGGAACTTACCCATAATAATAATGGACTATTCCTGTCATTATAAATACTGCGCCTCTCAAGAGGTATGGGACAGATTGTAAGACGAGGAGAGATAATTGAGAGCATATTGTAAGGACATTGGAATAGTGATACTTGTCGAGACAACATAGTTCACTCTAACCAAATCTGATAGTCATTACTAATACTTCTACTTTGTATTATATTTCTGTTGTACAAGGAACTTGAACCATAAGATACACTATCTACATTATTCGGACTATTGTCCTCATTTCTGTTGCCGTATTTATCACAACGTTTCGGCTGATGTACGCTCCGACCTTCTTCCGGTGGTTGGAATGTCGAAATGAAACCTTTATTTCGCTCACTGTGGTAGACTGATCTAGTTCCACGTCCCGTGTCTAATGGATGTCAGTTATCAGTTATCGCCTGTTAATTCACCTCTTCAACGACCAAAACAATTTGATAAATATGGCAACAAAGATGAGGACAATAGTCCGAATAATGTATATAGTGTACATAATACCTCATCTCAGAAATGTAGCCAAAAAAATTTATTGAATTGGAATAATAATAAATAACATCTTCATTAGAATTTCCATCAATTGTAATGCAAAGGTTGATGCACACAGCCAAATTAACTCTAATTCGATGCAATATCACGAAACCGCCGTCAATTTTCGAACATTCACTCCTTATGCGTTCAATCAAATGCGTTGCATCAGTAATTTTCCTTGGGTACACCCCCATTAGCATACTCCGGAAAAATAAGTCAATACTCTCCTCTTTTGACAAAACCATGTTTAATTTATATAGGCAAAAATTTATAGTTAATAAGTTGTGTTGAAAATTTAAGGACACCCTTTATATAGATATATCATCAGTAATTAGGAACTGTTAATATAAAAAATTAAAAAAAACGATGGTAAATATCATATATATATATATATATATATATATATATATATATATATATATATATATATATATTGTTATGGTCCGGTCCCTTGTACCACGGTGATAGTCCAAGGTAAAACCAATAAAGAAGAATTCGAACACAGGTATGGAATAACACAGATATATTACAAGCAGGAATATATACAGAGAAGTAAATGTGTTAGTATGAACAATCAGGTTTAGTACAGAGAACAATGCAATCGCGACCAGTATCACTATTCCAATGTCTTGCAGTAATTGTCTGAACGCGACTCAGTTTCGGACTGCCTCTGACTCGACTCTTGACTCGACTTGAACTACTGACTGACTGACTATATTTAGTCACCCCCCGCCACATGGGCATCATGTGGCACAAGGGCGGTTTAACGTGGGATTGAGCCCGTGGGCTTGGCCAAAAATATGCCCATTGAACCCGTATAAACGGGCTTAGGGCCGGTTTACCTCCCAGAACGAGACTCCGCCTCTCGGCGTAGCCTCCTTCGGGTTCCTCCCCGACCGAAGGCAGAGAGTTCAAACGAACAGTCCGTCAGGAGGGGAACGACTGACTGACTGACGATATTCAGTCTCCCCCCCACTGGGGCAACAATTGACACAAGGTCGGTTATGTATTGTGCGTTTTCCGAGCCTGTGGGCTCGGCCCAAGAATATACCCATTGAATCCGTATAAACTGGTTCCGGGCTGGTTTACCTCCCCGAACGAGACTCCGCCCTTCGGCGTAGCCTCCTTCGGGTTCCTCCCCGCCCGAAGGTAGAGAGTTCAACCGAACAGTCGGCCCGGAGGTGAACGACTGACTGACTGACTCCTTGCCTACTCGTGTGGTGCAGTATTTTAATATTTTTTAAGTATGGAATAGTCCATTACTATTATTATGGGTAAGGTCGCATAACATATATATATATATATATATATATATATATATATATATATATATATTGTTGAAGAGGTTATAGTAGTTCCAAAGAGAGAAAAGTGTGTATATTAAAAAGAAGGTGAATTTAAAAAAAAATATTATGCTTCAGATTCCATAATTTTGCTACACGAATTTCCAATCTCTCGATCTTCATCAGGCAAAGCTTATATATATATAACGAAAATCAAAAACACTTATATAGGTAATATTTTTTTTAGATCTCTCATAAAATGAAAATTATTATCTAAGGGATTTTAAGTGTTTGATATTCTTTAATTAATAATAATTATGCTGTGTTCTTTAACATAGAACTCTACCTGGTTCTATATCCTTCAGGAAATTCCATACTGGTTACCATATTGTAGCATTATATATATATATATATATATATATATATATATATATATATATATATATATATATTATAAATTAATTGATTTAAAATAAAATGGTTAGAACCCTGTAGCGGAAAAAACATATTTTAAATCAATTAATTTATAATATTAATGCTCTGTAAATTTACATTGAGCACTAAAAATGTAAAACTAAAAATATCTATAAGAACACCGGATTATATATCTTACTGTTCTTTCTTTCTTTATATATATATATATAAGCAAATATATGGATATATATCCGATAGTATGAAGAAAAATATACGGAAAAAACAAACAAAAATCCTTATATGCAATTATGCTGTTTTAATGTTAATATAATGTCAACATCGGACGTTTCGGTCTAATAACCCATCTTCAGGACATATTCATAAAATATAAAATAGCATAATTGCATATAAGGAGTTTTGTTTGTTTTTTCCGTATATTTTTCTTCATATATATATATATATATATATATATATATATATATATATATATATATAGATAGATAGATAGATAGATAGATAGATAGATAGAGTGAGAGAGAGAGAGAGATTTAACAGACCGGCTAATCAAATTTGAGGAATTAAAAGAGTACAAAATGATGATAATATTGGCAATAAGTTTGATGATATTTATTATACATTAGACTTTTGACTAAATTAAAAGACAAAAAGAAAGATGTTAAAGTTTTAATTTTCGTACACGCCAGCCTCCCATTTCAACGAGAAATAAAAAAAGATGTGGGACTCACTCGTCTTGGGAATGTTGCTATTTCTTAGAGGGTCTCCAGTTGTAATCACACACACACACACACACACACACATACATATATATATATATAAGATACCGATTACTGGGGAAATTGCATGACAAAAGTGTAAAAAGTTTACTTTTGACATGTTTCATTCTTCAGGATTTCATTGGGCTGAACTAGTTAAGCTGGTAGGACTACACAGACGCACGACAGAAGTGGGCTGGAAATTTTAGAATTTATTTTCATCTAGCCGAATACATTTACTAATTAGGGTACTGGAGTAAACACCTTTTTTTTTCAGTACCCTTATTATTTTATATTAAATGCGAAAAAAAAAATGTCCCATAATTTTTTCCAAAACATAAAAACGGGCCTACCTGAAAAACCCATTGAATTAAATATATATTACCCTGCCTACTAATTCTATCACATCAACAATAAAAAATAAGCTATCTCTAACTCAACATAGAATTTGATACTAGTATGTCCAAAGCAAATTGCTCCGAGGAGCTGCATTCGCCGGTTCCCAGACATCATGAATTCAAGCGCCCTAGAAGGCTGGCATCCCGCTCTGACCCTGTCACTGTCGAAACTACTAAATGTAGCCGTCTCTTCTACTCTAACAGCTTCATGTCTCGCACATCTCTCCTGTGGAACTCCCTTCCCTATTCCAGTTTCCCTGAGAGCTATAATCTCCAACTATTCAAATGTAATGTGAATCGATATCTCCAGTTGCCTTGATCTATCCACTATCCTTCTCCTCATCTTTTCCTCTATCACTCCTATCTGATCTTGCTCCAAATCTTCTGTAACCCCTTGCGTCCTAGTGGCTTCCCGCCTTGCTTGGGGTGAAACGCTTAAAAAAGAAGTTATGCTTTCTAATTTTCTTTTGGATCTTGCAATCCGTTCATTTTACGTATCTATCATCATTTCATTTATATATATTTCAGATGTTATTTTGTTTTTAATTTTTCTTTGTTCTTTTATTCTTTTTTTTTTGCCTTTTTATTTCCTTTCTCTTTCTTTCTTTCTTTCTTTCTTTCTTTCTTTCTTATTAAAGAAAAGAATAAGCTCAAACCTGAAGTAGGCGTTTACTCCTTCGCCTGTAATAACTGTTACAAAAATACATAAGAGAAAACTCAAATAAAGAATTATATTAAAACAAAAAGGGAAATTTTCCGAAATAATATATCAAATACGTTGATTGCTCACTGTAACGAGACTGACGACAATTTTGACAAAAAAATACTGAAATAATTATAAGAGAATATAATTCACAATGACGTAAATGACTAAAGAGTCCCTTAATCGCAAGGACGTCTACAATATATTTGCGCCATTGCTCTAACAATATCTCACCATTTCTGGTAGATTTTCTGATTTCACAATGTGGGATACCTAGTTATAAAAGTGATGAAAACGAAAATAAAAAAGACTGTAAAAGAATTCAGCTAGATAAAAAAATTCTAAAATCCCAGAACCCTCTGTCGTGCGCATGTGCAGTGCTACCAACATAACAAATTTAGTTCGATGAAATCTTGAAAGACGAAACCAGTCACAAGTAAAATTTTACACTTTGTCATATAATTTCCCCAATATATATATATATATATATATATATATATATATATATATATATATATATAAGACTCAACACTAATATTTGATGGTTATAATTTGAATATTGAATTTTTTTAAATTGTTGGTCAGATTAATTGGATCGTGACTACGATTATAATGTAATAAATTATAACCATGTAATATAATTATTTGAGCCTTTTATATTATATTCTTGCTGTCTCTTGTGTATAGAGCGCAACCTGGATTTTATCCTCTTAAAATATATATATATATATATATATATATATATATGTAAATGAATATACATATATATATATATATGCTCACACAGACACACACAGTAGTACACACACACACACACCCACACACACACACACACATATATATATATATATATATATATATATATATATATATATATGCATATATATATGCATATATATATATATATATATGCATATATATATATATATGTATATATATATATATGCATATATATATATATATATATATATATATATATATATATATATATATATATATATATGAAGTAAATCAAGGGACTTTCCTGGTTAACCGACTCAAGATTCTAACGGTGTAGCGCTCCTCGAGGGCTAGATGTTTGATTTATGGACCCGAAAATCTTAAATCGGCGAACCAGATAAGTCACTTGAAATTTTCTTGATTTATTGTATATGATAGATCTTGTTATCTATTGTCTGCTTTCTTTTTCTGTTCCGCTGATCCGAAAAAAAACACGTTACACTATCGTAATATTCACGTATTTTGCAAATGCATTATTATTTTTATTATTATGAACACTATGCAGACAATTCATAACTTTTAACATAGTAATTATATTCCATATGAATGATAAAAGAACGAAACAGCAGGAACTGACACGTAAAGGAATATGTAGAAAACGGTAAAACTTATACAGCAGAAAGAAATACACTATAAGACAAATGTTAAAGGCTTTTCAAAAATACAGAGCGATTGAACAAATTCAACGAAAAGCATGAAAGTCGCGCCGTCGTCTCTCTCTGTCTGTTCCGCAAATACTTTCATGGAAATTGATCCGATGTGCTGCATTCACTGGTTCCCAGACTTCATGAGTTCAAGCACTCTACGAGGCTGGCATCCCGCTCTCACCCCTTCACTGCCGAAACTCCTAAATGTAGCCGTCTCTTCTACTGCAATAGCTTCATGTCTCGCACCTCTCGCCTGTGGAACTCCCTTCCCTATTCCAGTTTTCCTGAGAGCTATAATCTCCAACTATTCAAATGTAATGTCAATCGAATAATGTAAATAGTGTACATAATATCCATCTCAGTAATATAGACAGATACTGAAGGGCCGGAACGTTGTAATAAATCTGGCGACAAAGATGAGGGCAATAGTCCGAATAATGTAAATAGTGTACTTAATACCTCATCTTTCAAAAATACAGAGCGATTAAACAAATTCAACGAAAAGCATGAAAGTCGCGCCGTCGTCTCTCTCTGTCTGTTCTGCAAATACTTTCATGGAAATTGATCCGAGGTGCTGCATTCGCTGGTTCCCAGACTTCATGAGTTCAAGCACTCTACGAGGCTGGCATCCCGCTCTCACCCCTTCACTGCCGAAACTCCTAAATGTAGCCGTCTCTTCTACTCCAATAGCTTCATGTCTCGCACCTCTCGCCTGTGGAACTCCCTTCCCTATTCCAGTTTCCCTGAGAGCTATAATCTCCAACTATTCAAATGTAATGTCAATCGACATCTCCAGTTGCCTTGATCTATTCACTACCCTCCTCATCATCCTTTCTTCTATCACTCCTATCTGATGTTGCTCTAAATTTTCTGTAACCCCTTGCGTCCTAGTGGCTTCCCGCCTTGCTTGGGGTGAAATGCTTAAAAAAAGAAAACTGAACTGAAATATGCAAAAGCCAATCAAATAATTTCCATTAGTCTTTAGCAATATAGCGTTTTTCCAAGCGTAGCTTAGATATGGCACAAGGCCGAAAGTATGGGGCACCCGGAAAGGATCTAACTCACTACTCAGCCGTAAATGTTTGCTCTGTTTAATGAAAATAAACATTGAGCGCTATTTGTGAGTCAGTTTTAACATTTAATATTTAATATTTCAAATTCTATACGGTATTTACATTATTCGGACTATTGTCCTCATCTTTGTAACTATATTTATTACGATCTTTACGTTGTAATAAATATGACGACAAAGATGAGGACAATAGTCCGAATAATGTAAATAGTGTACATAATATCCATCTCAGTAATATAGACAGATACTGAAGGGCCGGAACGTTGTAATAAATCTGGCGACAAAGATGAGGGCAATAGTCCGAATAATGTAAATAGTGTACTTAATACCTCATCTTTCAAAAATACAGAGCGATTAAACAAATTCAACGAAAAGCATGAAAGTCGCGCCGTCGTCTCTCTCTGTCTGTTCTGCAAATACTTTCATGGAAATTGGTATTTACATTATTCGGACTATTGTCCTCATCTTTGTAACTATATTTATTACGATCTTTTGGTCGTTGTACGCTCCGGCCTTCTTCCGCTGGTTGAAATGTCGAACTGAACCCGTTATTTCGCTCACTGGGGTAGACTGTTCTAATTCGAAGTGCCATGTTTAATGGATGTCAGCTGTCAGTTATCTCCTGTTAATTTCCCTCTAAAAGTACTCCACTACATTTACCTGGTATTGAACTCTCACTCTTTGGGTCTTGTCACTGGGTCTAACTAACACCTTTATTCACTGTGCCATGTGTCCTTGAAGAAACGAAATATTTTAATAGGTATGGCGACAAAGATGAGGACAATAGTCCGAATAATGTAAATAGTGTACATAATACCCCATCTCAGAAATATAGACAGATACTGAAGGGCAAAAACGTTGTAATAAATATGGCGACAAAGATGAGGACAATAGTCCGAATAATGCAAATAGTGTACATAATATCCATCTCAGTAATATAGACAGATACTGAAGGGCCGGAACGTTGTAATAAATCTGGCGACAAAGATGAGGACAATAGTCCGAATAATGTAAATAGTGTACATAATATCCATCTCAGTAATATAGACAGATACTGAAGGGCCGGAACGTTGTAATAAATCTGGCGACAAAGATGAGGGCAATAGTCCGAATAATGTAAATAGTGTACTTAATACCTCATCTCAGGAATATAGACAGATACTGAAAGGCCGAAACGTTGAAAGAGATATGGCGACAAAGATGAGGACAATAGTCCGAATAATGTAAATAGTGCACATATTATCTCATCTCAGAAATATAGGTAATAGAAATTGATAAAACATCACACTTAATATATATAATGACCGGCTACACTCGTTTTTCAAGCGCTCGCGTCTACTAAGACGTCTATCGGATACTTCTTGCAAAAACCTCGCTGAGGCATTTGTGTTTGTTCAACACTCACTGGATCCATCTGTGGTTCATTTCTCAACTTGAACTTAATTACAGTTTCTCAGCAGCTATTATTTTGATTTTTTCTGGATAATATGTTACGATCAAATGTTTGAACAACGCTAGTTAGCTAAAGCTCTCGGTCACGATGACTTGTGACTTTGTCTCAGCATAACGATCGAGTTCCCAGTTTTCAACTTCACTTTCCAGTTTTGAAACAACTCATAGTTTCATGTAGAGGCAATTTCTGAAAATGACGCAGGATAAAAATACCTCCCCAGACAGGCATCATAAGGAAATCACCTTCCTGAATAATCGAACATGATAAGATTTCATATATATATATATATATATATATATATATATATATATATAGAGAGAGAGAGAGAGAGAGAGAGAAAGAGAGAGAGAGAGATCATTCTACTGGACCAAGGACGATGATGAATTAACTATAAATTACTATTTAAATCCCCGCCAATTCAATCCTTGTATATGTAATTGTATATCCTTGCTTGATCCAGATTCTAATCTTCTGAAGTGAGTGGCTTGAGGAAAGATGTAACTCTGGGGGTGCAATCCGTTGGGTTACGTATACATGGATGCGTATCACCACTAAATTCAGTGAGTAGCGGCGCTGTATCGAGTCTAATCAGTGTCTTCTTCGTCACTGAGGACCATTTGTTCAGTAGTATGCCGCTTGCGATGTATCGTAACGATCCGGGTTCGATTCTCGGTAGTAAACGCGCACTGCTGAGGTGATCCCAGTTGGGAGGAAACAGCTGCCCAGTGCATTCTGTTGAGGAAAATTCTAGACTCATTGAATTACTATAAAGGATTATTTAACTCCACCACACGAAACTTTTATCATATATATATATATATATATATATATATATATATATATATATATATATATATACACACACACACACACAATGGGGGGAAATAAATATTCGTACACATGAAAAATTGTACTTTTATAAATGTAAGAGCCTTAACTAAAACAAATTTTGATACATTTTATGTGTAAAGATACATTTTATTAAAAAATAGTAATAAACTTAATTCTTATTCTAACAGAAATTAACACATTTTTAAAAATTTTAACAGATGAAAAAAGTATATTAACTTAATTTAATACTTTGTGGAATATCCTTTATTGAGTTCAACAGCTACCAGTCTATTCCTGTACGTCTCAACTAATGATTTGCACACATTGAGTGGTATTTTGTCCCATTCTTCTTGGCATATTGTCTTCAAATTCTTGATATTTGTTGATGCTCTTTTCCCAATTTGAATTTTCAAATATCGCCATAAATTCTCGACTGGGTTCAAGTCTGGGGACTGACTTGGCCATTGCACGACATCAACGTTACTTTCAGCTAACCATTTCCTTGTAGATCTAGCGGTATGCTTACGATCATTATCCACTTAGAAAGCACAATCAGGAGGTAGCCAAAGTCTCTCAACAGAACGCATTAAATTGTCTCGCAGGATTCTCTGGAAGCTTTCGGCATTCATCTTGCCATCTATTATTGATATTCTGCCAACACCTTTTGCAGAAAAACAACCCCAGATCATTATACTGCCACCACCAAACTTTACATTTGGCAACGTGTTCTTTGGTAAGTAGGCTTCACCGTCCTTCCTCTACACATGATTTCGATAATTATGACCAAACAACTCTATTTTAGTTTCATCTGTCCATAGTACTTTTTCCCAAAACAAATATTCTTTATCCTTATACTCTCTAACGAATTTTAGCATCTAGCATCTCTGTATCGTTTCAAGAGGAGTGGAGTCTTCCTTGGGATGCGTGGTTTCAGACTGTTTTTGTGTAGTCCATTACTTATTGCCCGCTTGGCTACTTTAATCCCTAATGCACGCAGATGTTCCTGCAGCTCTTCTCGGGTAACCTGTGAATTTTGTTGGATCTGGCGTCCTAATATCCTTGCTGATTTTAGAGAAATCTTCCTCGGAGCATCTGTTACGAGTTTTAAACCTTGCAATGAACGAAGCAACTGTAGTAAAAGGAATATTCAGGATGTTAGAAAACATTCTGTAACTTTTCCCATATTTCCAAAGAGACAAAATGTGTTGTTTTTGTGAAATAGTCAATTCTTTAGCTTTAGGCATTATTAGAACCTTCTCGTAAGACTAGAAATTGCAGAATGCTCTGATAATGGCTAATAGCGTTAATTATAATTACTGATAACATTACTGGAACATTCTAGAATATACTTTCTTCATAATTAATTTATTATTTTATTCTAATAATTGATTTGTATGAATACTTTCTTCACGAGTTATAATTTAAAAAATGCATTAATTTCTGTTAGAATAAGAATTAATTAAGTTTATTATTATTTTTTAATAGTATGTGTCTTTATACATAAAATGTGCCGAGATTTGTTTTATTTAAGGCTTTTACATTTATAAAAATACAATTTTTCAAGTGTACGAATATTTATTTCCCCCACTGTATATATATATATATATATATATATATATATATATATATATATATATATATATACACGCACTCACTCGCACTCACTCACACACACACACACATATATATATATTTATACATATATATATATATATATATATACATACACAGACACACACACACATATATGAGGTCTGATCAAAAGTATTACTATGGTAACGATGCTAAAATTAGCACTGACCTTAAACTCATACATACTAAATTATAATTGTCTCGCTTTGTTTCGAACAGTTCTTATATGGCAGATTCACCACATCACAGATGTTCCATCTTTGGCTATGCCCACCATTCCTCAGGTCTTGCCCCTTGCGACTTTTCCTCTTCAAAAATCAAATTCCACTAGAAAGGAACAAGATTTCTAGACGTCTAGGAAATCCAAGAGCATGCGACGAAGCAACTTTACGGTATCATAAAATAGGAGTTTCAGAAATGCATCCAAGAATGACAAAATCGCTGCCTTCAGAAGAGCCTTACTCCGAGGGCGATTAAAAGTTGACTTGATATTTATTGTAGTTTAATAACACTAGTCCTGATAGTTTTTGATCAGTAATCGTACAAATTATATATATGTTTGTTATCCTTCTCTATATTTGTGCGTGTGTGTATAAATTTACATATATGTTTTTATATCTTTAATTTTTTCTGCCGTTTTCATTTATACGATGCAGAGCATATTAAACCATATGCGTATAAATATCTTTTCTCTGTCCTATATATCTGACATGTTCGCAAAATCAATGTGAGTGCGCATGCGCCCCAAAACTACTTTTACTTTTCTTTACAGTCGTTTAAAGTTAAACAAAGTTTGTTTTTTTTTTTTATATTCACCGATATATGTTTGTGTTACTATATCGACTTGACTGAAAACTTAGCAGGTTTTTTTTTTTTTCCAGTCGAAAACATATCCCATTCTCTGTTTCAAGTTTCGCTTCACACCCCGTTAACTAAGAGATACTATCGCATTAAACGAAACAAAATTTGATAAAAAAAAAGAAAAGAAAAGAAGAGAAAGTAAGGAAAGAAGAGAAAATTGAGTCCAAAACAATAATGTGTGAAACTGGCAGTTCTTATTAATGAACCTGATCGATATTCGAATAACAACATATGCAGGTTTCTCTTCACACGGAAAAGTCAGCAACATATTCTGCAGTTGTCTGCAGGAATATCAATTTCTTTTTACATAACATATACATAACGGGTGTAACAGCAAAATTGTCCAAATCGTGTAACAGCAAAATTGTCCAATTGTGAGATTAGGCTCTGAACCTTTGTGTCTTAGAAACTATTAAAGATGTCTTAATGGAATTCTCCGAGAATTTTATAACACTATTGGACTCTACTCTGCACAATAAGAATGTGTAATTACACTCAAAGTTTGACAAAAGAATCATGAGGAAATCGATCATACGTTCATGATTAATTAATCATAGATGAGTGAGTATCGGAAGCTCATGATGTATTGAAATAAAGTTCAAGTATATATATATATATATATATATATATATATATATATATATATATATATATTAGTATTATTATTATTATTACAGGATCATTTTCCAGCTTATTCAAGATTATCTTCGCCCTCTCTAACTTAAATTTCTGTCCTGCAGTTACAAAGAGCCACACTGGCTTCACGTTCGTATTAATTTCCAAGTCTTTTTTCATTGATCATTGGACAGTCATTGGTGAAACTTCACGTGCCAAACGTCTTATGAATTGAGTTGGATTGTTGTTAAGTGATCTTTTTAGATCTAAATTGAAATGATGATCCCTCTTGCTGTTTTTGGCACCAGATCCAGTTTTCCTCTCCACAGATCCCTCTTTTTTAAACTTATTGATTGTTTTTTATCATGGTTCTTGTATGGAATTTGAAGATTTAAGCCAGAGAATGAATATTGGTACCATTATGGAAGGCTTGAATGATCTTTTTTTTTTTATCTCACTATTGCTCAGTTGGGACGACATTGAGTCTGACACAAAACATATATATATTTATATATATATATATCTGTAAAAAAATGTTATAAATTTTAATGTACCTAGTTTTAAGTATAGCTAAAATAACTAATGTGATTTCAGGCATTTCTGTAAATCAGTTGGCAAATGTTAACCGGAACTGCAAAATCGTATTGCCCATTCTATTGCCAGTGATGGAGTACATGTGGAAACTTGAATAAAATTTCCCTAAAACATTAAAAAATACAGATTTACTTCGTTTTAATCAGTTTTACAAATTATTTCTATCGCAAATACAAATAAAGTTATAATTATTTTAAAGTGCACACAAACTTTATGGACAGCCTATATATATATATATATATATATATATATATATATATGTGTGTGTGTGTGTGTGTTTCTCATCAAAATTATTATCGGGAATATTGCTATGGTAACGGAGCTACAATTATTGCATATATATATATATATATATATATATATATATATATATATATATATATATATATATATATGTATGTGTGTATTTATATATATTATTCCAGGAACATTTTCAAACTTATTCAAGACTATCTCCCCACTCTCTAACCTAAATTTCCCTCATGGTGTAAGAAAGAGCCAAACAGCCATCACGTTCTTTTTCCTTTCCAAGTTTTTTTTCTTTGATCTTTGGGCTGCCATTGCTGAAACTCTACGTACCAAACGTCATATGTATTGTGTTGGATTGTTTTTAAGTGATCTTTTTAGCTCTAAGTTGAAATGGTGATCCTTCTTTCTGTTTTTACCAACTGATCCAGTTTTACTCTCTACAGTTCACTCATTTTTAAATATTCACCGTTCTCTTAATGGTTCTTGAGTGAAAATTTGAATATTTAAGTCAGAGTAGGAATGTTGGTATCATCACCGAACGCGTGAAGGATCTTTTTCCTCTCAGTATTGCTAAGTTATGATGACAGTGAGTCTAACACAAAACAATTTTAGCCTACTCTCTTCATAACTGAATAATATATATATATATATATATATATATATATATATATATATATATATATATATATATATATATATATATATGTGTGTGTGTGTGTGTGTGTGTGTGTGTGTTGGTGTGTGTGTATGACTATTGCTATGGTAGCTAAAATTATTATATATATATATATATATATATATATAATTATTTATTTAAAAATTATAATATAAATATGTTATAAAATCACTACGAAAATAGCCATTTTGCTTCAACATCTCTGGTGTCTTATCAAGTGAGGATGTTGAATGTAGATTGTAGAATAGTAATTAAAGAATAGTAATTGTTGGTTATTGGAATTTATTCCGTATACACCAAGTCTTTTCTCATTGATCTTAGGACTGTCTTTGCTGAAGCGCCACGTGCCAAACTTCTTAATTGGTCTTTTTAGCTCTAATTTGAAATGATGATCCTTCTCGCTGTCTTTACCACCTGAAGTAGGTTTCCTCTCTACAGTTCCCTCATTTTTGAACTTATTCACCGTTCTCTGTATGCCAGATTATGAATGTAGGTAGCATTACTGAAGGCCATTGCTCAGTTGGAAAGAGTGAGTCTGACACAAAACAATGTTAGCCTCTTTTCTTTTTAACTGAATAACTCAAAGTTTGTTTTTTTTTCAGTGATTCTTATGAAAGATTATTTCAAGATGGCTAAATGTCTTATCTGAACCCGTGAAAAAAATGAAAGTCAATTAGTTTAGTTGTTCTTTTAGATATTAAACCTTTTGTGGAATAGACAATTGTGCTGTTACACGATTTGAATGATATTGCTCTTACACCCAGTATATGTAAATTGAAAACTGTCGACAAAGAAGGTTTTATCTTTTATTGAATTTTTTATTGAGTTTTTCCAGCATTCTAACTTTTTTCTGTTTTTCAAGGTTTGAAGAATATAAAAATTCACCATAGTTGTTATTATTCCGAGCGCATTCGGCTAGTTCTATAGCCACTATCAAGGATGTTGTTTTGTTATTGTGAGTTTCATTGGTCTTGTCTTCTACATAATAGTTTAGCTGCGTGGAGGTCTGCGAAGGAGTGTATGTCTGTTTTTCAGCGGTCAGGTATTATGCACGACTGGTTGACCTGGGCATTTCTTCTATTTCTAGAAAACATTTAACACGCCGCTTCCACTGCTAAATAGTGTAAGATTGATATGAGGAAAATTATTAACGACATATTTCAGCTATAACCCCTAATAAAATCAGGAACATTGTTTGTGTATCAGTGTACATGTGTATGTGTCTTTGTGAGCGTGCACAGGAACCTAATAGACCACTCTCACACACCACTCAAATTATAAAATAGATTTAATTCTATTAAAATCTGAGAAATTATCCCTTCATTCATCACATATTACTTTCCGAATTTAAAATTCAAACTCCGACAAAAAATATCTGGTCCGATTTTTTATTTTTTTATTTTTTAAAAAAACATGATTAATAAACAAGACACTAAACAATAGGTATAGTTTTAGTAATCAATAATAGTGTCACGGATGATAACATTAGACATCCAGTTTCAGTCATTGGTATAAGTTATTTTCCAGTTGGAGTCAGGTGTGTTGTATCCAACACCCCAATCTTGGTAAAATCAATAATACATTTAATTAACATTTCATTCGTACATTAAAACGTAGACATACATAGATTTAATTATAAAAAGATAGCAGTTACTTTATTTAAACATAAATTCCAAGCGCCTATGTTTTATTGCAAACCTCACGAATATCTTTGTAATTTCTTCTGCCGCTCTAAATCGACAAGCATTTGCTTTTCAAACAAAATAAGTGCCACTGAAGGCAAGCGTTCTTCAGCCAATGTGCATCTTTAAAATAACCGAATGCTAAGGTCGAGACATTTCTTTTGTATCGCATCAGGCGCTGCAGGGATGGCAAGAAAAAGTTGTATCAATTTTAGAATCCTTGGCATTACAGATAAGAAACACAGTTTATAAAATAATTCCAAGATCACATAACTTCACTCACACTTTTGAAAATCTTTTTCGTGGCAAATGTATTTCAGTTCGTTTACTAAATATTTGTAATCAAATAAATTTGTGTATTTGCTGTGCAAAGATGTTATATGCCCCATTGGAAAATTATCTACAAACATTTCAAAATCTTCACATCGAATATCGGAAAATATTGAAATTCTTCAATGTGAGAAAATCGCTTCCTTAATTTCATTAAAATACTCTGAAATATTTCGAGATAAATCACTTTATAGTTCATTTGCATTCCTCTGGTTATATTTGGAAGAGGGGTAGGAGAATCAGAATCATTCAAATTCAAGCATTTTTGTGTCTATAATATTTTTATAGAGTTCATCATTGCATTGATTTTCAATATACTGAATAAAAGCGTTTATTTTATTCTGAGTATATTTTAAATCAAACTGCTTGTGAAACAATTTCTCAGCAGGTTATAATATTGTATAAAAGCAGTTTATAAAAAAAAGATGAAATACAATTCGTATCATTTTGGCCAATAAATTATAGGCTTCACTGAGTGTATCGTAATCCCAATTTTCATTTTGGTCTAAGATATTTTGAAATGCACGTTTCAAGTTTTCACATGAATCTCTAAAACCTGACAGAGTTCTAGATGTATAATAATTTGTGTCGCACAGTGATGGAATACTAACTTCAAAATCCCTAAAAATAGACATAGTAAATTTATTAAAGTTGCGTAAACGAGAACAATACTTTAACTCCGTTACCATTCTCGACTTAAAATCAAACTGAGATTATGTTCATAAGAATACATATTACCTTATCAATTGCAGACGTAATGCCATTCTGTATCATACTTGAAACTCCTGGAAATTACTTTGATCCTTTTTTTGTATAATCTTGATTAAATAACTCGTGATAATTTCCTTTGTTCCTTCGTCATGGCCACGCAATTGTAGATCATGTTTGTAAAGGTATCATACAACATTTAAATATATTCTATTTTCTTCAACTAATTTGTCATGTTGTTCTGCTACAAGCTTTGCAGAATCTGTAATGGCATTAAGATGTCAAATAGATCTAAATTTTTTAAACATTGTAATTATTTAAATAGCACAGTGAATTTAGAATGAACTTTGCTGTTTGGTTAGAATATTTTTATAATTGCTATAACATCCATCTGTCCACGATTGAACAGATTTCAGCTGAAAGAGCAAGCAAGGCCCACAGTAAAGTTTTGCTTCTGGCATACTTGCACACAACATATCAATCTGCTGATACCATCTATTTTGAAAAGTACGTGTGCCAACTTTAATTTTAAGCGAAGGAGACGGTCGGACTAATTTAATAATTTCTCTATTTCCCCAATATTGCGCTTTCTAAATGAATTGCCTTTAAAATCTAATATTATATCATTGTCCATTATTGGTATATTATTTTTTATCAATAATTTAGATGTCTTTTTAACAAGAATACACAAACTTTTAAAATAATTCTATTTTGAAGATTTGAGCCATTAATTGAAGACTTATATATATATATATATATATATATATATATATATATATATATATATATATATATATATATATATATATATTGATATTTTACAAGAGGCATTTAGAATGGAAAAAAAAACACTGAATTGAAAGAAATATGTCCAAAACGATTTTTACATTTTAACATCTTTAGACTTTAATTTCAGTGAAGTAAAATAATAAATGTTACAATGTATTGATAAGTTAAACACTCAGAGAAGCAGAAAAGTTGCGTACCTGTTAACAAAAAAAGTTGTCAATATAAATGTTTACTATCTGCTGAGCAAATTAAAAATTCTCAAAAAGTCTTCTTAAAATGATTGGTTATGATCTTTTATCCTTGACTGAAGCCTCGCATTAGATTGATAACAATTTGACAACTGATAATATTATATCAACTCACATATTTCTGCATTCAATATTTACTTAAAAAATAATTTCACTCTTTTTGTTAAAGAAAGCAGAAGTGGAATACAATAGCCAGATATTTTGTTTTTAAATGTTGAATGTGAGTATATATGTCTATGCGTTAGTGTGTTTACGTATCTCTGTGTCTGTGATATTTTAGTTAAATTTAGTGTATGTTTATGATCAATACTGCTTACTGATCTTATTTCCTCAACACTACTCGATTTACACTCCTCACTCCAACCCTCCAGTCGACGAGCTAAGACTGCCATTTTCATTGATTTTCGCCGACTTTAAGTTGGATTAAATATAATTTACCTTTTTTTTTTCAATTGATACTTTACGCTAAGAACCTCATACTGTACGAAACAAATCATTTAAAATTGACATTTGCAAAAAATAATTTGAAAAAATGTGTAATTTGAAAAAAAAAAGTGCATACAAGTCATTAGAGATTTTTAAAATATTAAAAAGAAAGGCAAGGATTACATTGTCTATTAAGTATGTCCCCAGCTTGATAGGTCTCAGATCCCCGCAGCCCGACTAGCTACGTTAATTTTATTTGATTTCTTTTATACTCACTTTCTTTTTTGTTTTTTCCTTATTTCTTCTTTATTATAAAGAGTATCAACGAAATGCATTGCGGTCAACATTTTGAGGCATGGAGTTAAAAATGTTTTTGTTCCCTGGTGTTAATAAAACCATTAGGTATGAAAGGGGGTGATGATAAATGTGTTGATGAGAGATGTCCTATTCCTCAGTGCGATCGTGTTCCTGTTAACTAGCGTAGGTATATTCTATCCCCATATATACATACTCTTATAATAATGAATCGGCATACCCATATATGTATATAGATCTACACATACATATACACATACATATGCACATAAATACCCACCACACACACACACACACACACACGCATACACACTCTTCCTGTGTCCCTGTGTGTTCCCGTAAGTAGTCTATCTGTTTTTGCCAGCGTATATATATATATATATATATATATATATATATATATATATATATATGTTCTCCATGGCTACCGTTTTGCGCGTGCGTATATGTATGCATGTGTGTCGTCCGAGTGTTTTATCTGGCCATCATGTGTGCATGTGTGTGGGGTTATTATCTGTTCAGTGCTAGTTCAAATTTGTCGATAAAGTTTTTTTTTTCTGAATTTTTGTTAGTGTTTTTTAAGATACAACAGTTCAGAATTTAATCTAACATTTAGAGATAAAGGTATATATTTTTTATATATCAAGAAACTTATTGGACAAATTGTGAAAGGTAAATGTCTAGAGAGTGCCTTAATCGCAACGTCGTCTACAGAAAATTTGTACCTCTTAGCTCTTACAACATTTGTAGCTCTTACAAAATTTCACCATTTCTTGAAGATATTCTAATATCACAGCGAGGAATCTCTACTTATAAAAGTGATATAAATTAAAGGAAAAATACCATAAATTAAGAAAAAAAATACTACAAATGAATTCGGCTAGATAAAAAACAAAAAAACAAACAAAAAAAAAACTAAAATTCCCAGCAACCCTCTGTCGTGCGCATGTGTAGTAATACCAATATAACAAATTTAGTCAGATGAAGTCCTGAAGGACGAAACGCGTCACAAGTAAAATAACACATTGTCTTACAATTTATATATATATATATATATATATATATATATATATATATATATATATATATCAGTATAAATTTGCTATCAGCGAAGATTGTCTATACTCGGTGCAAGTGTGAGTAGAGTTACAGAGAATGCGGGACATAGGAAACAACACTCACTTCGTTGGGGCTTTCAATATCAACCTTTATTAAATTTTCAGGCAAAGAGCTACAACTGATTTGATGATCTATCTATCTATCTATCTATCTATCTATCTATCTATCTATCTATCTACCAGACTTTGTATATAAATAACTGAGCGATGTCACCGTCCCTCCTCAGTTTCATATGTGCCGAAAATTTATTTATGATCATGACATCTAGTTTTAATTTTGTTGTAGGTGAATTGTTAGAATATATAGATTAAATTTATTCATGGACGCAACCCCTACATTAAGATTTTATCTATCTATCTATCTATCTATCTATCTATCTATCTATCTATCTATCTATCTATCTATCTATCTATCTATCATTTATTATTGATTATATTATATATTTCATTATATGCCATTATATTATGTATATTTTTTTATATTTATTGAATAGTAATTTATTTGTTTCTATATTTCGTACTTGAAATGGTGTTTACTGGAATGAAGTGTTGATATCTGGAGTAGTTTTTATTGAAATTAAACTTGGTATATGAAATACAACTTATTAGAATGAAGTTTTGGTATTTGGAATACGATTAATAAGAAGCATTTTAAATATAATTGATGCACTTTATTAGAATTAAGTTTTTACAAGTAAGATATGGTATTTTGTGCACAGTTTATGAAAATTATGTTTTGATATTTAGTATATTGCTCGTTAGAATTATTTTTTCGAGGAATACATTTTACCATCCCTGGGAACAACTGCAATTCTGAAGTGGTTCCAGGATCTTGAAAAGAGGTCTTGCTGCCGGATCCTCATACCCACGACGCTAATTTTGACGAATGAGAAAATCGTGTGGATGAAGTGTTTTGTACAATGTACAATGCCAACTAGATGCATTTAGAAAAAAAAAGGATATTTTTTGAGGTCACTAAACAAGTAAGTCTTTAAGTGAGGAATTAATTTTTTTGACGAAATAGAAAATATTCAAGATAAAATTTTTCCTACAATGTACGATACCTACTGGTTGGATTTTTTTTTTTTTAAATATTCTTTGGGGTCGCTAAACGGGTAATTCCTTAAGGGAGGGATGGTTTTATAATTTTTTACCTTTATGTATTCATTTTCTTCATTTTGATGCATGTTGACGAAATGGAAAATATTCAAGACCAAATTTTTCCTATAAAGTACGATACCGTCTGGTTGGATTTTTTTTTAAAACAAAAAAAAAAACGAATATTGTTTGCAGCCGCTAAAAAGGTAATTCATTAATTGAGGGATGGTTTTATAAATTTTTTTCACTTTATTTATTCATTTTCTTCATTATGGTTCATGCTGATGAAAGAGAAAGCAGTCATGATCAAATTTATCGTTACAGGTTTGATTTTAAACAAGGAGTATTGCTTGAGGTTGCGAAACAGGTTAGTCGTTAAATGAGGAATGAATTTATTGATTTTTTCACTTTAACTATTCATTCTGTTCATTAGGATTCATGTTGAAGAAAAAATCATGGCCAAATTTTTCGCTACTGGTTTGATTAAAAAAAGAATATTGCTAGGGGTGGCTAAACCGGCATGCCGTTAAGTGAGGTCTGAATTGATTAAATCTTTCGATTTATTTATTGATTTTGTTCATTATGATTCATGTTGATGAAAAAGAACAAAATTATAATCAAATATTTTGGTACTGGTTAGATCTAAAAGTATATTGATTGGGATGGCTAAACAGTTATATGAGTGAGTTTTAAATTTATAAATTTTTGCACTTTATTTATTGGTTTTGTTTATTATGATTCATGTTGATTAAAAAGAACAAAATCAACACGATCAGATTTTTCGGTACTGGTTGGACTTATAAAAAAAGTATATTGTTTGGAATGGCTAAAGAGTCATGTCGTTAAGTAGGTTTTGAATGTATTAATTTTTACACTTTTTTTATTGATTTTTTTTAAATTATGAGTCATCATAACGAAAAAGAAAACCCTCACGATTAAATTTTCCGTACAACAGACGAAACCGACTAGTTGTTTTATTAAAGTTATTATCTTTTCTCAATCAATAGGAAAAACGAAGAACGTTTTTAATAATTTTTATCGTAAATGTTTGTCTGGTTCCCAGACTTAATGAGTTCAAGCGCCCTACGAGGCTGGCATCCCGCTCTCACCCCTTCACTGTCGAAACTCCTAAATGTAGCCGTCTCTTCTACTCCAATAGCTTCATGTCTCGCACCACTCGCCTGTGGAACTCCCTTCCCTATTCCAGTTTCCCTGAGAGCTATACTCTCCAGCTATTCAAATGTAATGTCAATCGACATCTCCAGTTGCCTTGATCTATCCACTATCCTTCTCCTCATCCTTTCCTTTATCACTCTTATCTGATCTTGCTCCAGATCTTCTGGAACCCCTTGCGTCCTTGTGGCTTCCCGCCTTGCTTGGGGTGAAACGCTTAAAAAAAAAAAAAAAAAAAAAAACTAAAATGTCAGGATTTTATTGACCAGTGGAAAAAGAAAAAATATCTTTACATAATTTTTGACGAATAAAAGAATATTCTCTTCCCTATAAATATGTAACCGTGGGAAGGATCGGCAAGAATATGTAGGAACTGAGGAACTCATTATCGGATCGGGTATTCCTGTCTCCCACAGCACGTAGGATGGTTGTATTATAGAGAAGATCATGCCAAATTCAGAAACAGTTATTCTCCGCTGAGATTCACAACGAACAACGATCAACAACAACCTCTCGACGACTGATTTCAAGTTTGGCTTATTACGTTTGAAATTATTTTAATGTCTATATGATTTGTAGAGGAAGCCATAGGAATTTCTACAGATGGAAGCAAAGGAAATCAAGAAGAAATTAAAACATCAATTGTTATTAGATAGAATGCATGGTTTTCAGTAAAAATGAATAGACCAACATACAAATTACAAATTGGACCTAACAAAATCAAACAATGGCAAGTTAAATATCTAGGAATTAATTTTCACTGAAAGTGCAACAATAAAATCCGAAAACGTGTTGGGATAGGGAAAGATGCCTTCCGAAAGCGAAGCAACGTATTAAGAAACAGAAAAAATATCATTAGAAACAAATAAACGAGTATTGAACTGTTACGTTATATCAATAATCCTATATGGCAGTGAATGCTAGACAATCTCCTCAAAGATAAAGAAGAGATGTGAAGCAACAGTAATATGGTTCCACCGAAAGATGATTAAGATACCCTGAGCCGACCTTGGGAGCAACGACACCGTTTTAGATAAAATGGGAACGAAAAGGAAACTAATACTTAACACCGGAAAGAGACCTGTTGAAGTTTCTAATGTACATAATGTGAAAAGAAGGGTTGGAAAAATTGATACCCACAGAACAAATTGAAGGCAAGAGGTACAGAGCAAATGAACTCATAGTTGAACTTGTGTACTGGTTTAGGAAAGATAAAAAAATACAGTATTTATTAAAGGGCTACAAAGGACAAAATGTTGTGGAGAGCCATGATCGCCAACGTCTTAAAGGTATCCAGCGCATAAAAGAAGTATTATATTGAATTATTTTGAAAAATTCCACTTCGTCAACTATTTTGCAAAATCACCAACGCCGTCGGCGACTATTCCTTGTAACGAACCGAACTGATCAAGCGAACCTTCGATTAAGAACACCAGCTTCATTAACAATATTTTAGTTTCGGTGATAACTCCTCAAAAGTCCCCTTCCGCCGATCTTGTCTTTTAACATAATCCCTTAAAAGTAAGAAAGCTGAAAGAGACAACACCCAATTCGCTTCCGAAGTCGGTCACATACTGACCCCAATGAATTGTGTATACAATAGGATGGAAATCTTTTGGGCCACCTTGTTTACTGAATAATTTCGTTAATTTTATTACAAAATCGTGTGAGACTAGCAGTATGCTTTCGTTCGAGACAATTTATAATATTTGGAGACCAGGAAACTCGTTACTGCAATCGTGTTAATGATGTTTGGTTTGGTTTGTTTTACGCTATATCACCCTCAATAGATTATTTAATGTCGACAACTTTCTTTTTTCTGGTAATATTTTGCTTTGTCAAAAATCTATTTCTGGTAATATTTTTTTTCCTCATAAATGTATAGCTGGTAATATAATTTAAAAAAATGAAGTGCTAGTAATATTTTTTTTCAAAAACGTACTTTCTGGTAATATTTTTTTTCAAAAATATATTGCCGGTAAAATTTTTTTTTCAAAAATATATTGCTGGTAATAGTTTTTTTTCTTCAAAAATTTATTTCTGGTAATAATTTTTTAGAAAGTATTTCTGGTATTAAAACCTATTTTTTACATTTTCATAACGCTTTTTACTTCAGTTTCGGGGTTAGCTATTTGCCTGTATCTGGAACCATAAGAGGT
>OZ010607.1:42476856-42501856 GCA_963932145.1 Acanthosepion lycidas | reverse complement strand
TCGTGAATATGGCAATAAAGATGAGGACACCAGTCCGAAAAATATAAAGTCTGTAAATAGTTAAAATACTCCATCTCAGAAATAGAGACTGATACAAATTGTATATATGTGAATAGTAAAAGCATAATTACTAAATAAATAAACTAAATATATGGAAAAAATATATAATTACTTTCAATGAAAATGAATTTATTGGGTAATCTGAAATGAACAAGATCCAGTGTCGGATATTGAAAATCTAAAATAGAATTCCGAAACCATTTGCGATATTTCTATAAAATCTAACAGAATGGCGAGTATCGCTGTTTTACTTGCAGACATTTCCATCAACAGAAATTCTCTTGGCAGACAGAAATAATAAACAAGGAACAATATCCTGATCTTTTGCAGGATATAATGTTTGTTCTCACTTAATAAGACATTTGACGCCTTCTGGCTGACAAAGTGTCACGGACCAAAATATCTTCCCTTTCATATTTGACAATCGAAGACAGACTCCATCGCGATGATATTTTTAACTGGTTCATTCAGCAGTGTCGCAGACTAACACAAATCTGTTTCATACGATAAAAATTATTTAGGAAAACAATTACTCAGCTTTGACCTCTTAACATTGGAAGAGCAGCACAGGAAGTTGATTTCGGTTTCACGTCGATATAGATTGAAAATTCTACACAAAATTGACACACAGAGACTCACGCTGGTAAATCTCTCTCCCTCTCTCCCTCTCTCTCTCTTTATATATATATATATATATATATATATATATATATATATTAGGTTGGTACAAAAATAATGACGTAATAATGTCGTTTTTTGACGTATTTTTCTAACGTCAAAAAACGACATTATTACGTCATTATTTTTGCACCAACCTAATACATATATATATATATATATATATATATATATATAAAATGAACATTGAAGTCAACAATCAGAGGCGACAGGCGGTTTCATACCTGCGTCTGGCATGAAAACAGCTTGTCGCCTCTTAGTGTTGATATCAATGTTTATTTTATATATATATATATATATATATATATATATATATATATATATATATATATGAAGAAAAATATACAGAAAAAACAAACAAAAATCCTTATATGCAATTATGCTGTTTTAATGTTAATATAATGTCAACGTCAGACGTTTCGGTCTAATAAACCATCTTCAGGACATATTCATAAAATATAATTAACATTATCAATTCAACATGACAAAGACGATGGACATAAGAACAAGACTGGTATTTATTTGAACAAAAAGTACAAATTGTGGCACAAGGCCAATAAAGGGGAGGGGTAGAGGCTGGTCAACACTAACTATCTTATACCTAGCTAATCAGATTCGCGACCCATTCGTACATTACATTTTACACATTCACCAAAAGAAGTCGTCCATCACCAAACAATACTTCAACCACCATAATACCACGTGCTCTCAAGGGAGACCTACCAAAATCGCGCCCCATACCATGAAAATTCTAATGATGATATATATATATACAATTCTAATAATGATAAAATGAGAGGGGAGGGAAATGAACCCAATAATAAACTTAAAATAAACACAAATACAAACTAAACATAATTGATGTTAGTAGGGACCGTCCAACCCATAAAACAGAGAGGCCGCTGTATTCTGCCCAGGGGACAAAATCAAGAGACGCTCTCGCTAAGGGAGTGGGAAAAAATATAAAATATTAGGCTGGAATGGGAAAATATAAAACTGACCCAGTCGAGATGAAAATGGGGCGGGGGTCAAAACAAACTGGGGAGGATGGGAATCTCGACTTGGATCATAACCAAAGAACGGCCGGGATGCAGGCCAGGAACAACACTTACTCACATTAACTAGGTACACTGAAGCTTGTCTAACCTAACCAAGGGGAGGGTTCCACAGGAAGCCACCCCGATGTGCAATAGGTTGACCTAGAAGAGAAAATCAAGGCTAGCCCCGTTCACACGAAGCAAGCTCGCTTTTTTTACCCACCTTTCGCTAAAGACTGTCGAATGCAATCGTTTTCTATCCGATCTAATCTTCATCTTCAGCTGATGCTCAAAGAATCGAATCAGATCCGAATGAGAAAGACGATTGCCTCGCAAGACTTCCTCCTTTCGCGTCGTCCAAATCACCATTCGAGCCGTGGCCATCAGCGTCAGAAACACCATCCGTTTCATCCCGGAATACGGGGGCGACACATTGTCACACGCGTATGCGCGATCAATGGACACAAGCTGTTCGGGAGCGAGACGAGCCGTCAGCTCGCCGACATGGTCCCATAAGGGGCGGACCTGGGGGCAATGGTAGAAGGCGTGCGCAGCCGTTTCCTCTAAGCCAAGGCCACACCGTTCACAGTCTGGCAAATCCGCCAAGCCCCATATGAAAGCCTTGTCGTTGAGAGGCAGCCGATTCCGAGCCAATCGCCAGCTAAGCGAAAACTCAGGGTTACTGAGGTAATCCGCCGCTGGCGCCCAAGACCAGTAGGAGCAGTACTCCTCCTCCGACAAGCCGAGCGTATCTCGTAGGAGATCCTTCGCGGGCCTCTCCACTAATTCACGATAGAAGACCTTCCTAGGCCGAGAAAGGTCACTGGACCGGGGAACGGCCCTCAAGGCCGACCGACACTCGCGAAGGAAAACCGATTGATCCCGGGGTTTACGACCGCGCTCAACCCGCGAGATGGGGGGACTGATGGTAAGGCCAGGGAACGTGTCCCTAACAATCCCCTCCAGAATCGGATCTCCTCCAGTCAATGCACGGCGTAGGAAAGCCAACCTAGAGGCACGGATGTGACTCGGCAGGTGCGGCATTCCCAGCCCCCCATGACACGGACGTTTAGTGCAGACTCGTCTGTCGACCCGATTCCCGCGTCCCCTCCATAAAATGGAGGATAGCGTTTGCCGAGCGCCTTCTTGTGAGTCTTACAGAGAGGAAGTACGGACAATCGATAAAGAATCAGGGGGAAAATGTATGTAGCACACACCTCCGCCCTGCCCTTCACGGACAACCTCCGTCGATTCCAAGTCTGACCGGCGGAATCGACCTTTGCTCGTACTTCAGACCAATTCTTCTCCAGCTGGAGGTCAGGCCCAAACCACACTCCAAGAATGCGGACAGGACCGTCTGTCCAACCGAAGCGGCCCGGAAGAGCGACCCCCTTCCAGGCACCTAACCGCAAGCCGGACGACTTGTCGCGGTTTATTTTGGCCCCTGTCACCTTCTCGTACCGATCAAGCGCCTTCTGTACCACCTCAATGTCGTTGCGGGACGACACGAAAGCAGATACGTCATCGGCGTACGCGGAAACCCTGGCTCGAGACCCTCCAGGAACGGCAATTCCACGTAGGGCCGGACTGCCGGTCTCGTCCTTCAGCCGGCGAAGGAGAGGCTCCAACGCCAAAGCATAAAGGAGAGGCGACAGCGGACAACCCTGACGAACCGACCTAGACAGCACGAACGCGTCCGACAGCCTTCCGTTCACCTGTACCACCGCACTGGGGGAGCGATACAGGAGGCTAATCCAGCGGCAGAAGTTGGGTGCGAATCCAGCGGCCTGCAGGACAGCTGCAAGGTAGCGATGGTCGACCCTATCAAATGCCTTGGACTGATCCAAATTGATCAGCGCGGCTTCTTCGTCGTCTTTTACACCCTCTATGATCGTGCGGATCAGATGCAGGTTGCTCTGAATTGTTCGGCCCCTCACAGAACAAGTCTGCTCAGGTCCCAACAGAGACTCGGCAACTGACTGCAAACGCTCCTGCAGGATCTTGGCCATAATCTTTAACTCTGTGTTTAGCAGAGTTATGGGCCTGTAATCATCTAGGTTCCCCCCACCACCTTTGCCCTTTTTCAACAGAGTGATCACACCCCTGGTGATCCGGTTGGGGATGGACCGCGACCGAAACCAGTTGTTGAACACTGCAGTCAAAATTGGAACAAAGATGTGCGACAGCCTCAAGTACAATTCATAGGGCAAACCATCCAGACCGGGCGACTTGCCTCTGCCGACCTTCTTCAAAACCGCGTAGACATCGCCCTCCGTAATCTCTCCCTCGCAGCTAGCCGCTTCAGTCGGCGAAAGCCGAGGAAAGTCAGCCAAATAGCTACGAAACTCCTCCTCACGGAGACCAGGCTTCTTGGTAAACCGGTTCTCGAAATGGCGCCGAAACGCTCCGCACATGTCGTCAGTGGCCCGAAGAGTACGCCCCTCCGGGGATTTGACTTCACGAATGTAACGATCGCCACCTCGACGGACCTCTTCCCTGCGCAGATCTGCGCCCAAGTTCACGGCTTCGGAAGACATCTTGCTTAACTTATGTCTAATTACCTGACCCATGTACCGCTCGCTATTCGATCGATCCAGGGCCTCCTTAGCTAAGGCTATCTCTAGGGGATCCCCCCCAGCCACCGCCCGGGAATAACTAGCTTTAAGCGTCTTCACCTTTTCAGCTCTATCTAGAGCGAGCCGTTTGCTGAAATCAGTGGTGAAGGACCTAATCCTACATTTAAGGCGTTCCCACCACCTATTCCCGATAACTGCCCCCACTAGCTCCCGCTGCACTAGTCTAGTTAGCTGCTCCTGGAAGTCCCGCCTGTCCAGTAAAGACAGATTGAACAAGACTTATCCAAACAGATAACTGAAAGTTTTATAAGATCAGCGTTCCGTTTAAACGTTGTCATGACGTGGGCGACGCTGTGAAAACGTAATTGTATATAAGGATTTTTTTTTTTTTTTTCCGTATATTTTTCTTCATACTGTCGGATCTATATCCACATATTTGCTTACATATATATATATATATATATATATATATATATATATATATATATATATATACACTCGTCATCCACAGACAGAATGTTTCGCTGTATCACAGCTCATCAGTGTAGCTAGACATCCGATCACTTCATGCCGGAACTGAAATTGGACCGATTTCATATCAGTCGAAGATTCCAACCGCTAGGCCATAGACGCCCTGCAGAGCAAAAGGGTAATTTTTGCTTATTTTTTTTTTTCTTTCATAGACACACCAGTCACTCAGAGAAATCAATCGCTAGGAGAGTATTGCATTATCAGCAGTAATAGTGACTGTTTAGAAATTTGTGCTTGATCGATTACATTGTTTTATTGAGAACTAATATTGTCATCTACAGACCGACTGTTTCGCTGCATCACAGCTCATCAAAGGATCGTTCGGTTGGCAAGGTCGAATTTACTGCTTATAACTTTGTGGCCGAATCGGTTAGGCACGCCTGGCTAAATGGCGGTTCCGTATAGGATGCAGGTCCGAATCCTATCAAAGGACGAATATTTTCTATGTAAATTTCTCGGACATTCAGGCCGGTAAATATTATTTAATACTGTTTATTATAAACAGAGCATTTACTTAAATACTTCTATTTATAAAAAGAACGTTAAACATAAAAAAATGTCTTTAATAAATAAATTGTCGGACTTTGTCCATTTCTTAATGTATATATATATATATATATATATATATATATTACACACTATGAAATGGACTAAGTCCGACAATTATTTTTATATATTTTATTGCTATTTAAGTAAATGCTTTGTTTGTAATAAACAATATTAACGACATTTACCAGTCTAGATGTTCGAGAAATTTCAGAGAAAATATTCGTCTTCCGACTAGAATCGAACCTGTATCCTATACGGAGCTGTCATATAGCCTGAGGTGCTATACAAGTTTAGCTACGAAGGCGCGACTGGTTAGGTAGGTCGATTTTACTGCTTTTAAATTACAAACTACCCATGATTTCTCTTGAACGTCCATATCTGCTTGAAGCGTATATTTACTTAAACAAATGACGTCACACACTACGAAATGGACAAAATCCGACAATTATTTAATATATTTTATTGTTATATGTTTTTTTTTTTTTGTATTTCTTTTTTATACATGCACAAATATTTAAGTAAATGCTCTGTTTATAATAATTTAAGCGCAGTACTAGATTGGCGGAATGGTTTCATCCTTTTACTGTTAAAATGGCTAGACGTAACCGTTATATATAGGCTAACAGATTCTTCGCTCTTGTGGAACTGTCTTTCGGTTTTTTGGCTCCCAGTTGACTTTGATCTTTAAAAATTTGAATGCAATCTCAATCTCAGTCTTTATCGAGTGTTGTCCTAATCCCCCTTCTTTTATTTCCTCTCTCCTTTATGTTTTCCTTTTCTCATATTCTTTCATATACGTCTTAATGGCTTTATTGCCTTGCTTTATTATGAAATGATAATAATTTGACATATCAATTCACATGCACACATACATGTGTATCTCCTTTAAGGTGGATGCGATATCTGCCTGTTGATTATAGAGACAAACATCATACTTATTATAAAACCCAGGTTGTGCGTGTGTGTGTGTGTCTGTTCGTTTATATATTGGATCGGATTTCCTACATTTTTCAGCCGTTTTCAACAAAACTTCACGGGACTATGCAAAATTACCTTGCGGTGGTTCTGACAGCGCCAAAAATTGAAAAACACGATTGTTTTTGCAAAAAATCAATTTGAAAACACGATTAAGAGGCATTAATGCAAGGGGGACACCTCATATCGAGTTATACTTATTATAAAACCCAGGTTGTGTGTGTGAGTGTGTGTGAGTGTGTGTGTGTGTGTGTGTGTGTGTGTTCATTTATATATGGGATCGTATTTCCTACATTTTTCAACCGATTTCAACAAAATTTTACTTTTTTGGGGGCAGGTAGTGTTTCTTATTGTCTTGCACACTTTTTTCTTTATTTTTACATTCAGAATGCTTTCAAAATTCCATTTACAAGACAATTGTTTATAATAAAATTCTATTCAATCGGTAGATTCATAACGATTGAAAACAATGTTTTTGTTTAAGCTTGGGTTTGACCAATTCGTAATAAAAAAAAAAAAAAAAACTAATTAAGACATGCGTGTCCGTCAACCTTAAACAAAAATCTTTATCAATTTTATTTTTCAGTCTTTATGATGGTTGATACTTAATCTATCTCTTACTGTTACATCCCCTGGCAACGCCGGGCTCTACTGCTAGTATGTAATAATGCACGACGTATGAGTTCTCAGTAATTCAATTGTTAGAGCTGAACAGTCAGACTACACGTATATATGATTTGGTGATAATAAGAATGAATTATGTAGAACTAGACATGGTTTTCGATAGAAACGAAAATAGAGAACTAATAAAGAGTCTGCCACAAGTCTTTAATGGAACTATTTCAGGTGTTGAATTCAGAGTTGTTGTTCTCCTAGACTGACTGACAGCCAAGACTAAAGTGTACCCTGTTATTTAACAGGAAGCTAAGGAGAGACGAAGAGATCGTTTAGTAACTTTGCCAAGATTATTAGCACATAAATGAATGTAACGATCTCGAATGAAACTCGATCTCTGCTTCCCGATTTTGCATACCGACACTCTATTCATTACACCACCCGCACAATCATTATTTCTTCTGCATATGGACAATAAGGTTTGCAAGATTAAACTGTAAACTGTTACAGTGTTTTATATTCTTAAGCAATCAATACACACACACACATATATATATGTATATATATATTGTGTGTATATATATATATATATATATATATATATATATATATATATATATATATATATGTGTGTGTGTGTGTGTGTGTGTGTGTGTGTGAGAGTGAGTGAGTGAGTGAGTGTCCTGAATTGCCAATGGCACGCCTCTTTTATGGAAGAAGTTAAGAATATCGTTTTTTTCTTTTATTTTTCAGCAATTTATCTTTAAATAAAAGCCGAAGAAATTCTAAAGTAATTTAATCTCTCTGTGGACATTAGTCCAGATAGACAATTTGATTGATAGCTATACTTTTGTCATTTTGTAAAGAATTCATCTAACCGATACAAAACTAAAACGGTTGAACAGACGATCGCCATGTTGAATGTCTCTGTTGTATTGAAAACAGTTTTACTTTGCAAAGAATTTCTCAGATACGAGACGTAATTTAATCAGTGTTATTGCCAAAAGGAAGAAAAGAAAATGAAAAAAAAAAAACAACAACTCACAAACACGGAGTATTTTCAGTTAAGTAAACAACGTTAAAGATTAAAATATTAAAAGATAATCATATGAATAGAACAAGAGTTTTTTAAATTTGTTTTTTTTTTTTTTTTTTTTTTTTTTTTTCTCATTTCAAACTAATTCACATTTGTAAATGACAGGGTGGCGTTAAACTTATTAATTTATTTCATTGTTTATTTTCATGACATCGAACGTGATTTTTGTATGAACTTCACGAATTCCGTTTTATACATCGTTTTAATTAATGATTAGATTTAGCTTTCATCTTTTGCTTCTTTGGTATCACTCACTATAATAATCAACTTTAGAGTGCTTTCTAGAAGTTTTAACGAAGTACTGGACACTGGAGAGCTTTTTATCCGTTTTTATTTCGACATTCAAAACCACATACGCGTATGTTCCCATTAATCAGACATAGATGTGTTAAACCAAATGTACTTCTTTCCTGAATCCAATTCTTGATTGGATTCACGATATTACCGTACTGAAACGGGGCGGGGGTATCTGAGGAGCATGGAACCACGTCTTAATTGCTGTTGTTCCCACGTCCAACCTGGCCCGGTTGGTAGCACCTGTTAGTGTTACAGCTATGGGCAAATGGTTAACTCCTAAACTGAGATCAAAACACATACGAAAATATAAAAATAGATTTTTATAGCAAAAATACCAGCAATACATTTAACAAATTTTTCTACCGTATTTGACGGCTTTTTTTTTTTCAGCCGACTATCATGAATTATAAACCTACATATGGCATATAAGAAGCATGGAAATTTTTTGAAGATATTTTTTAGTAACAAAAAGTACGCCTTATATGCCGTCAAATACGGTAATTCTTTTTTCCTTTTTTTTTTAAAAAAAAAAAATATATATTGTTGTTTTTTTTGCGATAAAAATCTATTTTTATATTTTCGTAGTGTTTTGATCTCAGTTTATCAGTAAACCATTTGCCCTTATTTGTAACACTAACAGGTGCTAACCCCCTCAGGTTGGACCTAGGAACAACAGCAATTAGGCCGTGACTCCATGCTCCTCACATAACAAACGATCAGAGGCCTTGCTGCTCCATGTAATTTACATGTGCACGATGCAATGTAACATTGCTGGTACTTTCTGCGAAATCTGGAAAGATATATTTTTTTAATCGTATTTTACGTTGTTTAAACGGTGTAGGAGCTTCATCATGTCAGTTGGCTAATATCGTGAAGCTCAGCAAGAATTCAATTTAGGAAGGAAATACATATGGATTACTACTATCTCAAAAAAAAAAAATCTCTTTCCAAATTTCGCACAGAGTACCCGCAATGTTACATTGCAGCGTGCACATGTAAATTACATCGAGCAGCAAGACCTCTGATTAAGGAGTATCTTAATTGATGTTATTCACATGTCCACACTGATCCGGTTGGTAGCACCTGTTAGTGTTACAACTATGGGCAAATGGTTAACTCCTAAACTGAGATCAAAACACTAAGAAAATATAAAAATAGATTTTTATAGCAAAAATACCAACAATACATTTAAAAAAAAAAATACCGTGTAAGGCGTACTTTTTGTTACTAAAAAATATCTTCAAAAAATCCACCTGCGTCTTATATGCCGTACGTAGGTTTATAGTTCGGGATAGTCGGCTGAAATTAGCTTCCTGTCACCTCCTATTAGCTTAAGCTTAAACATGAAGGAGCAATGCAACACATGGAGACAAATTCCTGATCAGGACCCTTAGAAGTACAGGAAGAATAAAAAGACCCAGCATTGCACAAGTCTGCAAATGGGTGAAGTAAGCTTGGGATAATATTAGACCAGAAATTGTGAAAATAACAATGCTCTCAATTGAACGGAAGATGACGCATTATTTAACGACGGTGATAGTATTGAAAATGAATATCAGAGTTTTGATAACGAAGACAGCGAATTTTATGGATTTGAAGATGAATAAAATTTTAATGTTAACTTTTGTTTTGCTCAATTGTAATAATTGCTTGATTTTTATTTTGCATTCTAACCTTTGGATATAATTAAGTTAAGGCTCGTGTTCTTTGTTTTCCTATTATTTTTCGTTTAATTGTAATCATGGTCTGTTTAACCAAAATAAATACAGAGTAGGCTGTACCATTTGCTAATAATTTTGCTAAGTTTACTCATTACTATTTTTTCTTGATATTCCTTACTGAAATTATGCTGCGTCTTATACACCGATGCGTCTTATATGCCGTCAAATACGTTAACAGCAATAAATTAAAAAAAAAAAACAGCAATTCATTTTTCGAAAAGAATTATTACCTGAAATATATTGAATTTTTACAAAAAATCAATGAAACCTGACCTACAAACTGATATTTTTTTTTTACAAAGAATACATTTTCTCTTCATACGAGTCTATCCTAAAAATATTTTCTGCATTAAATAATCCAATAACGTTGATAGGCCATAAAACAAAATAAACCATAGGAAACCGTTACCTTGCAAATACATTAACTTTTTAAAGTTACACTAAAAGAACATTGATAACATATTTCAGGAAAATATTAACACTGAGATTTATCATACAAATAAATGATTCATAATTAAAACTATATACGTAAATATATCGTATAAATTCTATATACCGTATATACACGTATAAATTCTATATACCGTATATACACGTTTATCATGCCTTTGAAGACATTATTTTGAAGATAATTTTAAGGGTGTCGTATCATACGCAAGATATATATATATATATATATATATATATATATATATATATATAGATATATATATATTAAGACATTTTTATGTTTTACATTCTTTTTATAGATACAAATATTTAAGTAAATGCTCTGGTTATAATAAACAGTATTAACGACATTTACCGGCTTGAATTTCTAGGCCATTCGTACCGCTAAATGTTGTTTAATACTGTTTATTATAAAACAGATTATTTATTTAAATATTTGTATCTATAAAAAGAATGTATAAACATGAAAATGTCTTAAAATAACTGTCGGTCTTTGTCCATTTCATAATATACATACACACACACACACACACACACACACATATATATATATATGGAATGTTAAAAGATTCATGTTAAAAAGATAAAAAAATTAAAAAAAACAAATGAAAACTACAGACAAAAGTTCATTTTCTCCATCAAGACATTCATTTCTGTAGTTTAGTGCTAGCAGCAAGCAGAAATATTTCTTCTCCTGATGATGGCCATTTTGGCCGAAACTAGTCGAGGGATCTAAATGGAATAATAATAAAAAAAAACGAAATAATATTAATCTACAGCCCACTGTGTCTGAAGATTTTAATTTTATAATATTTTTTTATTGTTCAATATATATATATATATATATATATATATATATATATATATATATATATATATATATATATATATCCATTTTCTGTATTTAAAATTAACATGATTTTGATAAGACTGATGTTTTACTTAACTGTATCCAATAATAATAATAACATATATAATGTAATATTAACATATTTGTATCGTATCATAAAGTACAAAAGTCTTTTCCATTGCTTACGTTTATAAGATGTTTGCTCGTTTCTCGTTCGGTTGTTTATGGCTGCACGCTTTTATGCAACGATTATAAGGTTACTAACGGTAATTTTATCATTTCCTATTGCATATTTTAACTTATTTAACCCGAAGAGGGGATAAAGGGATAGAGGAAAAGAAGTTAGACTTTTGTAATTTGGTCTCTCAACAAAGGAACTCGCATGATACACGAGATGTATTATATTATAAAGTCATTTTTTATAAGTGAAAATTTGGGGTCGCACGGTACGCGAGAGCGCTCATTACATATAGTATATATGATATATTTTTTTGTAACAGTTCGGATTTTTTTCAGCTACAACAGGACGCAACGCCACCATACCTTTGTATCAACGTTTTTTTTTTTATTTTTCAAGGCCATTAAGAATCAAGGGGGTTATTGGGAGCGAAAGAGAATAAAAAGACCTTAGAAGGATCCAGGAATCTAATCCTAAACGGGATATTAGGGATAAACTTCTATTTCAATTCCAAACACGGGAAATGTATATGAACCGGATGTGTTTCAGTCCAGGAAACTATTTGATGGCGACGTTAATGTCGTCACAACGTCCAGGCAAGATTCAAAATGTCTGCAACATTCCGAGAACGTTCTGTGTCGATTGGGTTACTCCTCTTTCGTCAAAGTTTGATAATCCTACTAAGTACAAGACTTAGGCCCATATCCGGTTAAAACACAGGTTCTCGTCCTATCACCAAAGTTATACAGTATCTAGATGGGTGACCACTTCAGAATACCAGCCGCTGTAGGCTTGTATCTGCGTGTGGTGTAATCCATAATGGCTCGGAATTGGAAATGGGAGAGCGGAGTTCAAATTCCAGTCGAGTTCATTATGTTCATCTTCGCGGAAATACACTTGGCAAAGGCATGGATCCACCTTTTCTCCCACAGCTCTGTGTTAAATACTAGTATTCTATCATTAAATCTTTATTATTCACCCAAATACTTACAAATCAAAAATATTTCCTGTTTATTTTTTTCTGTTAACAGGAGATAGCTTGTTAATTTTAAGGCCTGCAATACAACTCTGCGTTTTATTAATCATCTTAGAGCCGCCATCATGTCTTCTATCCGCGTGGCTGATGCTAACTTTCCGGATCGTGGCAGGGTTCCACTTCTTGTACTAACATTGTCTTCAGACATAATGTAGAAATATTACATTGAATCAATTCTAAGTCTGATGTTAGGAAAGTTGGTTCCCTGTTTCGTGCTAGACAGTTTTCCTCTCCAAAATCTATCTTATATATTTATAAGTCTACAATTCGGCCAGGCTTAGAATATTGCTGCCATATATAGTCTAGTGCTCTTGGTATACACTTAGATATCCTTGACAAAATCCAAAGAATAATCTGCAATGTTAATTATTTAATATATTTCCTGTTTATAAAGTATTTTAATAGATACAGTTAAAGAGAGTATATTTTCTCCGAAATTTCTCGAAAATTCAAGCCGGTAAATGTAATTAATACTGTTTAGTTAAAAAAGAGAGTGTTTATATAAATAAATTGTATCTATTTAAATAACGTTTAAACAGAAAGTATATAAAATAATTACTGGGCTTAATTCATAAAAACAGAATCGGGTTGGTCAACCTCTCCGAACAGGACTCTACCCTTTGGCGGAGCCTCGTCCGGGTTCGTCTCTGCTCAAAGGCAGAGATTTCGACCGTCAAGCCGAGAAGCTCGGCTCGATTGGGTATGTAGCCCTCCTCACGAGGGTTGCATGTGGCACAAGGCCGAGTTTAACGTGGGTTTCCGGAGCCCGTAGGCTCGGCCAAAAACAACCCGCAGAAGCCGCATAAACGGGAGTGGGTTGGTCCACCTCCCCGAACGAGACTGTACCCTTCGGCGGAGTCTCGACCGGGTTCCTCTCTGCTCAGAGGCAGAGAGTTTGACTGTCAAGCCGAGCTTCTCGGCTTGATTCGCTATCTATCCTCCCCTCCACGAGGGTTGCATGTGGCACAAGGCCGAGTTTAACCTGAGCTTCCCGAGCCCGTAGGCTCTGCCAAAAAATGCCCGTAGAACCCGTATAAACGGGATCGGGTTAGTCAACCTCCCCGAACGAGACACTGCCCTTCGGCGGAACCTCGTCCGGGTTCCTCTCTGCTCAGAGGCAGAGAGTTCGGCCGTCAAGCCAAGAAGTTCGGCTTGATTCGTCCCTCTCTCTTGAGAGGCGTAGTATGCATAGTGTTAGGAAGAGTTCATTCTGTAGTTATAGGTAAGGACACATGACACTATCATAAAAAAACTCTGCATTAAATATCCCATTAAGGTTGATATGTTATAAAAAAAATGAAGCAATAAACTAATGCCTATGGTAATGTACTCGCCTCAAAATGGCAGCATGGTCGTTTATAGAGTTAAATTTACTGTAGGAAGCCGTCTAGTAATAATGATACACTAATGCTAATTCTAGATATAAAAAAAAAACTGTGCACATGCGTAATCAATGGTTTTCGAGTATCTGAAGTAGATGCAAAATGTCTTATTGATTATACAGGACTTGTGTTTGTTGTGTTTTCCTTTATCTAATGAATGCGAAGAAACCAAAAGAAAGCAATACAATCGTAAAATGTCTAACCTCATTTTCTGTTTTGTCTTAGAATATATATGCGCACGAAATGCCGGTCACAAGACAGAGAGAGAAAATTAAGGTTTTCTTTTGAGACGTTCGCGTGTAGAAATCAGCGATAGTTTTGCTCGTTTTTGTTTGTCTATGGAGTGGTATAAAACTTCAGAATTGGATTTCTCTTAACTTGCATCGCTTGAGCTCCCACAAGACCAAGCTTCTCCGTGTTCATCTCTGTCAGCTTTTATTTAAACAATGCCAGGAAGTAATGAAGTCCTTTAATAGGACAGTAAGCTGAAGACATAGAAAGCAAGAAGTCGGCAAATACGAAAAGCTATAAATTTAATTACCCATTTATTTACTGTTATACGGCCCTAAAAATTAGTATTTCTTAGTAGAATATTAAAACACGTAGCAATTTATTGTAGGTGTCATTATGAAAGAGTTTTCCTTATTAGATTATTTAAATATTAGGTTGGTGCAAAAATAATGCCGCAATAATGTCGTTTTTTGACGTTAAAAACACGTCAAAAAACGACATTATTGCGGCATTATTTTTGCACCAACCTAATACTTGGCATTCAGTTAAACTCAAAAGTAAAATCGTCCTTGATAACAGCTAAAAAGCGCACGGACATACAGATTATTTAGACAATTTCAAGAAAAATTCAATAAAAAACTTAACCGCACTACCTAGTCAGTCATTTTAATACAACATAGATAAAACAGGGATTCCTGCCAAAATAGACAATTATATCTATCTATCTATCTATCTATCTATCTATATTAATAACTCAACTTCCAGATATATCAGGACAAATGGGTACCCGGGGAAAAAATTGGAAATAAAAAAAGGAAGAAATGAAAGCAACAGAACAAGGCGAAACCTATCGCCAAGTGCTTTAAGTCCTTATTCGAAAGAAAAAAGATAAAAAAGGTAGAAAGAGTAAATCGTAGAGTGCTCAATACGCTAAGTGGAGCGATAAATTAGAAACTTCTAGTATATATATATATATATATATATATATATATATATAGATAGATAGATAGATAGATAGATAGAATATAAATGCTTAAGAAGGAGAACCACATCAGTACTGGAATGAGCAGTAACTGTTACTGGGCTTAAGAAACCTGTTTCTCTAAAAACATTTTTAACAGAAAGATTTTATGTATTTTATCTCACAGCAGTGGCGGTTTCTCTGTTAATGAGTGCCAAATGTTTCCTTGTAGGGAAAGGGCTAATATTAGCATTTCCGTTATAGATCGAAAGTCACACCTGAAGATTACGCATGAAGTGAAAATATCGACCATTTCAGCTTCATAATAGTTTCGTTCGGAGTGTCTGAAGCATGAAACAAACTAATCTTTTATCTCGGTTATTTGCTTGCTCAGAAAATACTTTCTTTTTCAAATACAAAAACCAACGGCATCAAATGCTAAACACACGGTTTCATTGATTTGCATTGTGTTTGCCAAAACTCTCGATCAATTTGTTCTTGTTAACTTTCATCAATAGCATTTAGTTTAAACTTTTATGATAAAGATCGCTTTTAAATCTATTGCAGAGGATTCTGTATCAGTTTGCGTTTAAATATGTTGATTTTGCACATTGATTCTAATTTTTGCAACGGAGAAAACATTTTTATCATGTTCTTTTTTTTCTTTTAGAAATAGAAAAAAATTAAATTTTAAAAAGAATTGGGTCGTGCACTTTACGGATGAGGCTCTGTGAATGATCGAGCGCGTTAAAAGGGCTTAGCAAACGTTCATCCTGGATATTTTTGACTAGATAATGCTCCACAAACAGGTAGGCATGTTGCAATTAATCTCAGCTCATCAAGACAACAGACTAATCAAAGTTAATAATACAACATCGGAGATAGAAAATATTCTGAAAAGATCAAAATCAAGCTTTAAAAATCTTGTTTATATTATTCGCTTTAATGTGTGACTTCCACAATAAATAAATATTCAGGTTTTTAAATGAAATATGGAAGTGCGATTAGTATCGATAATATACAACAACAATGTGAAAAAGATGAAGATTAAATCCATATCATGTCGAAATGATGAATGAACGAATATATAGCGTCAACATGAACTATCAATCTGAACTCTACAACCTAGTGTCATTATTACCTTGGTTTTTGGTGACAAGACTAAGAAGAAGATAAAAATTAGCTATTTTCCTATTTATCTTCATTTAGACAATGGCATATTATCAGGTTGAGTCATACGTAATGTTTTTGAACGAATTGTAATCACCAGCCATAACAATAATTCCTTGAAGTTCATCCTGCATATATTCGACTAAATAATGCCCCACAAACATGTAGGCATGTTGCAATTGATCTCAGCACATCAAGACAAAAGACTAATCGAAGTTAATAATACAACACCGGAGATAGAAAATATTCTGAAAAGATCAAAATCAAGCATTGAAAATCAGTTGCACTATCTTGTTTATATTATTTCCTTTTTATCTGTGACTTCCACATTAACTAAATGTTCAGATTTTTAAATCAAATATTGATAATATACAACAACATTGCAAAAGAAATGATTTGCCAAATGAAATGTTCTACTACATACTGCCCCACAATAACTGTCTTAATACCAGCTCTGTAGATTTTAAGAATAGAAAAAAGTTAATTAATATAGGTTCCTTCTAGAATACCGACTATATGGTTCGAATTGTTAATTCTTCCGTGGATACAAGTTTTAAGCTAACTTCGAAAAAAATTCCCCGGATTTAGATTATATAAGATGGTGTAGTTCACCGGGATAACACTATATTACGTGTTTATCTGATTTTAAGGCAAAATTGCTACATCTTAATTCGGAATTATTCACTAGAATTGATATGGTACATATAGTATACCCTATATTCCGATTAACTGAAACCTCTTAATAAAAAACTTTGTTTTTCTTAGAAAAGTGAAAAGACGGTCATCGAGCAGTTATTTTTTTTTTTTATTTGGCTGAGAAACATATAAAAACTGAATGAGAACGGAATTACAAAGTCTGCCTGAACAAATTGGTATCGTTCGCAGGAAAGTTATTTGATTAGCTTTGTTTAGCACACGAATATGTGTAACAAAAACTAGTAAGTATCATATCCACTAGTCAATCAGTGGGAATCTAGCCAGATCTTATTCCCCAAGATCTTCTTTCCCCAGATTTTATACCTATATCTTATCCCCCCCAACATCTTATTCCTCTCCATCTAAAACCCTCAATCTCTTTCAGACAGATCTTATAGCACCAGATCATATTACCGCAGTTCTTATTCCCCAGATCTTATTTCCCTATATTTTATCCCCAGAGATCATATTGTCCCAGATCTTATTTACCTATATCTATTGCCGCAGATCTTATTCACCTGCATCAATACCCCCCGATCTTTTTCACAAATCTTATAGAACCAGATCTTATTCACCTACACCTATAAACCCCGATCTCTTTCATCCAGATCTTATACCACCAGATCTTATTCCCGCCATTCTTATTCCACATATCTTATTCCCCAAGATTTTATTCATCCAGATCTTATTCAATCAGTTCATATTCCCCCAAATCTTATTCTGCCAGATCTTATTCCTCTCAGATTTTATTCCACCCCACCAGATCATATTTCCTCCAGATCTTATTACAGCAGTTCTTAATCCCCAGATCTTATTACCATAGTTCTTATTCTCCCATTCTCATAGTGATCATTCTCTTATTCAATAAATTTCAACATTTGAACATTTATATTTTATTTTTTATTCAATAAAGCAAGTGAATTTTCCTTATTCGACAATAAACGGAACCGATTGATTGTTTTCAAAACCTGAGTGAATTTCTCATCAAACATATATTGGAGCAAAACCTCTTTGTTCTGAGCAAGATTTAAATCCATATAATGAATGAATATATAGCGTCGACATGAACTATCAATCTGAACTCTACAACCTAGTGTCATTATTACCTTTGTTTGTGGTGAAAAGACTAAAAAGAAGATAAAAATTAACTATTTTCCTATTTATCTTCATTTAGACAATGGCATATTATCAGGTTGAGTCATATGTAATGTTTTTGAAAGAATTGTAATAACCAGCCTTAACAACAATTCCTTGAAGTTCATCCTGCATATGTTCGACTAAATAATGCCCCACAAACATGTAGGCATGTTGCAATTGATCTCAACTCATCAAGACAAACGACTAATCAAAGTTAATAATACAACATCGAAGAGAGAAAATATTCTGAAAAGATCAAATTCAAGCATTGAAAATCAGTTGCACTATCTTGTTTATATTATTCGCTTTAATGTGTGACTTCCACATTAAACAAATATTCAGGTTTTTGAATCAAATGTTGATGGGAGATAAGAATCGATAATATACAACAACAATGCGAAAATGATGATGACTAAATCCATATCATGTCCAAATGATGACTGAACGAATATGTAGCGTCGACATGAACTAACAATCTGAACTCTACAACCTAGTGTCATTATTATCTCTGTTTGTGGTGAAAAGACTGAAAAGAAGATAAAAATGAACTATTCTCCTATTTATCTTCTTTTACACAATGGCATATTATCAGGTTGAGTCATACGTAATGTTTTTGAACGAACCAGCCTTAACAACAATTCCTTGAAGTTCATCCTGCATATGTTCGACTAAATAATGCCCCACAAACATGTAGGCATGTTGCAATTGATCTCAGCTCATCAATTCAAACGACTAATCAAAGTTAATAATAGAACATCGAAGAGAGAAAATATTCTGAAAAGATCAAAATCAAGCATTGAAAATCAGTTGCACTATCTTGTTTATATTATTCGCTTTAATGTGTGACTTCCACATTAAACAAATATTCAGGTTTTTGAATCAAATGTTGATGGGCGATAAGAATCGATAATATACAACAACAATGCGAAAATGATGATGATTAAATCCATATCATGTCCAAATGATGAATGAACGAATATGTAGCGTCGACATGAACTAACAATCTGAACTCTACAACCTAGTGTCATTATTATCTCTGTTTGTGGTGAAAAGACTAAAAAGAAGATAAAAATGAACTATTCCCCTATTTATCTTCTTTTACACAATGGCATATTATCAGGTTGAGTCATACGTAATGTTTTTGAACCAACTTTAATAACCTGCTTAGCCAACATTTCCTTGAATATATCATAACAGATGACGGAAAGGATTTATATCGGATAATATTGAACTCAGCACGCAGTAGATTGATAAGAATAAATTCCCACAACTGTCCCCCAAAGTTGAGTCTCAAGGAAGGAAATCAATGTTGTTCGTTTGGGCGGATCATCATGGTACTTTCCATCAGATTTATTAAAACGCAATGATGCAGTCACTGTACATTTATAAACCCCAGCAGCTGTAACGAGTCCATAGATGTTTGTTTGGTAAAACTTCCTGTTTTAGTTAATAGGGTAATATCCTCTTCTCTATAGAAAGAAAACTCAGTATACAAAAATAACAAGAGAGGAAAATTTTCTATTAGTCTGCTTAAACTGACTTTGCACCAACGGATTATTAACTTTCATGTGAGGGGAGAGGTTCTAATGAAAGTCCGTGAAAAGCTTCTTTTCAAAGTCAAACGGTGTCGAAGAGCTGTATGATAAGTGGCAATACATCAAGGCAAATGAGGATGAAAATATAAATGAATAAAATTCAGTTGTGGTTTCAATTGTAAAGATGATAAACAAAAACGAACATTATTTATGTTTCATATAAATCATTTTCTAAAATCGCTGAAAATTTTCGTAGATATTTTCTCGTCGGAATGAATGAATTTTCCCAGTCGACCATGGACTGAATATTGCTGCCATGTCTCGTGATACTCGATGAAATCACAAAGGAGGGCATATAACGTTATCTATCCTGACATGAGATCTCGATTTCAGATATTTTTCCATCAACGTGACGTGGCTTCCCTCTGCCTTTTCTATAAATATTTTCATAACAATTGTTCTCGTCAGCTCTTTTCATTGGTATCCCAACAGCATGAATGTAAGCATCCTATTAGATTGGCAACTAGGTCACATCTTTTTACTGTTTAATTATCTAAATGCAATCGTATGTTCTGTTCTGATAGTTTCTTTCTTCGAATTTCTAGACTATGGAAATCTCTTCCGTTTTATGGCTTCCATGTCTCCTACAATCTTCAAAATGCAACATTAATCGCAGACTTCGCTCTTTCTGACACCGGTTCTTTTATTGTCCTTTCTTCTCACTAAGGTCTTATCATTCCCTTTCCGTATCCATTTGTCTGTATGCATTTGTCCGTATTCCGGATCATTAATCAGTGCGACTGACCTTTTCCTTAGCTGCATAATGTGTGCTTTGCCAGGGTTACCTACAGTTTTGAATTCAGAGTTTTTCTTCTCGATTGACCTGTTGCCACCCAGGACTGCTCTACTATTTATCCATAGCTAAGTAGGATAAGATTTGATTTCATGCCTTTCCCAAGGTTAATACCACGTAAGTGAACGTAATAAACTCGACTGGAATTCGAAATCGGCTCACCGATTCTTCAGTTCGATCCACAATCGTGTCTCCAAGTAACCTCTTGATTTTCGTGGCATTATCGCCTTGCTAGGTGTGAAATGATTAAAAAAAAACAAAAAAACAAAACAAAACAAAAAAAAAAAACCAAATGCCTGGAAAAAATGCAAAACGGACAAGTTAAAATTTTAGTAAAAACTGCTTTGCTAAAATTACAACTGAAAAAAACAAAACAAAAACAGAATGTTTTCAAATGTTAAATGCTTTCTCTGGTGGTGGCGCCACTTAAAGAGGATGTTTATCTCCTTTGCTGAAGAGTTCCGATCATCCGGAATCAAGTCAGCTGCTTGATTAAATTTGAGGCGTCTTTAGAAAGTTGTTGTGATCGTCAATCGGTGAAAACGAGGCTTTCTAGAAAGAACAAGAAAACATCTGCTGATTGAAGAAAGATCAATAACAACATTATTGTTTTTATTTTCTATTCCCTTTTTCTTGTACACATGAGTTTGCTATTTTCATTCGTCTTCCTAATCATCGTCAGTTCTATTGAAACTCCGGTTTACGACCATATCACGTTCAAACACCTGATTTCTTACAATCAGCGAAGTTAAGCAAAGTCGAGCCTAGTCAGTACCTCGAGGGATATTCGCTTAAGAATACCAGGTGATGGACGGTTGAATGTGTGGTTGGTGTAATAGATAACACTATGGAACGGGAAATCTGAATTCAGATTCTAGTCTGGTTCATTTTATTCACTTACGTACAAATACACACAGCAAAGTTATGGATACGCATCTTCTCCCCGCTATGGATTAATTAATAAGGTTTCATTTGGTTTATTATATTTTACAACATATCAACATCAATGGGTTATTTAATGTAGACAAGTTTTTTTTTTACGATAGGCTCAGATGAATAGAATATATATTCATTGTAAAAAAAAATGGTTTGTAGATCAGGTTTCCTTTTTGTAGAGTCTTTCAATCGAAAGTCCAATGTTTTACTGGTAATATTCTCTTCAAAAATGTATTTCTAGTATTTTTACTATAAAAATCTATTTTTTATACTTTGATAAAGTGTCTGTCTATATTTCTGAGATGGGGTATTATGTACACTATTTACATTATTCGAACTATTGTCCTCATCTTTGTCGCCATATTTATTACAACGTTTCGGCCTTTCAGTATCTGCCTATATTTCTGAGATGAGGTATTATGTACACTATTTACATTATTCGAACTATTGTCCTCATCTTTGTCGCCATATTTATTACAACGTTTCGGCCTTTCAGTATCTGCCTATATTTCTGAGATGAGGTATTATGTACACTATTTGCATTATTCGGACTATTGTCCTCATCTTTGTCGCCATATTTATTACAACGTTTCGGCCGTTGTACGCTCCGGCTTTCTTCAGGTGGTTGGAATAACGAACTGAACCCTTTATTTAGCTCGCTGGGGTAGACTGTTCTAGTTCCACGTGCCATGTCTAATGGATGTCAGTTATCAGTTATCTCCTGTTAATTTTCCCTCTAAAAGTTCTCAACTGACTTAACCGGGTATTGAACTCACACTCTTTGGGTCCTGTCACTGGATCTAACCAACGCCTTTATACACTGTGCCATGCGTCCTTGAGCACAGGACCCAAAGATAGTGAGTTCAATACCCGGTTAAGGCAGTGGAGAACTTAGAGGAGGGAATTCTATGTTCCCTCTCTTCCTACTAGCATTGATGAACTCAAGCATAGAATCACTTCCGCACTGAATAATGCTACCGGAAACATGCTACAGCGTGTTTGGCAAGAGCTTATCTACCGACTCGACGTGTGACGTGTCACAGGCGGTGAACATAATAAACACATTTGAAATCGGACGCATACTAAACTCATGATTTTCAATACATAAACTGTGCAATTTCATTGACCTAGCCTTAGTATTTTTCAAGATTATTGCTTTTAAATTGATGTGTAAATTTTTTAGGACACACTTTACTTTCTCAGTTTTGCTCCAGCGGTTCGGGTGACTCACTATGGAGGTCAAGTGGCAGGAAGGCTACATAATACTTCTGCGCTTATTTTCTAGATTTTAGATTTTAATAATACTCTTCCCCTGTCGGTTAGGGTCAATAAACTGCCAACTGTATCCTAGTGCACTGAGATAGCATCCACACAAAAGCAGTTCCCTGTTTACTGTAGCTATTTTAACTTTTTGACTGTAGGGTAAACGAAAATATACCTATCTTTTGCCTTCTCATGCAAACAAGTCTACCTTTTGACTGTTATGATAACCAATGCTATTCCAATCTATTGATTCTCATGCAAACCAAACATTTGTCTATCGTTTGTCTCTGGCACAAACCAAACATTTGACTGACTTTTGCCCTCTCATACCAACAAAACTATATGTACTTCTTTATGTGTCGTGTCTCCTTAGAATGTAGGCGATCATGACTCTCCGCATTTTCCTCTCTTTTCTCCTAAACCATATTCTGACACCCATTTATTCAAGCTAAGTATGTTATGCGTTATTTTATTCTGCTTCTTAATACCTCTACAGAAAAAAAATCAATGCTATTGTTTTGTTTTTATGCACGCCAAAACCCTCACATTGTTCGTGCGAAACAATCCTAATCCTACGTTTCTGAGTACCGAAGAAACAAAAAAACTATATCTAATTTAATTCACAGTCTCATGATGAAAAATAATAATAATAATAATAATAATAATAAAAATAATAATAATAATAATAATAATAATAAAAACAATTTATACGATAGATACTCATTTTGCAAGATAATCTCACCTGTCTGTATTTTGGGGATAAGAAGTTGCTATCATTTTCATTATTAAGGTTTGGACTGATGCCCTCATCTTCCCTTGTATTATCTCAGTGTTTCGACCGTTGTTCTCTCTAGTCTTCTTCAGGAAACGATAAATCCAGGGAAAATTCTAACTGACCGCTTCAATTACTTTACAGGGCAGGATTATTCTCTTGGGGGAATGAGATTATTAATTAGATATCCTAAGGTTATTATATCAGAAGACATCATGTTATCTCTTTTATTTAGTACTGGCCTGCCAAATTCCAAATCTATTATGCTAGTCACGATTGACCTGTATAATGTATGCGAACGAAAGTAAAATCTAAAAACAAAGAAAAACGTGTAATGAAGTATCTATCTATCTATCTATCTATCTATCTATCTATCTATCTATCTATCTATCTATCTATCTATCTGCGTCAATACATATCACAGAAAAACGATGTAATTGATTATCTTTATCCAACTTAGTCCTTTCGTATTTAGCTTTCTTCAAATGTTTCCATCCAGACTTTACCTATCTATCTATCTATCTATCTATTTATCTATCTATCTATCTATCTATCTATCTATCTATCTATCTATCTATCTAAGTCTGTTCATATCTATCTATCTATCTATCTATCTATCTATCTATCTAAGTCTGTTCATATCTATCTATCTATCTATCTAAGTCTGTTCATATCTATCTATCTATCTATCTATCTATCTATCTAAGTCTGTTCATATCTATCTATCTATCTATCTATCTATCTATCTATCTATATATATATATATATATATATATATATATATATATGCGAATGGCAGTGTGTCACACTTTTTCAACTTTTCTCCTAGAGGCCGTAGACCAAAATATCATGCCATTTTCTAATCAGGCCGATTCTGTGAACAAATTAAATATATTCCTGCAATCCTCAAATTTCGGATTTCCAACTTGTCATTACTGCGATTGTTATCGGTGATTTTTTTTTACGCTAACAATTTTTATACCTCTCGGAAATAAATTTAGGAATAACTGAAACTAATTGCAAAATCCAGCAAAAGTCACCCATGAAATAAAAGTTACGAAAAGAAAGCAACGACCTACGTACATCAAATTGTCTTTAAATTAATTGGCAGTAGAAGAATTGTCTTTGAGCATTTAAAAGATAAGTTTAAATATTAATTTCTATATGACCTGGGTCCACATACTTACAATCTGGACGACGCAGCCCAGAGATAGAACTCACAAAGATTATATCAGTAAATTCATGAATCAACACTTTAACCCAGGATTGATTGAGAGGATATAATAAACGCAAACCGAATTACAATTCAGTACATTTATTTTAATTGTTTCTATTACGCTAGTAACGTACGTTGGGATGCAGTGGGCATCAGCTCTGAGTGAGTAATTAAAGAGCCGAGTTCGAATTCCAGTCGG
>OZ010607.1:42236856-42471856 GCA_963932145.1 Acanthosepion lycidas | reverse complement strand
TCAGGCTGATTTGTTATTAAAACAGGAGTAAGTAGTAGTGTCATCGGCATAAATACATCACTGAGAACTGTAAACATCGGGGAGATCACTGAGGTAGATCAAATCAGTGTAGGGCCCAGAATAGAGACTTGGGGGACAACCACATTTGTATGAAAGTATCTGGGAGTGAGACCGTTCAAAAAAAAAAACCCAAAAAACCTTCATTTCAATATTCGATGAGAATAATTGGATTAAATGAAACATTCGTCCTGTGATGCCGTAGGTCTGGATCTTATATAGAGGCTAGCATGTCGAAACCTGTCGAATGCCTTCGAGATATATAGATGAACCAACCCAACTTTGCCATTCCTATCTAGATCTTGATATGCAAATTAAGTGATGAATGTTAACACATCAGCAGTAGACAATGAAAGAGAGGAGATCGTGTGAAGATTGATTGGAACCTCGAATACTTTACCAAAAGCGGTAAGAGGTAAGGTCAGAGAGTTCTCCAGAATTCCTAAAAAAAAAAAAAAAAAACATGAATTGCAGAGAGGATTTCCAAAACTTGCAAGCAGTAAGAAGTAGAACAATTGTTGCAGAGTTAGAAGAGAACTGGAGCCAAACCGGAAGCATATTTTTTTAAAGGACGACAGCTGGTATCGTGCCATATCCGCTTGCCTTGTTTATAGTAGGTTGGTACAAAAATAATGTCGCTTTCTCACATAGTAAGATATGTGAGAAAACGACATTATTTTTGCACCAACCTAATATTTCCAACAGAAATCTTTTCTCACACAAGAATAGCACAATAAAAAAAAAAAATAACTCTACAGAAATAGCCAAGCCGTTATTTCCAATTAAACGTGAGTTAGAATAATACATCTGCTGAAATACACACAGATAAAATATGTAACTTTATACACGTAGGTATATATGCATGATCGGTCTCTGGTTCAAATTTTACCATAGTCGATTTGTCAGGAAGGTACCTATTTGATGTTATCACGCTGGGTAGGTGATCTCAGCATCAACCAGTGGAAAGATCCTGAAAACAATACCATGTATTGACCAAAATCTTTTGACTGAAATTGAGTAGACGAAACTGTTCGTCGATTTTTGTGCAAGCTCCAAGTCACGAGTTATCCTGACCGAGGATTTGAGTGACCTGGCCCTGTTTTAATTATTGAACACGCCAGATGAGCCCCTCTCTCTCTCTCTCGGGAACTGTAAGGACCGTTCGGCATGGTTAAAGTATGAACCAGAACTGGGATCTGGTGAGTGTTGAACAAACACACATGTGCCTGAGCAGCTGTCTGCAAACGGATGTGATACGAACGACCAACCATTATGTATCTATGTAAGGGGAAATAGAGAAAAATCGAAATGACAGGTAAACTGACTGATAGAAACGAACGGAAGTTAACTTAAGTATTCCGTTAGATAGACAGATTCAAAAATCGATCAGTCAATGAAAAACAGATTAAGAAATGCAGAGATAGTCAGGCGTAAATTTGGAACTAATAAACGTTACAAAAAAGAAAGGGAACAAATGTGAAACAAATTGCAAAGATACAATATATATATATATATATATATATATATATATATATATATATATATATAGATAGATAGATAGATAGATAGATATGGGTATATATATATATATATATATATATATATATATATATATATATATATATATATATTATATATATATATATATATATATATATATTATATATATATATATATATATATATATATATATATATATATATATTATATATATATATATATATATATGGTGTGTTCAAAGAAAAGCTATGAATAGAAGAGAATAAAGTTTATACACGATAAGAAATAAAACCACAGGACTGATAGCAAACGAGAGAAAAAAATATTCGGAATCTGGTATTGAAAGATCATGAAGAAAAATCTAAACAAGAAAAAGGAAAGCTAATAACTGGAGAGAAAAGCGAAAGCAAAATGTACCCAACGCCATATTCTTTTCTCTGTCAAGCCATTCAGCGAATTCAATCTTTGCGCATGCTCATTGGCTGTGAATTGCGTGATTTGTGTGATTGAGTTGGGAAGCATTCAGTGAAACACACCGAAGCTGTCTGGAAAAATTAATACAAATTCCAAGAGTGTATTAAATATATTTCGCAGTAAAAATGGAAGTACACCTGTGCAATCATCCTTCATATATATATATATATATATATATATATATATATATATATATATATATATATATATATATATATATATATATATATACAGAGAGACAGAGAGAGACAGAGAGAGAGAAGTTTTAGATATTTGAGCATAACAACACGTAGGCGTATTCAGCCAGCTAGTCTACCAACGAATAAGTAATGTGTTTGAATCACACACACCACACACACATACACACACACACACATATATATATATATATGAAAATATATATATATATATATATATATATATATATATATATATATATATATATCTATATATTTGTGTGAAAATATATAGAAAATAGGAAAGAACTGGTTAGATAGATAATCCAAAGTTCTTTAGTATTTTTGTTATAATTTTTTAAAAACAGTGCTCGATACAAAAGTAGAGCATAAATATAATTATTTATTTAAATATGTACGCATATGTGTATACTTACATATATATTCTGTACATTTAAGTACCAAATTTTCTTTAAGACAAATGTTATGAAAAACATTTGACATTTTCTGTTGATTTATTTTACTGACAGACGTTACCAAATTAGGAATAATCCTTCTCAGATATTGAGGCGTTTCCGTCAGATAATTATCCGAAGTTCATTTCGAAAGAAAAAATAATTTCATGGTATTTGTACGAATGAGCTCTTCGCTATGGTACCTAGCGTTTTTGAATTTAAGCGCAGCACGATACTGGCGTCGAGATCTCATCAATTACAGTAAAACTGGCTAGATGTATCCGTAAATCTCATGGTAAGATTTTCTTCTCTTGTACTTCTCGCTTGTGGAACTCCCTTCAGGCTCCTGATCTTCAGTAAAATAAAATAAAAATAAATAAACATTTAAATGCAATGTCAATTGCTGTCTACTCTCAACCTGGTTACTTTCTTCTCTTTCTGCTCAATAATGTTTCTGTTCCTAATTCTTCCACTCTCTCTAACCCCTTTGTGTTTTAGGGACATTAATGCCTTGCTTGGGGTGACTCCGATTAAAAAGCAAAAGCAAAATAAAAATAAATATGGTCTAGGTTTTCAACTTTCATCATCAGCATAGATGGAGTCAATGGTGTGTTTCTAAGAATTTGCGACTGTTGGGACGTGGGCAATTTTTTTTGTGTCGTAAACGAAGAATCTTTTGTATATATATATATATATATATATATATATATATATATATATATATATATATATATTCATACGTTTCATTAAATAATAGACACGTGTTGTCTATTTATTTTATGTAAATTCTTTTCATAACATCTAATAAGCGTAATAACATTATCATTAAACGAAGAAAGAAAATCACAATATTGATACATATTTCTTAATCCAATCTAAGCTTTCGGCTTACATAAGCCATTATCAAAGATAACAATTATATTACACTATATTCAGCAATACACGGACAAGACAGTGATGATAGTCTGTTTCTGTTTACATTGATGATTTCCAAGCAACGATAAACACGTGCATATAAGATTCTGGAAGCGAAAATCGCACCCCAGCTCATGACGTCACACATGACCACGCGAGAGTGAAAACGAGTAGTAGTAAGTATGGTACGCCGTTGGTATAAACCAATGGCTTCTGTTATCAATTATAGGCATTTAAGAATGTTTGTGGAGATTTCATAGTTCAGTTTAGGTTTCAACTGTTTTATGCATATAGATTCAAGAATTTTTAGCTTTTGTTTATTGTTTTCATGTTTAGGTATAGTTGTGTTTTCTACAAGGATTTTACGTAATTGTGTATGCGGCCAGGTATATCGTTTTAAATGCACAGAATATATATATATATATATATATATATATATATATATGCATGTATTCTGATATATTTCAATTATTTTCGCCAAAATTACATATTCATAGTTCTTTCTTTTTTTATTCCTTATTTCTTCCTTGGGTATTACAACTAAGGTTTTTCCAGACAAGTATACTTACTTATATTTATAAGATTATTATACATTGATTCAATTGCATCGTCCCCTACGAGGAAAGTTGACTTTCTGTGCTGCGCCTGGAAATTTTTCTCCCCGGAATCGATACTTCAAATATACAAATCAACCATGGAGTATTGCTGCCGTATATGGTCTGGGGCACCTTCTGTTTACCTTGCAGTTCTTGACAAGATCCAGAGATGGATATGTAATATAATTAGCCCTGATCTGGCGTCTCGTCTACAGTCGCCTCTCTCTGTCTTTTCTACAAATAGTTTCATGGTAATTGCTCCGATGAGCTCCTTTCGCTCGTTCCCAGACTCCATGATTTCAAGCGGCCTACGAGGCTGGCAACTCGCCCCCCTACATTGTAGAAACTTTTAAATGTAGCCGTCTCTTCTACTCCAATAGCTTCATATATCGCACCTCTCGTCTGTGGAACACCCTTCCCAATTATTGTTTCCCTAAGAGCTATAATCTCCAACTATTCAAATGTAATGTCAATCGACACCTCCAGTTACCTTGATCTATCCACTATCCCTCTCCTCATCCTTTCTTCTATCACTCCTATCTGCTCTCGCTCCAAATCTTCTGCAAAACCCTGCATCCTAGTGGCTCCACGCCTTGCTCGGGGTGTAATGCTTAAAAAAAAATATATGTATGTATGTATATATATATATAATTGTGTGTGTGTGTATAAAAATATTTTTTACGGGTTTTGTTTTGTGTTTTTGCGTAGGCATATATGCTTTTAGGGAGCTTAGAAATTTCCATTATTTTTGTTGTGAGTTATTTTTTATGTCTAACTTCCAGAGATTTTATCTGTTTAGTTGATTTTCATAAGTGATTCTGAAGTTACAGTTTTTTTTTAATTTATTTTTTTGCATCATTGATGATAGTTCTGTAGACATTTTAGCATTTGTAGCATGGTAGGAATAATTCACATTCGTTAGTGACACTGGAAACAGTAATGCAATATTTCTGCTCAGAATCATGTCAGAAAATGCAAAGCAAAAGTCAAGGGTATGTACCTGTGTTTTAAACCTTATGCAAAAGCGTTTGATAAATTACGTCACAAAGATTTTTTGGAACTAATACGTAACCCTGACATATTTCGGAAGGATTTTACAATAATCCAGAACTTATAGTAACCACAATCAATCTGGATACGCTAAGAAAGTGAGTTCAGTAAATATACAAAAATAGAAATGACACGATGTCAGTTGCATTACTGCAAAACAAAAATATTCCCTCCGTTTTTCCATTAGTGAGAAGTTGATCACAGTTTCATCTCGCGAACCACTGCCCTGTGAAATCGACTCCCAAGAGGATGCTTTCCAGATCACTACAACCTTAACTTGTTCACGTGTAGACTTAACCGTTATCTTCCCATCTCTCCATATAAACTACCTCTTATCGTAATTTTCTAACTTAAGTGGCCCCCGGTCCTTGTACAGGGTGAACCTTACTGTAAAAAAAAAAAAAAAAAAAAAAGAAAAAAGAAAAAGAAAGGGGTATTAGACAAGTATATCTCAGTTGGCGTATTCAAACTACACAGTTGTATTACGATTAGAAGTCATGTAGTAGCTGCACATTTTTCATAAAAAGGAGGAAAGAAAGGAAAGTACTCAAATTTTCATATTTCTACAGAATTAGGGACACACACACACATATATATACATATATATATATATATATATATATATATATAAATCGGCAAAATTTATTAAGGATATAGCATCAACATACTAAAGTGCATATAAAATTTATATTTTACATACCACTGTAACGCCTCGTTTACAAATAATTTCAGAACCACAACGGATAAATTAAAATTTTAAAATTATTACAGACACCGTACACGCTCATTGTTAAAAATCTCCATCACAACGGAATGCAGATTTTATTGCAGTTAAAATAAGTCTGTCTTTGTAATTTACCTCTGAAGATGATTTTGGAAAAGATAGAAAGTACTTGGATTAACAAAAAAAAAAAAAAATGATTTTCATCTTAACATCTGATTAGACAACTGGAAAGGATCAGTACGTGTGTGTGTGGGAGTGTGCGATAAAATATATTTTTATGATATAACATATATATGGATATAAATCCTCACTACGAGAGTGAATGAAGATAGACTGCATAAATAGACACACACACACACACACACACACACACACACACACACACACACATATATATATATATACAGAGAGAGAGAGAGAGAGAGAAAGAGAGAGAAATTCATTACGAGAAAATAAATGATCAGACAACTAATATAAAAGTAGACTCAAGATATCTCTCTCTCTCTCTCTCTCTCTCTCTCTCTCTCTATATATATATATATATATATATATATATATATATATATATATATATATATATATATAAATATAAAGAAAGAGGTTATAGTGGTTCCAAGGAGAGAAAACTGTGTATATTAAAAAGAAGAGACTAGAGGTGCCGCTAACGTTTTTGGTTGTAATGTGGATTTTTTTTCAAAAAAATATTATGCTTTATTTTCCATAATTTTACTACACGCGTTTCTGTTTTCGCGACCGTCTTCAGCTAAAAGGCGGAGATTTCCACATATTATTAAAAATAATTAATTTTTTCCTTATATTTTTCAATGTTAAATATTCTCGATATGAGACTTTCTCTGTTTTTGTTTTTAGTAATCGGAATGTCTTTCTTGAATTGGCAATGAAGAGTTATGCGCGAAGGGTCATAAAACAATTATGGTTGGTCCAAGAGAAATGATGAACTACTTATTTGTATCTTGTCTTTTAATGTTTTAATGACCCCTGTGTGTTCTTAGATCTGTTTCCATTTTCGTGTGTTTCTATCAGCATGCGTGTATATATGCGTGCGTATATTCCCCCTCAATACATATACTGTCTTACTACGTGGAATTAGTAAACTCATTTATGCACATACACACATACATACACACACGCACATACGCACCGTGCCACCACAAGGAATCAGTACATACACACACATAGAAACACACACACATACACACACATACTTCCCAAGTTACATGCGACCAGTATACACATACACACACACATATATACGTACATACATTCCCACGTACTTCCGAAGTTGTGTGGGGTTTGTGTGCGTGCTCGTGAGTAGTTCCCAGGTTTGATCAACATGCGTATATATATATATATATATATATATATATATATATATATATATATATATGTGTGTGTGCGTGTGTGTGTGTGTGTGTATGTGTATTTTCGTCCCTCACAGATACCCGCATGTGAGCGTGCGTGCGTGCATGTCAGTGGTTTGATAACTGTATTTGGTCACCTTGTGTGCATGTTGTGTGCTTTTTCGTGTGGGGTTATATGATCTATTTAGTTAGGGTTTAAATTTGTTTATAAAGTTTTTTTTCTTGTATTTGTAGGTACGAATAATTGTCTGTTTGATATATCGGCATGATATTAAATTTACTCTGGTTACATTTGAATATGTGTAGTAATAAAAAAAGTTTTCTATTGTTTGGCAATTTTATGTTGCTTTTGTGCAGGGAGACCCTGTTGTTCAGTTGTTGGCTGATGTCTGTATATGACTTCTTGCATTTTGTGCATTTTGTGCATTTAAGTACATATGCACATTTCATTGAATACGACAGACAAGGTGCTTTTATTTAGTTTTTATACAATTTCTCATGCGATCTTGTAATTTTTTTTCTTTTCGGATGGTAAATTGTATAAAAACTTTCTGACTATAGCTCAATTAGATCTCATTTAAATATTCTTGGAGATTTACCGTACACTATTCGTAACATAATTGTTGACAACACTAATATGATAGCATCATCTATATGCAAAAAAAATGCTTAAAATAATGGAAGCCTTATTAATAAAAACAAAAAAATAACACTTAATAATATTAACTTTGAACATGGACAAAATATCTTGACCGTGTTTTGAAAAATGAAAAAATTTATGAAACATACAGACAACAAACTATTTCTTATTTAACAGTTAAACTATTTAATCTTTGAAAATGGCTAAATGTATAGCCGAAAGCGATAAAAAGAACATTCAGACAGTTTTTATATAATTTATCATCCGAAAAGAAAAAAAAATATTAGACCGCATGAGAAATTGTATCAAAACTAAATAAAAACACTTTGTCTGTCGTATTCAATGAAATGTGCATGAAAGAAGGATTGTTGCTTAAATACACACACACACACACATATATATATATTGTTTTTTTGGAACAATAAAAAATATTAAAAAATTAAAATCTTCAGACACAATGGGCTGTAGATTAATATTCTTTCGTTTTTTTTTTTTTTTATTATTATTTTATTTAGATTCCTCCAGTAGTTTCGGCCCAAATGGCCATCATCGGGAGAAGAAATATTGCTACAACTCTGTGTCTCGGAAGATTTTAATTTTTTTTATATTTTATAGTTCTATATATATATATATATATATATATATATATATATATATATATATATATATATATATATATATATATATAAGGCTAATGGGCAGAGTTGAAACCGACCAGGAAACATTAGTATTAAAAAGTGCTCGATAGACGCGTGAAAAATAAAATAAATATAAAAATAACATGTAGAAGTTTTAACATTAAAAGTCAGGTCAATTGAACCCGCTACCTTGCTTTCAACGTTAGGTTATCCTCAGGCGATTTTTTCTCAAATGAACACCAAACGAATTTTTATTTAAAAAAAAAAACAAAACAAAAAAAACACACACACGCTAAAGAACGCTACATTCTTATTTTCAAACATAAATAAAAAAACAAACGCTCGACATTAGTGTAATAGAAACGGAAGAGAAGGACGTGAAGTAAAAGAAGGAGAAGAAGAAAAAGAAGAGGAGAGAAGGGGTGAAAAGCAAATGTATTGTATATGCATCGAATTGTCTCTCTTTATATATATATGTGTGTACCTTGTTTGTATGTTTAATGACGATTATTGCTTTGCTTCTACTTCCAAATAACTGTCACGCAGGAAATCACTGCAGATAGCGTATGTTTGAGGATGGAATGAAATTGAAATAAGGCAAAATGTTATAATAATAATAATAAAAAAACAAACAAACTAATAGAATGAAAAAAGACCCGAAATCATTTCACTCTTCTGTAGTGAAACTAGAAAGGAGAACAGTGATAATAAACATAAGAACTAAGAAAATTACCACAGGGATTTGCGATAATGATAGCTGCCATGAAAAAGGAAAATATATGTCGGCTGGTAGATTTTTATTCAACATTCGTATACATGTAGAACAGTTTTATATAATTACGCATGCGCGGCGCCCACGTATACACACAAACGCTCTCGCAAATAACAGAACAGAAATATATTACTATGGGTTACTAAGTATTAGAAAACAGATATATATATATATATATATATATATATATATATATATATATATATATATATATATATATATATATATATATATATGCATGTTTCATTAAAAACGACAGACAAGGTACTACGGTTACGCTTTTTATTTCATTTTTCTTGTGTTCTAACAACAGTTTTCTTTTCTGGACAAATGGTGTGTAAAAACTGTCCAAATGTTTTATATTTCCGAGCGCTTTCGGCTATACCTTTAGCCATTATCAAGGATGATTCGATTTTCAGCTTAATTGAGTGAGTGCGTTCTGTATGTGGTAGGGATGTTTTTAATTTCTGAATACGGTTAGCACATTGTGGCTTTGTTCGTAGTTTATATTGTTAAGAGTTGGCTTTTTCCTTTTTATTATTATAGCTTTCATTATTTTTCGTCTTTTTTTTGCAGGTGGATGCAGTTAATAGATTTGTGTTTTCTACTCGTATGTTTCTAATGGAGTCTGGTAAATTTGTGTGTGTGTCTAAATGGGTTCTAATGATCTGTGATCAGATAGGTGTAACGTAAGACGTCTGGATAAGCGTGTGGTTGTGTAACCGATGTAATCATTTATGAGTCCGGTTTGATCAGGAACACAGTTCCTTAAGGGGCATTTGAACTCATAGATAATGTTCGTTCTTTGCAACTTTGACTTAGTAGGTGTGTTGTTATTTTTGAGGATATGGTTGGCTGTCTTAAATTTTTTATTATAGACAATAAGTATAAAAGGTATAGCCGGAAGCGCTCGGAAAGATAAAACATTTGGACAGTTCTTACACAGCCTTTGTCCAGAAAAGAAAGCTCTTGTCAGAACACAAGAAAAATTAAATAAAAAGCTTAACCGTAGTACCTTGTCTGTCGTTTTAATGAAACATGCATAAAGGAAGGATTGCTGCCTAAATATATATATATATATATATATATATATATATATATATATATAGATAGATAGATAGATAGATAGATAGATAGATATTGGCGTGTGTGTGTGAATAAATATAGTTTTACGATATAATATATTTATGTATAAAAGTTCTCACTATCAGAGATATAGCCTAAGTTAATATAAAAAGTTGATACCAACACCAAGTAGTGACAGTCTATTTCATTTCTTCAACGAAATATTCTGGGCTTACAACTATACCACGTTGAAACACCGGTCCCCGTACGATCACCAAACAACGTTGATCCTGGTAAATATGTATTTATTCTGTCTAACCCTAAGACGAGTTGTAAGACACAAGGTCTTTTTTTAAAAGTTGGGCACCCGAGTGCGTACACCAGGGCCAGGAACAAAAATTGCCCGCAACCCACGGTTGCGCTGGCGTCGGTGCGAGTACCGATACCTCTCTCTGGTGCAATGAAAAGGCGCAGCCTCGGGCAGTTTTTCCCCAGGGTTGAGTACCTCTCAGTATAATTTTCCTCAGTTGCGACTCTGTCCTTTTGATGGAGTCGCCTCTGAGGGCACTCTGCCCAAAGACAGGCGCGCAACTGAGAGATGATAAATAGATGAGTTACAAACTACTTGAGAGACTGCTTTACACACTTGATTCTGGTCACGACTTAGATTAGTGAATACCAGATGCTATAACTTCGAATATGCGGGTGGTGAAGTGGGGAATAGCTCGGAATTCTTAAAAGGGGAGTCAAGTTCCACTGCAAGTTCCCTTCGTTATATTCACGAAGATAATGCGAAAGGCATGAATCCACCTATTCTATTACCATCTATGGGATAATTAAGAATTTTATCACTAAGAAAATATTATCCCAAAAATAAAATTAAAAATCTTACAATCTGGAAATATATTCTGCCTTACAATAACCTTCAAAGGCTGACAAGCTGTAGAAAACTAAACACTCACTTTCAAACAACATGTGTAATGATTTGCCTCAATTATTTATATATGATAGTCAGTGGTGCAATATATAGTTACGGTGAGCAACGTTTATGGGTTGTTATTTTAAATGTCTCTTTTGTGTTCATATACACATTTATTTAAACTTCTTGAGGTTTCTACAATATATTCTTTCTGACAATCCTTACAGTGATAGAGTAAATTCCTCCTTTAAATTTTGGCTCATTTTGTTTTTATATTAATTAAGTGTTTTATCATTTTAGATGTAGTTATAACAAATTTTATGTTGAGTTTAGAGTAAATCTTTTCAGTTGTAGTTGTGATAAAGTTAGCGGGTATAACAATATATCTTTTTTCTTCTTTGGGTTTGTCAGGAGGTGAAGCTTTTCTATTTTGGTATATTTTATGAGAATTTTATTACGCATTGAAGATGAAATTCTTAAGGTATTGGAGATTCCTGAAAATGTTTTTAATATATTTTTCTTCTTCATGCAAATATTGAGAGTTTCAAATTCCGAGGGCACTTAAATATTAGAATCCGATAATTGTAAAGGAAAATTTGATTAATTTTTCATTTAGTTTTTCCGAAATTCTTATATCTTTTTTCCGTTTGTTGGAAGTAAAAGAGTGTAAAAATTATCCATTGTTTCAAGGGTTTTCGGTGGCTTACTTTTACAAGCAATTTTCGTTTTAGGTATTCTTAGGTACTTTTTGAGAATTTGAGGTATATTTTTTGTGTTGTTTGAATATTAACAGTAGAGTTTATTCCGATCTTCTCTAGTTGAGCAAAGCTGGAATTCGAGTGGGAACCTTTAATTTTTTTTAAACACCTTAAACACACCATTTCCAGTGCTTAATACGGTAATATTTATAGTGGATGACATGTGTTTATATATATATATATATATATATATATATATATATATATATATATATTTATATATATATATGTAAGCAAATATATGGATATAGAACCTACAGTATGAAGAAAAATATACGGAAAAAACAAACAAAAATCCTTATATGCAATTATGCTGTTTTAATGTTAATATAATGTCAACATCGGACGTTTCGGTCTAATAAACCATCTTCAGGACATATTTATAAAATATAATTAACATTATCAATTCAACATGACAAAGACTTTGTCATGTTGAATTGATAATGATAATTGATAATTTTTTGTTCCACTTCACTACGCATGGCGTTCTCAAGTGCATTCAATACCCTCCACCTATGAAGTAAATCAACCTTTAATCAGGTTGTTCTGACTTGTGCTCGACCGACACAACCACGTCGACCTTCTAACGTTGAACTTATTCGTGTTCGCTCGTGTCTTCCAACTGTGAAGTCAATCAAACTTTTTTGACTTGATCTCGGCAATTATAGCCTTATTAAACCTCCAACGATGTACAAACTTTTCTTTGGTCGTTTTGTTTTCCAAAACTGATATCTTCGACATGAAGACCTGTTCGCAACGCAATCTTCAGAATCCTTATTTAATATTCCACTTAACAAAACTCATTTTACCAATTAACAAATCCTTTTGACCAACCCTGTAAAAGGTGCGCTGATTGTTGTTAGGTTGGTGCCAAAAAAATGACGTAATAATGTTGTTTTTTGACGTTACGTCAAAAAACGACATTATTACGTCATTATTTTTGCACCAACCTAATATATCTTGCAAAGAACACCGAAGAACATAATTTCTAAATATTGATCATAATATAGTTTTTTGGTTTATTATGTGTTATACTAGATCATACCTATTCTATGGTAAATAGACTCTCCCACAGATGATAAGTAGTAGTAGTAGCGGTCACCAGTTGAGCTCAGTGGAGTTGAGTGAGGCAGTGGATGTCGGACATCAAAGTATCCTCACCACAACTGTTAGGTTGGTGCAAAAATAATGTCGGTTTTTGACGTTAAAAAAAAATGAGTCAAAAACCGACATTATTTTTGCACCAACCTAACAGTCGTGGTGAGGATACTTTAATGTCCGACATCGACTGACTCACTCGACTCCACTGAGCTCAACTGGTGACCGCTACTACTACATCTACCGACATTATTTTTGCACCAACCTAATAGATTGCTGCGTCATTAACTATTATTTCAAGTTCCTAACGTTTTGTACGACGAACCTAATTTAGGACCGACATAGTGAAATACAAGCCTCCACTGTGAAAAACTACTCTACAACATTATGAAAACGAGAATCGCATGTGGAAAAAAGCAAACAGTACTTTAATTCGATTAGCACAGGCTGTTCAGTCAGTGACTGCGAGTTGTTAATTTAATAGAGAAAGGCTAATATTACCACTATCCATTTTAGTCCTGGGTATGACGATAAATTACACCCGGCAGCAAGGCCTCTGATCGGTATATTCGAGGTTTTTGAGGAGCGTGATACCACCTATTAATTACTGTTGTTCCCAGGTCTCCACTTACTCGGGGTGATAGCACCTGTTAGGGTCCCAGCTACTGGCAAATAGTAAGCCCTGTTAATGAAAACTAAAGACTATGAAAGTTTTATATAAAAATACCAGCAATACATTTTTATGTAAAAAAAGTGATAAAAATACACATTCATTGTAAAATGACCAACAATAGATGTTATAGTAACATTACCAGCAATACATTTTACAGTGTAACCCGGATATAAGAGAGTTGTCGGGACCGGAGAAGAATTATCTTATATCCGGGTTTCTCTTATATCCGGGTTTGGTCTATTTTGTTTAGGTAAGTATGGCTCTAATTTGGGACCAAATAAAATCTCTCTTATAAACGGGTTTCTCTTATATCCGGGACTCTTATATCCGGGTTACACTGTATAACCAAATGATCAACAATACATTTTATCTGTAACTGAAGTCATACAAATACGTTTAAAATATATTTAGTTGAAACCATAAAACTGTTAAAAATAATTAAATTTCGGCATTAATTGACCCATAGAGGTGTTGATATTCCGTGAAACGAACTTAAATAAATCTAATATTATCATTATCTTTACCATTGGGCTTTTTTTGTTTGTTTGTTTGCTTTTTTGTTTGTTTCTTTCTTTCTTGTTTCTGTTTTTCATTTAAATGTAGAGTTTCTTTCGTTCGCAAATCAATTTCTCCCTCGATTTAGTTTTCCATTCATTTTGATATTTTTTGCCAGCCTTTCGTTCGTTCTTTCTTTCTTTCTTTCTTTCTTTCTTTCTTTCTTTCTTTCTTTCTTTGATGTGCCTGTGATTTTTCTTTTTTTCTTTCTTTCTTTCTTTCTTTCTTCCTCAATTACATTCTTTCTTTCTCTCTCTCTTTCTTTTTTCTTTCTTTCTTTCTTTCTTTCTTTTTCTGTATCTTTCATTCGTTGTCTATTCTTTAGATTAAGTTTTCCATTCATTTTGATATTTTTTGCCTTTCTTTCTTTCTTTCTTTCTTTCTTTCTTTCTTTCTTTCTTTGCTGTGCCTGTGATTTTTCTTTTTTCTTTCTTTCTTTCTTTCTTTCTTTCTTTCTTTCTTTCGTCCTCAATTACATTCTTTCTCTCTTTCTTTTTTCTTTCTTTCGTTCTTTCTTTCTTTCTTTTTCTGTATTTCTTTCATTCGTTGTCTATTCTTTTTTCTTTCTTTCTTTTGTTCCCTATTACTTTTTCTTTCTTTTTCTGACTTTCTTTCTTTCTTTCGTTATCTATAGCTTTTTTCTGTCTTTCTGTCGTTCTCTATTTTTCTTATTTTTGTTCTCTATTTCTTTCGTTCTTTCTTTCTTTTTTCTGTCTTTTGTTCTCTATTTCTTTCGTTCTTTCTTTCTTTTTTCTGTCTTTTGTTCTCTATTTCTTTCGCTCTTTCTTTCTTTTTTCTGTCTTTTGTTCTCTATTTCTTTCGTTCTTTCTTTCTTTCTGAAAAATTTCTAAATGTTTATGTCATTATTCCTTATATTTATTCTCCTCGGCTTTCTTTACATAGGTATTAGTTTTAACTGAGATAATGTCTTTATCATTGTTTTAATATTAGAAAGTTTCTGTGTTCTATTCACTAACATTCGTCAGGGAACTGTGGAACCGGGAATTACCAAAATGCATCTGTTATCGACAGTAGGATGCCACTGGCAAAACGGTTGGAATATTGTAATCATGACAAGATGAAAAAATTAGCGCGATTGCAAATAATAAAAATAATGATAACGAATTATCCAAGAAATAGAGTAAATTATTCTCAGGTTTTGTTTTTCTCAGAAACCTGCATTCCCTTCTTTCTTTCTTTCTTTCTTTTTTCTTTATTTCTTTTAATTTATTTTATTGCAACTTTCTTTATACCTTCTTTATTCTGTCTTTTTGATTTTCGCCCATGTTCTTTGAATTTCTCTATTTTTTATTTCTTGATACTTTCTTTCTTTATTGGCGCATTTGTTTTTATCTTCTTTCTTTTTATTTCAGTCAATTCTTTCTTTCTTGTTTTAAGCTCTTCCTTTTTGGATTCTTTCTTTTTTTTATCTACTTATTTCCTGAGCCTTTGATTTTATCTTTTTTTAAAAAATTTCTTTACTTACACGCTCTCTTCCTTCCTTCCTTCCTTCCTTCCTTCCTTCCTTCCTTCCTTCCTTCCTTCCACTGGTCCGTTCTTTATTTAATTCTTCTTCTTCTTCTTCTTTATGGGCCATATCCCTTTAGAACGTAGACGATCATGACTTCCGCATCTTCGTGTCCCTTGCAGCTCTTAATAAATTTTGTCTTTTTGTTATTTCTCCCCTTGTTCTATAATCAATTTACAGACGCACATCAAATATGATACTCACTGCTTCTGTCCATTTTTTCCTCAATCTGTTCTGTGAGTACCATAGTTCTTTCTTTCTTTCTTTCTTTCTTTCTTTCTTTCTTTCTTTCTTTCTTTGCCGAACCTGTTATTTTATCTTTCTTTTTTTATATAGTTTCTTTCTTACTTTCTTTCCTTCCTTCTTTCTTTCCTTGCTTCTTTCTTAATTTCCTTCTTTGCTGAGCCTGTGATTTTATCTTTCTTTCTTGATATAGTGATTTTCCAAGCGTAGCTTAGATGTGGCACAAGATCGAAAGAATGGGGGCACCCAGTCGATTCTGATTTTCTAAGCATAGCTTAGATGTGGCACAAGGCCGAAAGTACTTACTAGTAAGTAACTAATCTACCGAGACAAGCTTGCTAACCATTACACCACGCCGAGGTGTCCTCTTTCTTTCTTGATATATTTTTAATTTCTGTCTTTCTTTCTGTCTTTCTTTCTTTCTTTGCAGAGCCTGTGATTTTATGCTTCTTTCTTTCTTTCTTTTTATCTTTCTTTTCTTTGTTTGTTTGTTTCTTTCTATCCTTCTTTACTTTGTTTCTTTCTTTCATTCTTTCTTCTACATTCAAACAATCTTCATTTTTCACGTTTTTTATATTTTTCTCATTCACGAAATGTATTTCTTTCTATGCTAACAGCTTTTCTTTTGTCTTCCTTTCACATTTCTAAGACAAATGTCTTTCTTGCTGTCTTTCTTTTTTATTTCTTTCTTTATTACATCAAACCGATTCTCACGAGCATAACGCTTTGGGATTTACCCATATACAAATATGAAGGGGGCTTCAGAGAAGGTATGATTTAAAATTAAATGAATTTCCTGGGGTGGGAAAAAGACCAAGAAAGTGAATGCGTCGACCGTAACATTATGGTGATATTTTCGTTTCAAAAATTCTAATCTCTAAATTAGTTTACTTCTGCTCGTTTCTCATGTGAGAATAACTGAAGGGTGAATTTTACTTTTGTCGGCAAACAATTCTGTTTTAATAACCCCATCACTCACGAGATTCGTTAATTTCAAACATTATATTTTAATCCTTGCCTCTGAACAGAGGTGTTGTAAAAAGAGACAATCGATTCCTGTGCCAATGCTTGTATTTTCAGGAAAAAGAGTCAAGAAGTAGACAGATGTGCGAGAAAAGAGGAAACTGAACTTTTATAGACGGAAGCTTAAATGAATTAAACATGGCGAGGACGATTTGCTTTCTACTATAAATTGAATAGCTCGTTCTCTAGAACTCGCTGTCCGCGCTTCCTACAGACGTAATAATAATAATAATAATAATAATAATAATAATAATAATAATAATAATGATAATGATAATAATAATAATAATAATAATAATAATAATAATAATCCAGAAACAATTGATTATATTGTATCAGGTTGCACGATATTGGTATCCACTGAGTATAAAACCCGGCATGACAGAGTGGGCCAATATCTGCACTGGTAAATATGCAACTTTTACGAGTAGGAAACTGAAGGTGAGAGGTATGAACATCACCCTGACCCGGTTACGGAGATAGGGCCTGTGATTACACAGTACACACTGACAAAACAATCAAAGCCAAATGCCCAGACATTGTTATTAAAGATCACAAACAAAAAAAAAGTCTCCTTATTGATATGGCACTGCCTGCAGACTGCAATGCATCTTTGAAAATGTTCAAAAAACTGTCGAAATACAAGTACCTTGAAATAGAAATCTCAAAACTGTGGCAGATGGGAACATCAACAATCCCTGTTGTAGTTGGAGCCCTAGAATTGGTTGGAAAAAATTCCAGTAGACTAATTGAAGGTATTCCTGGAAGTCCATGCCTCAAAGAAATACAAAAAAATTGTTCAAACAAGTACAGCCCACATTTTACGAACGGCTTTATCTATGTAAAATATGTTTTTTTTTTTTTTTGTCAGCGGAAAGTGTCATGATGCCATTTCTAAACTTGGATCTCGGGGAGGGAACCCGGAAAGAAATGTGTACACGCCAGAAATCAAAGGAAATAAGATTAATAATGTTCTCTGATTATGGTTTCTGGTTTTCACTCACAGGTCCCGGTTCGATTCCCGCTATAGGAAACGCTATTCCCGCCTGTGACCAAGTGAATAGAATGTTACGTTTCAGACTATGATACACGGATTCTGATCTGACAATGAGATTCGACAATGCTATTCCAATAATATCGAGCTAGGGAGTCGATCCCAGCCTGTGGTACTGTTGGGATGTCACTGAGAGCCGTATCACACGTTGATCCAAGCCTTTTGCGTGAGATTGCGTAGATTAATTTTTTCTGGAATCAGCCGGTGGCGGTGTTAACATAAAATGAAAAATCATGGTGAACTCGAGTTCAAGTGAATTGACTTTGTTGAAAAGCTGATCATGTCAGACGATCTCTACGAGGAACTGTAAAATAATTAAGTCCACTCATTATATTTGCCGTACAAACCACTATTTGTTTTTGTGGGTCTTTAGGCGTCGGGGTTAGGATAAAACTAGAGAGCCTATGAGACGGGCATAGGCGGAAATTGCACCATGTCATACATACATACATACATATATATATATATATATATATATAAATAAAATCCCTATCGAAAATTAGATGATGCTAAGTAACAGAAAATAAAATATTTAGGAGTAACAAAAATTCTGAAAGCTTTAATAGCCTTTTTGACTTTTTGACTGAAAATTGGATAGTTTCTTACGGTTTAGTATACCTCATATATATATATATATATATATATATATATATATATATATATATATATATATATATATATAAGGGAATATACACATATATACACGCATGCTGACAGAAACGCACGAAAATGGAAATAGATCTAAGAAAACACAGCGGTCATTAAACCATTAAAACATAAGATGCCGATAACTAATTCATTTCTCTCGGACCAACCTTAATTGTTTTATGACCCTTCGTGCAGAACTCTTCACTGCCAGTTACAGGAAGACATTCGGATTACTAACACATAAAAAGAGAATGTCTCATATTGAGAATATTTAACATCGAAAAACATAAAGAAGAAAAAAAATGAATTATTTTTAATAATATGTGGAAATCTCCACCCTTTACCTGATGACCGTCGCGAGACCAGAAACACGTGTAGTAAAATTATGGAAAATAAAGCATAGTGTTTAAAAAAAAAATTCATATTACAACCAAAAACGTTTGCGGTATCTCTTTTCTTTTTAATATATATATATATATATATATATATATATATATATATATATATATATATATATATGTATGTATGTATACACACACACACACACACACACACACATACATATATATATATATATATATATATATATATATATATGTATATATATATATATATAACGAGAGCGATTACAAAATATCCAAGGGATCGGGTAATGGGTATAAAATTATATCATCTACAAGCACACTTGGATTTACAGGGTATTTCTGTTTTCAACGATTCTTTTCACTATTCCATTTAGATGTAGCACCCCTAAGGAACTCCCCCTCCCCACCCAAAAATGGTAAGTAACAGAAAATGAATCTTGTAAGAACAACAAGGAATCCGATAAAAAAATAAAACCAAAAAGTACTTTTAATAGACGGAAAAAATTTTTTGAATGACAATGCCACATCTAAAAAAATTACCGTATCTATTTTAACCAAAATTAAATGACGTAGAATGGATCAGCCAAAATGCGACAAAAAACAACAGAATTAAATGGAATGGGTTTAATAGGCCGAACAACTTTTGCAAAGATAAGGATTCGTTAACAAAATTGCATAAATAAGTATACAGTTTTATTTATTACTAGCAGTAGAGCCCGGCGTTGGCCGGGGATATAACTGTAAGAGATAGATCAAGTATCAGCCATCATAAAGACTGGAAAATAAAATTGACAAAGATTAATGTTTAAGGTTGATGGACATGCATGTCTTAATTTTTTTATTTTATTTTTTTTTTTTTTTACGAATTGGTCAAACCCAAACTCGAACAAAAACATTGTTTTCAATCGTTATGAAATCTACCGATTGAATAGAATTTTATTATAAACAATTGTCTTGTAAATGGAATTTTAAAAGCATTCTGAATGTAAAAATAAAGGAAAAAGTGTGCAAAACAATAAGAAACACTACCTGCCAAAAAAAAAGTGAAGTTTTGTTGAAATCGGTTGAAAAATGTAGGAAATCCGATCCCATATATAAACTAACACACACACACACACACACACACACACACAACCAACCTGGGTTTTATAATAAGTATAACTCGATAAATCGATATTAATAAGTATAACTTGATATGAGTTGTCCCCCTTTTTATTAATATCTTTTAATCGTGTTTTCAAATTGATTTCGTACAAAACAATTGTGTTTTTGCAATTTTTCTCGCTGTCAGAACCACCGCAAGGTGATTTTACGTAGTCCTGTGAAGTTTTGTTGAAATCGGTTGAAAAATGTAGGAAATCCGATCCAATATATAAACTTACAGACACACACACACAATCTGCGTTTTATAATAAGTAAGATAATTTAGAGTGCTTATAAGTCATAGCGAAATCAATCTTTCTCGTGGAATGCAGGAAATATTACCGTAATCTTTTATTCTGCACTCTGTTCTTTGAAGACCTGTGTGTTTACGCTTATCTACAACTACCAACTATTTAAAATATATGAAGGCATGTTGACAAAAATATTGAATGTTGTTTTGCAAAAGTCAGTATAATTCACAGTATATTATTTTTATCAGTTCACACCCAAGCAAGTCTGTAAAGTCAAGAAGACGAATAGGGTACTCAGTGTGAGAGAATAATAAAGAAAAAATAGTTAAGGAGATAGAAAAAATAAACGAAAAGGAATTAAGAAATCAGAAGATAACGATTGACATTGCATTTAAATTTTAGAAGATCAAATTTGACTGAAGCAAGAATCCAGAAAAGTTCCACAAGTGAGAGATGAGATGAGATAGAAGAAACAGTTAACATAGAATTTATGGTTACATGTATCCATTTCAGCTGTAAATTTATGGAACTTTCTCTTCAAACTAATACTGCGTTTAAATTCATAAAGTCTAGGTACCATAGCGGGTACTTTAACAGGACAATTACCATGAAATAATTCGTAGAAAATGAAACACAGAAGATCCGTTACGGCCGTGGGAAAGTGGAACTGAAATCGAGATGCCAGATCAGGACCTATAATATTTTACATACTTCTTTGGAATTCCTTTATCAGTTTCATTATTATTATTATTATTATTATTATTATTATTGTTGCTGTTGTTGTTGTTGTTTGTGTGTTATGTTTCATGCTTTGTAGCCTATATAGCCAGGCCGACCACTATGGCCCTTCGTCCCTATAGGAGAATTGTTATTTAATTGATAGCACTTTTCTTAGTATATGGGAGTTTCCTAGTAGGGCGATTTTCTAGGCAACTTGTATTTTGATGTTACCTGGAAAATGTTAGTAAAATTGCCTATTTCTTTTTCTCACGAGTCTCAGAGTTCCGATTACTATTGGTCGAGTCTCAGTCTTCATTCCTCACATCCTGTTAATCATAATCTCCAGGTCCTTGGATTTGGACAATTTCTCGATAATTTTCATGGAGGTGTTTCTCTCAGATGGTACTGCTATGTCAATAAGCATACGCTTCCTGAATTTCTTCTTCTTCTCTTTCTTCTTCTTCTTCTTCTTCTTCTTCTTCTTCTTCTTCTTCTTCTTCTTCTTCTTCTTCTTCTTCTTCTTCTTCTTCTTCTTCTTATTATTATTATTATTATCATCATCATTCTTCTTCTTCTTATTATTATTATTATGTTACATATTCATGAAATTTCATGTCAGCTGAGCAATTCCTCAAAGAGTTTAATTAAAATGAGAACATAAAGAGAACTTATAGAGAAAGAAACAGTTGACATTTCTAGAACGCATAATGAAAAAGGAAGGCATAAATAATCGCCAAACACTGATGCACAAGTCATGGTCAGTGATGGAGCCTCTGTGGCGTGATGGGATGAACACACTCTACACTCTTTCCTTCCAAACAGTTCTATAAGCAACAGATATGAGCGAGAACGTTATAACTTGTAGTGTGTTTACACGATAGAGGTGAAAGCCAATCCATACCAAGCGGTTTCACTCTGTGTACTTTAACTCCACACCGACAGTTTTTGATCAGAGTACATATATAGAAGGAAACATGTTCCAATTATTATTTTATATCTTCATTTTCGATTCTCTTCTAATACTTATCAATTCCGGTCTGTGAGTTTTCTTCCAGTAGAGGGATTGAAAAGACGCTGGCTTAGAGATAAATACTCTCTTTGATTCATTATTCTTTCTTGTTTGCGAATTTCTTACATTCCAATCTCTTTCAAGAATTTTTTATTCAGTCAAGTTAATCTTTCCCCGTTCTTTTTTCCCTGCTCGACGAATCCATCTTGCCATCCACAGAAAGCCTGACTGACAGGATTAAAATTGTTTTTGACAAGACCTACTTAATTTGAGAGAATATACACACTTTATAACTAAAGGTTTGTCTGGCATAAGAACATCAGTGTGGACACAGGAACCGAACAATCTGAGCAGAAATAATGGTGGCTAAACTATAATTCGAAGGTGAAGTTCTGATAATAGCAATTGTAAAATGAAACATTCGGCATTCATTGCCCGAACGTTGATTATACTAGCGGTTGTAATTTATATTTTTTTCTTAAAATACAGGGTGCGGCAAAAGTAACGCCATTTTTTATATATTAAATTTCACACTGAAATCATTTGTAGAAAATGAAAGCACAGAAGATTACCATGATGGAGCCTCTGTGGCGTGATGAGATGAACATACCCTACACCCTTTCCTTCCAAACTGTTCTATAAGCATATATACGCGTTGAAAGGTATATTTTTGGCCGAGCCCACGGGCTCGGAGATCTCACGTTAAACCGGCCTTGTGTCAAATGATGCGCTCGTGGGGGTGACTAAATACTGTTCAGTCTGAAGTCTGGAGTGAAGTTCGTCAGGAGTCTGTCAGTCAGTCAGTCAGAGTGAGCGAGTCGGTCAGTCGACTCAGAGGCAGTCCGAAACAGAGTCGCGTTCAGACAATTACTACTAAACCTGATTGTTCGTACTAACACTCTCTACTTCTCTGCATATATTCATGTTTGTAATATATCTGTGTTAAGATAATAAATAAATTACAGTGGTTTGAGAGAATTTAGAAGTATTGTCCAACTAAAATGATTTGGCGTGATTAACAAACTATTTAATATGGTCAAAATGCCCCTCGCCCGTTTTCATGTTTAATAAAACGCTGAAGCCTATCAGTAAAACTTATACGAATTATTTGACACATCCCTATATTAATTTCAAATAATTCGTTTCGGTTTCAGTCCGTACACAAGATCTTTCAGTAGAGCCCACAAATATAAGTCTGGTGTTGCTATGACCGGTGATTGTGATGCACACTCAATTCCTCTACGGTCGTTATTTCCACTTCAGCACGCGATAAATATTTAGATATTCCAGAACGCCTAAGACATAGTTAATATTACGCCATCTTAATCAACTGTAATTTATTTTTGTTCAATAAAAGATAATAAAATAAAGGAGGGCGTTAATTATACCGTACCATGAAAATTTCCAGGAAAATGGATTTCCCAAGTCCAGTAACTGTTGTAGTTCCTTCTAATTCTTATATAAAAAGAATCATTTACAATGCATAAATTTAAATGTATTTATTGTAATGGTCTTTCTCTCTGACGTGACGTGGGTTCCCTCTGCCTTTTCTACAAATATTTTCATGGTAACTACTCTGAAGAGCTTTTTTTATTGATGCCCAAACAACGGGAGTTTAAACGAGCTACTAGATTGGCATCTAGGTCTCACCCTTTTACTGTTGAATTAGTTAAATCTAACTGCCACTTCTACTCCAACAGTTTCCTTTTTTCTCACTTGCCGTTTGTGGAATTCCCTTCCGTTTACTTGATTACCTGATAACTACAATCTTCAAAAATTTAAACGCACCATCTTCTGGCTTCCTTGACCTCGTTCAGCGTGCTAATGGCATTCCCGATTTGCTTGAGGTGAAATCATTAACAAAACGAAAGTTATAGAAAAATTAGGTTTTTCCATAGAGGAAATATCCAGAATTACTTTACTTAACATTTAGTAAGTATCATTTTCTTATTCTTAAAACATTTTAAAGGAAATTATTTGAATCGACTCCGCTAAATGTTCCGTGAATTAATCTGCAGATATATTTGCTTTGCGAAAACGGCGGATTGTGGATACCAAATGAAATCATACACCGAATTACCAGGAATACATCTACATAAGCAACTGATATCAATCAATATTTTGGAGGGCACCAAGGGATTCAATATGTATTTCTATTATTATTAAGTGTTTTATATTTTCATTTTTGATCGTGTGTAAAGTTAACAATTTATTTTATTATTTTCTCTGTCAGTTAAATGTTCTAAGATGTTTTTTTTTTATTGTTACCATTGTTGTATTTTTTTAAGTGACTCAGATTTTGTTATCTAGTAGATGTTTTCGTTTGTAGCGCTAATCTATAAAATCTGATAAAGGACAGGCTTCTCTCACATTTAGAGATGTTATTAGTTCTAATCCATTTGTAACCTTTGACCCGAGAAAACGGCTGTATGGAAATGAGAGTTTAGAGTCTATGGTAACATTTGTATCCAACAGTTTTAACTCAGAAGAGTCTAAACATCAGACACTTCTGAAATATGCAAAGCCCGATCTCAATCATCTGTAGGATGGAGGACTTCACCAGATCAATATGCTAGAATGGGCTATTACCACACCGCTCTGGGTCAACGTTGGTAGGAACTGAAGTGACATGTTTGGGCTATTTTTCTTTTTATCGATTCATGAACACCTAATGCTATTTTGATCGTAACTAAATGTAACGAACCGAGTGGAATTCGAACTCGGCTCTAAGACTTCAAATTCTTTACCCATTATACCACTCGGGTATCACATCTATGCTTACAACAGCTCGTATTCCCAAGCAGTCAGCCATCTAGGTATTGACCAATTTCGACGTTGCTTAACTTCTGTGATCCGACGAGAACCTGTGTTTTATCGTGATATAGCCCTATGTCACGTCTCGATCTAAGGAAGCTATTTAAGAAGAAGGTTGTGTTCAAGTCTGTTTTTGTTTTATAGCAAGGTAAATTGCTGGACAAAAGTAAACCTCGTATAATCTATTCTGTGTTTCATTTTCTTATCTGATACTAAATTTAATATATCTGATCCAGACACCGAGGTACTTAAATTATTATGATTTCTTCAATGTACATTCAGATATTTTTAATATCATGGTAACATTAACATTCTTATTCTGATTTCTTCTTTGGTACGGTTTATCTAAATTTCTTATTCTTGGAGCACATGATATAGAATGTTGCTTTTTATTCAATATCATCAGAATAGTGACCTTCATTATAGCTACACTCGCCTCTCAAGGGAAAACAAGAGCGTCTTCCAACTAATGATTGTTTTTATCGCTGGAGAAAGTGTTAAGTATATCTACATGGAGAAAGAAATGAAAAACTATGACTAGATTAGTGAACTTTCAAGAAAACTAATGTTTATACAGTGTGCGATATTTCAAAACAATAACGATAAAATTAAAAATAAAGCTATACAAATCTGTATTATATTGACTAAGTTAAGCATCTCGATACACAATGCGTACAAGTTTAGGAAATTTAAATTAAAATGTAAATTTTCATATATCTTTAGCGGTTTCGATCCAAAATTATATTGTATTTTGCGCCCTATATACTTAAGACTGAGTCTACTAAAATATTATTATTTCGAAGAACTTTGTTCTAAGGACGAAGTGTGATACTGTTATATACCGTATCTATGAACACTAATGGATATGTCCCAATACTCATAAGTTAGTTGAACTCTAATGTAAGTAGGGTTAATATGCAAAGTAGTTAAGTAGTCCGCCACTGACAGTGGTTTACCCACTTCACGCCGCTGGCGAGTATTGTATTTTATCGATGTTATAAAGATTACTATTTCATTTCCAACTTCCGTTTTTTTGTTATTCCTCATTCAGTAACAATTTCTAGTTTACAACAGCTACATAAGAATTTTGGTTTCATTTTAACACTCAATATATATATATATATATATATATATATATATATACACGAAGAAATATAGTCTTAAGATAAAGTGCTCAATATCAGAGACAGAGCGTGTGCAAATATAAAAGTAAACATATAAGTCAACAGCTAGAGGCGACAGTCTGTTTCATGCATGAAACAGAGTGTCGCCTTTAACTGTTGACTTCTATGTTCATTTATTTATATATATATATATATATATATATATATATATATATATATATATATATATATATATATATATATATATATGTAGTAATCCCTTGGTATGATTCAGGCGAATCCTATTAACACAACATAGAATTTTAGATATGTTAAAACTGACTAATAAAAGAGCGGTCCATGTTTATTTTCATTAAACAGAGCAAATGTTCCTTTAAAATTAAGATACCTTTAGTAAATGACTATTTTCACTTAAGAATTTTAATTTTAAAATTCGCAGGATTTTTCAAACTCTTTATGGAAGCAGTTTGTAGTGTACTGTTTATTTGTTTAAATAAACTGTACATTACAAACTGGTCTGTTTACCAATGGCAGGATATACATAGCGTGAGTAAGCAGATATAATTTTTGCATACGGCCGCGCGAATGGTAATAGACGTGAGGTTGCACGGCTGACTCAGATTGCGTTTAGAGACCGGTGACAGCCGAGTCATCCAATCTTTGCTGCTGTTTATCGTCACGTTGCTGGGACAAGATCGGTCGGAACACAAACTATGGATCGTGGAAAACCGAGATCTGCTCGTACGCCTGATGACGAAGAACACATTCTACATGCGGTCGGAGACGATCCAGGTATCAGCACATGTCAAGTGGCCCTAGCACGTCATAAATCTCACAGTACCACATAGAGGGTACTTCAAGAGCAGCTCCTGTATCCGTATCATTTGCAACCTGTGCATTATCTTTCGACCTCTGATCACTCACCACAAGAGAACTTTTTCCGTTGGTTCATTGCACAAACTGACGATCCATTATTTGTCTCTTCAAATTTGTTTAACAACATTTGGATGAGATGAAATAACAAATGTACACAGGCAACATTTGTGGGCAGATCAGAAACTCCATGGTACAATATAATCTAAACACCAGCATCTGTTTACGATTAATGTGCGGGTTGGGATTGTAGGTGACCATTTGGTAGGTCCATATGTTCTCTCAGCGCAAATTACAGGAATATACAGTTGGACTTTATTTCGAACACACTTCTAGAACTGCTAGATGATGTACCCCTGCTAACACGAAAATGCATGTGGTTCATGCATGATGGGGCTCCAGCACATTTTAGTTGCATTATACGCGATGCACTGGCTGACATCTACCATATAAGAAGTATGGCCGTTCAGCGGCCTTCATATTTCTTTGAAGTCAATCCTTTTGATTTTTATCCATGGCGGCATGTAAAACAATTATGTCAGCAGAAATTAATAATGCAGAGACGCGTCATAGAGTCCTGCGAAACCATTCGACATCGCACGGGAGTATTTGAAATGGTCTGCCAGTCAGTGATCCGAAGGATAAATGCGTGTGTAGAAGAAATCGGAGGATATTTTGAACATTTGTTATGAGTTGTTGAGTTTAGGTTCAGTGATGACTTTGTGGACGTATGTTTATATGGACTTTTGCCCTGGTTTTGTAGTGAGGGACCCGTTCCCAGGAACGTTGAACCTTGAACCTTGGGCGACAGCAGCATAATTCTATATCAAGTACCATTCCGATCTAAGAATAAAAAAAAATTGGGCAAGAGAAGACTGGTAATATATTGACAGCTCAATTTCTTCTGCGATATTTGAATGAGAACTTTGTGTAAATTCGTGCATGTATGATATATTTACCTAGTATTAGCAGTTCCAGCTGCTGATGGTAATGGTATGATAATATAGAAAAACATTTTTCGATTGCATTTTGTTTTTTGGGAGAAAAAATATTGATTGATAGCAGTAGCTTATCTAAGTATAGTTGCAGATAATATAATTCTTTTTATGATTTCTGTGCATCCAACCTTTGGTGTCCACTGGCAGGAGTAAAGCACCACCTGTTACAAAGCAAAAATAGCTGTAGATTGTTTGATGGAACGTAGCAGAGAGTTTGTTTTTGTTAAGATGGCCTTGCAAAACGCCTGATCTCGAAGCCATAATTCAACTTAAGAGTTCAGAGTAAAGGGCGAATCGAACCCAGGTTGTTCTGCCAACCTATCTCGACAGACCTCACGATGCCATAATGAAAAACGTAGACCATGAATCGTTTTGAATCCCTGCCTAAAATAACGGAAGTGATTATAAATGTAATTGTGCCCAAGATGATTTGACTTATTACAGTGGACGTTGAGGGTATACAGTAAAACGTCGATTTAAAAACTAACTGGCAGGTATGGGATGTTTCTTAAATTCGTTGTGTTCTTACATCTGATATATCCCTCATTTTGTAAAGAAGAACCGGGTTCTTAAGCTGTCCGCATTTAAAAAAAAATCGTTTTGTCAAATTATGTTTTGTCATTAGGTAAATAACCAATCTTACGTAAAGCTATATAATATGAAAACAAATCGTTCATAATTTGACTTGCTCTTATTGAGAGGATTGTGAAGCGGATGAAGTAGTTGGTATCTGAAGTGAAATATACTTTGTCCATGTAACTGAGAGATAGCATAGTGTAGAAGGAGTTTGTGCACAGATGTGGTGTTAAGACGTCTCGGAGTTGTAATGGATATAATAAGTGCTATTGGTCGTGATTTTACTTTCTGGATCAGATAGTATATCCCTAGTTGTATTTGAATGGAGAGGAACTGGTATCAAAAGGACAAAATAGCACAGTAATCAACAGATATACGATATAAACCAAAAATAAAAAGTGATAACCTGATGATGGCCAAATTGTACTTGATCGAAACTTTGTTTCTATAATAATATTTGTAACAGCCAATATGAGAACAGTTTTGTTTCGAAATAACAAAAATATAATCACAAAAATTAGATGCAACAATATCCTGCGTGTTACTGTAATTTAGTAAGTTTCATATAAATCGAGCATCTCTTTCCAGCTTATGTATAATGGATCTCCACAGTGTCCTTTATTTCTTTATTATATGTTGTAGCATAACTACGGAAGAAATGGGTATGTCCCAATTGGGAAAAATACAGTAGTAAATATTGTTGGTCTGCAGTTGGAGATTCATTGTGGAATTCACTTGATTTACTTCTAGTAGTTGACTACTACTTCTACGCGCCGCTGGCGAATCATATATGTGTTGTTCTTGTCCTAAGTATTATCGTTCATTACCAACCTTTGCATGATTATTCTATTCAGTAACCTTTCCAAGGTTACAATATTATATCTGAACTGAATATAAATTACAAACTTATTAAACAATAGATTTTTCCTTTTGTTAAAATGGCTGACGCCCGAGTTTAGAAAGTTCAGTCTACCTTGATATTTAACCTGTATCTGGGGGGAGAAGAGATAGATACATGCTTTTTCCCAGACCAATAGTGTGAAATACGCAGACTTTTCCAGCTAAGGCTAGAGTGTACTGGGTGAACATTATAGTGAAAAAGTGTCCATTCAGTTCGAAATTCTTCTAAAGTTGATTATGCTTTAATCGCCAGGACTACTTTTGAAATGAGAGTATCGATGTGCTCCGTTGTCTTTTCCACGGTTTTTGCATTCAGATTAGTTTTTCTCCTAAACTGGTTGACAATCAAGAATAGAGAGTCTAATAAAGTTTGCTATTTAAACCCCTAGCATTATGTTAGAGAAGAGATTAATTCCTGCATTTCTCAAGGAAATTGCACACAATTGATCATGTCAGAATTCTAACGCGCTTTGCCGATAAATATACCATCGCCTGTAACTGTTACACTGGCCGCACGTCCATATTAAACACGCCATTTTGGTCTTAAATGAAACGAAACGGTCGCCTATTTCTTTATTCAGTCTTTCTCATTATCTTGAATATTTTCATGTTTCAAAACGTTTACATTTTTTTATTTTCACTTTTATGCTTCGTGTTATTTTTTACTTTGTATATAGATTTTTTTTAGATGATGAAAAAAAATGATACATTCTGCTTCTTCTACATCGTCCGTTTAATATATTCTATTTCCCTCTCTCCACGGCCACATTTTCTGACTCCTTTTTTTATTTAAGTTTCTTCTTTACTTCATATTCACCTGTAGGTCAAGTTAAAATATCATTTTAGCAGGCAGCCGGCTGTAAATAAAACTTCTCAATGAAGTTTGGTAACTTGATATTTAAATAAAATTAGCAGCAGTCAACAAACAACAGAACACAGACGTCTGCATTGTTTCTGTATATCCACAAAAATACTTTCCCCTTTTCTTATGTGTTTGGAACTTTTGGCTAAAATATATTTTATATATCTTTCGTTAATATACCCTTAAAACATCATCCCTTAAAGTCTATTTTTAAAAATGTTTCTTCAATGCTTCTTTCTTTAAAGACGATTTAAGCATCTTACCTTAGAGTCTGTTATATGTTTCCTTATTGTCTCTTTTAAACAGCTTTCGCAAATGTCTCTTTGAAAATCTTTTTCTGAAAGCGTCTTCAAACATCATAATGTCTATTTTAACATATTTCCTTAATGTCTTTTAAAAACATCTTTCAGTAATGTCTTTTAGAAATCTCTTAGTTTAGTCTCTTTAAACAAATTAATGTCTATTTTAACCATATTTCCTTCATGTCTTTTAAAATCTTTTTCAGTAATGTCTCTTTGGAAGATCTTTGCTTAGTTTCTTTAAAATGTCTTAGTCTCTATTTTAACCATATTTCCTTATTGTCATTTAAAAAATCTTTCAGAAATGTCTCTTAGAAATCGCTTTCCTTAAACTCTCTTTAGTTCTTTCTCTCTCTTTTGACCATATTTCCTTAACGTCTTTTTAAAACATCTTCCAGTACCGTCTTTTTTAAATCTGTTACTTCTCTTTAAACATATTAATCTCTATTTTAACCATATTTCCTTAATATCATTCAAAAACATCTTTCAGAAATGTCTCTTTAAAAGCGCTTCCTTATACTCGGTTTAAAATCTTACTCTGTATTTTGACTATATTTTCTTAATGTCTCTTAAAATCATTTTTCCGTAATGTCTTTTTGAAATCTCTTACCTTAGTATATTGAAACATATTAATGTCTATTTTAAACATTTTAGGTCTTTTAAAAATATATTTAAATAACGTATCTTTGCAATCTCTTTGGTTAGTTTCTTTTAACCATATTACCTTAATGCCATTTAAAACATCTTTCTGTAATGCCTCTTTGAAAACGCTTTCCTTAAACTATCTGTAAAATCTTAGTCCCTATTTTGACCATATTTCATAAATCTCTTCTAAAAAAATCTTTCACTCATGTTTCTCTGAAATCTCTTGCCTTAAAGTCTCTTTAAACATATGAATCTCTATTTTGACCATATTTCCTTAATGTCTTTCAAAAACATTTTCCAGTATTGTCGCTTTGATATCGCATTCCTTAAATATTTAAACGTCTTGGTCTCTATTTTAATCATATTTATTTAATGTCTCTTAAGACATCTTTCAGTAATGCCTCTTTGAAATATCTTTTCTTAGTATAGTGTAACCCGGATATAAGAAAGTTGTAAGGACCGGATAAGAAGTCTCTTATATCCGGGTTTGGTCTATTTTGTTTAGGTAAGTATGGCTCCGATTTGGGACCAGAAAATCTCTCTTATATCTGGGTTTCTCTTATATCTGGGCCTCTTATATCCGGGTTACACTGTATCTTTAAACATCTTAGTCTCTATTTTAACCATATTTCCTTAAAACTTGCAAAAGGTAAGCAACCTTCGATCTTTTTGGCGATTCTTTAAAGCCAGTATGTGCTCCCAATCTTTTATTTTTTTCTTTATATATATATATATATATATATATATATATATATATATATATATATATGTGTGTGTGTGTGTGTGTGTGTGTGTGTGTGTGTGTGTGTGTCTGTGTATTATAAATTAAATGATTTAAAATATGTTTTTTCGCTACACAGTTCTAACCATGTTTCAAAAATGGAAGCTAAAAGCTTCGAATTTAATTTTGTAATTAAATTAAAGACATTAGTTCCATTTCATCCTCAAGCGAATTTTGGAATAACTTATTTTTAAAATTACTGGGTTTTAAAGGCACTGCAAAAATTCATAATTCACGTTTCCAAGGATACAGAGAAATCCATTCATTCAGACAAGGGGTAGTTGCGTTTTCATTATCGCTGTATTTTGTTGTATCAGTTATTAGTTACGTTTTGGTAGGGGTTGGGATTTTTCAATGAATATAAATTTTTTAAAAAATGTGACCTGGTAATATACATACTTATACTTGAAGTGAAAATAATTTTACATAATGTAAGTAATTCTAATATATTTACTTATTTTAAAATGAAATATAGTATATTAAAAATTAAAAGTGAATATATTTTTAAAATCGTAGTTAAATAAAACGTATTCTATACTTGAAGATTTGTGGGGTGTGTTTAACACCCCACAAATCTTCAAGTATACAAATTGAAAAATGCCGTAAGAATTTTTGCCGTTAACAATAATTTAAAAAAAAATATCCTGGATATGTCTGTAACTGCCTTAAATGATATTCCAATGCGTAGCGTAGATCTGGTACAAGGCCGAAAATACGGAGTACTCAGTGATGATCGAATTCATTACTCAGTTGTAATTATAATACGTGACAAACTTGGTAAACATTATATCACATCAAGTTGACCATAATCAATTTACTAAAATATGAACTTTAACAATGAGGTCAGCAAGAATATACGAACCTTGGTTTCGACCCCACGGTCACATCAGGCTAATTCTAAGAATCATAAGAACTAGCCTGATGAGATCGTGAGGTCGAAACCAAGGTCGCGTATTTTATCTGACCAGTTTGAAGCTCTACATGTTATTTTGATTAGTTATAACAATTGCATAGTTATGGTACGTGGCCGCAAGTATGGATCGATCTCAATGCTCAGTTGTACTTAATCTTGCCAGACAAGATTCCTAGCGATTACACCACGTTGAAATATCCAGAATGTACGCAATAGAATGCAAATGTATTTCTCTGGTTGCCTCCGAAGCACTTCCGAAATAAATAATACTTTTCAACATGTTCTCTGATGCACATATTTAAACACAGATTCTTATGCAAGGTTTGACCAAAAAATATCGGGACTGATGCAAAGAAAACTACAACATATATCAATTCGGCATTTAATCTCCTTTGAATTAGTCTCTTTCTGAAGTCACACACTTTGTCTAGCGTCGTTTACTTTAATGAAAGAAATTAATCTTGAACTCCTTCTTGTGCAATAGTGATCATCAAGTGGGATTTGATTTTTGAAGATCAAATAGTCGCAAGGAGCGAGATATGGAGAATATGGTGATTGATAGACCTACGTAATGTGGTTCTTCGCCAAAAACTGCTGAACAAACCATGGTCACTTATGCAACTTCTGTGGTGTGGTGAGACGAACATACTCTACACCCTTTCCTACCATGCACGGCTACCGACAATCGGGGAGGGAGTGTTAGAACGTTATAAAGTGTATGTGCGGCAGAATTCAAGGTCAATCTGTGAGAAGCGGCTTCAATCTGCGTAATCATATTTGATTAACTCTTTTTAAAGAAATAACCACGATATGCCATTTTATTAGAGCTCGTATAATTCGTTAGTATATTTAAGAATATGTATTCGTGGTACTTAGTTTATATTTTATAGGTACATGCATATTTTTCCCCCCCAGAGGAACATACTAAATTCTGTCGGAATGCAGTTTGATGCACAAATCAATAGAAATGGAAAAAGTTAAATACGAATGCACACAGAAAAATAAATCGTACTTTAGCAAAAAGAAAATCATTCACTGACTTTCCATTCTTCGTTTTTACTCCAAAATTTCGTTTCGGAATAAACATCTAATGTTTTTCTTTCCTATATATTCTACTTTGTTAAAAATGTCTGACGGGGAAAACGTATATACGATTAATCATTATTTTCCTTACGAAAATCATTGCGGAGAAAAAAAAAACACCTTCAACTAGTAAACTTGATAATTGCTTAGAAACACCAAGATAAATTGGAAACTTTCTCATTACGTTTGGTCTCTGTTTTCAACTGTATTTCTGAAAGAAGACTGTTGAAGTTTTGTCATTAATTTTCTTAACATCGTTTAATATATTGAAATTTATATATAATATTATTTTTATATATATATATATATATATATATATATATATATATATATATATATATATATATATCATATTCTTATATATATATATATATATATATATATATATATCATATTCTTATATATATATATATATATATATTATATTCTTATATATATATATATATATTATATTCTTATATATATATATATATATATATATATCATATTCTTATATATATATATATATATATATTATATTCTTATATATATATATATATATATATATATATATATATATATATATATATATATATATATATAAGATTAATGGTCAGTGTTGAATCTGACCAGGAAAAGGTACTATAAAAAGTACTCAATAAACGTGTGAAAAAATAGAGGAAAAAATAACATGTAGGGCTTAAATTTTTTAAAATTAGGAGGGCAAAGTCTTTGGTTTCGACCTCACTTTGTCCATTTCATAATGTGTGATGTCATTTGTTTACATTTGAAACGCCATGAGCAGATATGAATGTACGTGAGAGATTCATGGAAGCTTGAAGTTTAAATACAGTAAATTCGACCTTGCTCCTCTGTGGTCAAATCGGTTAAAGGCACGTCAAGCTAAATGACGAGTACCCTATAAGATATAGGTTCGAATCCAGTCGGATGACCAATGTTTTCTGTGAAAATTTCTCGGACATTCAGGCCGGTAAATGTTGTTTAATACTGTTAATTATAATAAACAGAGCATTTACTTAAATATTTGTATCTATAAAAAGAATGTATAAACATAAAAATGACTTATATATCAAACTAGACGATGTTATCTCCCGCTTTAAATTTAGACACAGCAACCTTACCCTGACTTGAACTCTTTGAATGTAACTGAGATATTGATACAAGTTATTAACCCTTACACCACTTTTCTTTAATTAATTGCTCTAGACGTTATCATAGTAATTTTAATTTTAATTATGAATATGCTTATTAATTAGTTATTCAAAAAAAAAATTCTCTTGAAGATGTAACAGAGCTTTGTATTAATCATTCAATTTAATTGAAATAATTATATTGAAATTTTCAGCTCTTGTTTTGAAACATGAGAACACTTATGTAGCGATGGAATCATATTTTTGATTAAATATATATATATATATATATATATATATATATATATATATATATATATATATATATATATATATATAATGTAAATGTGTATCTGTAAAGGAATACAATGAATGACCTCCGCATTTACCTCAATGACTTTCAACCACCAGAGGAAGGTTTATGAACTTTAGCAAATTTAAAAGCGTTAATAAACCAATGGCATCCTTCCACTTGTATATAAAATATAAAAACGTGCAAGAAAATAAATCCAACAATTGCGTTCATAAAATCCCTCAAAGGATGAAATGCGCCAACTAAGAATTGTTTGTTCCGCGTGTCTTTTTATTTATACACACGCACACACACCAAGAGAGAGAGAGAGAGAGATGTATGTATATATGCACATACACACACTGAATACACACTGTTTAATAAATATAAATGCGGTGTCTATTTCATTATTTCTAAAACTTTTGATTTGTTTCCTTACAGGCTACACAAATTGACCAGGAGGGAACCCTCTTCGAAAGTTATTATGGCAGGTGCTTCGTATTCTAAATAGACGTTCTATTTTATTTATTAAACTGTGTATGTTACGTCTATCGCCCTGTGCACTCGAGACATATTGGTAAAAAATACATCACCCGCCCGAGATCGAACCTGTCCGCACTTTTTAAAAGAAGACACCGTTTGATTCAGTGTGCTTTAAAGCGCGCCACAAAGGACATCACAGAAAAGAAGTTGATGTTTTCACTTTTTAAAGAAAACACATCCTCTTCGCTCAGATTTCATTTGAAATATAAACACTCATAAAATCCTAGCAGACTCCACCCGAAACATACTAGTAGAAAATACAAGCTTAATAGCCTCATCTATATGTAAAAAAAAAATGTTTACAAATAATGGAAACCGTAATAATAAAAAAAATGAAAACCTAGTACTCTATAACATTAACAATGAAAACGGCAACAATGTGCTCACCGTGTTCGAGAAATAATGTACTTCAGACACATGCATAAAAAAAACAACATATTTAGTTAAGAATAAAAAAATAAATAAAATATCGCCCTTGATCATGGGTAAAAGTAAAGCCATAAGCGCTCGGATATGCAGAATCTTTGGGCATCTTTTACGCATTTTGTGTTCAGAAAAGAAAACACAAAAAATTAAGTCAAAAGCCTAATCGCAGTACCTTGTCAGTCGTCTTTAATAAATACACAATTATATACACAAATACCTACCTACACACACACACACACACACACACATATATATATATACATAAAACATATATATGTGTATATATATATGTGTATATATATATATATATATATATATATATATATATATATTTATAGTTGATAAATTAGCTGATTGAAAATATGGTTTCAAAAATGGAAGCAAAACACTTTAAATTTAATTATATAATTAAATTTAAAGTTTTTAGCTTCCAATTTTGAAACATGGTTATTACCGTGTAGCGAAAAAACATATTTTCAATCAGTTAATTTATAATATTCATGCTCTGTAAATTTACATTGAGCACTATTTTGTAAAAATAAAAATATCAATAAGAACACGGGATTATATATCTTACTGTTCTTTCTTTTTATTTACACACACACACACACACACACACAACCACCAGATAGGTTTCGTAATCTCGGGCTCCTTATAAAGGACTACTCTACACAAACCTAGGCACGTTATATCTAGTACACAGTATATCTCGTGAAGCTTTTTTTCGTTCTGTGGCATTATGTTTTAGGAAAATAAACTCTAATTATTTACTGGAAATATCCGAGAAAACCATTGCAATTCACATGATCCCCAAATTACCATAATTATAGATAATCATGTTAGCGGAGACATACATTTGTTTATCATCCAGTTGTTCGGATCTGGCAGCAATGGAGAACCTGTAAAATTAGTCTTACTATCGAGATGATGAAATTTACAGCAAGATTATGATCCCAAAATTACTGCAACGAAAATGAAAGAGGGAATCTAAGCGAATCTAGGTTTTAGCTTGTAATTATTCAGTCAACTAACTTAAAACCCATCGACAATATGCGAAATGATTTTAAACCCACTTTTTATAAGAGAAATCGCCAAAACCTAAGAGATCTTAAGGAATTTTGTCAGCATCTGTTGGATGAACTTTGAACAAATTACAGCAAGAAGTTGAACTAAAATTATTCCAGACGGATAAGAGCTGTCATATCATATAATGGCTACGTTATTAAATCCTGGACGCTATTTATTGATATATGTCCATATTGTTGCGTGTTACTTACTCTTGGATAATAATTAAATTTCTGTGTAAGCAAATATTTCTGTACTCTCTTCATACGTAGAATAGTTTAAATGAAAGCAGTCTTTTGATCGCCCAAGATAAACTTTTTAGGTTTCAATCAGCATGACTAATGCTAACCTACAGCAGTTTGTCTCGATGCAGCTTCACAGGCGAACGTTTTCTGTTGATATGAAGTCGGAAGAGTATAATGGATCAATTTTAGGTATACTGCTAGGAAAGGTGATTTACTGTTCGTACTAGACACTTTTTCTCGTCAGTATCTATATTACACATACGCCTATGCATTGAATATTGCTGTTACTTCTGGTTTGTTTTGCTTTGTTTTCGGCATATCAACGTCAATGTGTTATTTAATGCCAACATCTTTTATTGCTGGTAATGTTTTATTTTTCCAAAAATCTATTTCTGGTAATCTTTCCAAAATGTATTTTTGATATTTTTTTTCTTAGAAAATATATCACTGGTAATATTTTTTCAAATAAATATATAGCTGTTAATATTTTTTTCTTGAAAGATGTATAGTTGGTAATATTTTTTGAAAAATGAAATGCTGGTAATATTTTTTTTTTTTTTTTTGAAAAATGTATTGATGGTAATATTTTTTTTAGATGTATTGCTGGTCATATTTTCTTCAAAAAATTATTGCTGGTAATAATTTTTAACAAAGTATTTCTGGTATTAAAACCTATTTTTACACTTTCATAGTGTTTTGAACCGAGTTTTGCCCATAAGTGGGACACTAGCAGATGCTGTAACGCTATGTCAGAGTGGACCTGGGAACACAAATAATTAAGAGGTGATTACACGCTCCTCAGAAGTTTTGCTGTTGGACGGAATCTACCGTCTTAGCCACGACGCTGTTACTTCCGGTTTATTACTTATGCTATGTATTTAAACATTCTGGAAACATTTGAAATATTGTTGGTCCTGACCTGGCATCTCGGCTTCAGTCACTTTCTTTGTCTCTTTTCTATAAATACTTTCATGGTATTTTATTATTATGAGGTTTCCTCTTTCCTAACTAATTCTTATGAAATTAAACGCGGTAAGGGATTGACAGCTAAGTCTCATCATTGAAATGGCTAAATATAACCGTGGGTTCTATATTAACAGTTTCTTCTCTCGCACGCCTGATTTGTGGAACTCTCTTCTAGTTACCTACTTTCAAATATTCAATAGCATTTTCCTCATATTGTCTCACAGTCAGTAACCAATTAAGTCTTAGTGGCTTTATTTCCTTGCTTGGAGTGAAATTATTTTTAAAAGTGTTTACTATATGTAGACAGTATTTTAAGTATATAACAATAACATAACTTATTTCATGCTTATATCCTTGGGGTTATGCATCCTTACTCTCCGTTCTTTCGCAAAAGAAGCCATGTTAATGTTGATAGTAGTAATGCGGATGAATACCTAATTTGCTAAGTATCTATAACATAAGCTCGTTATTTAGTGTCTGATGTACTAATGTATTACGTACTAATATATATTTGGCCTATAAGTGAAAAAGGATCAAGTGCCATATGTGATACATGCTTTGGCGATCATGTCTCTTTCGATTCATGACTGACTAGGCAGAAGATATTCCCGCAGTAGGCTGCCGTTTCTTTCCTTTCTGTGGTAGACCGATAGACTTTCTAAAATTTATTTGCGCGGAAGTTAATGTAACGAACTCGACTGGAATTCAAGCTCAGCTCTCCGATTACTTACGAGCTTTTATCAACTACACCATTCCTCCTATAGACAAAATAAGTCAAAACTTAAGTCAAAATAGTAAATAAAATTCTCAGAAAACCAGAGATCATGCGTTAAAAATTAAGCTTTTGTTAGCTCTTCATTAAAAGGCGAAACAATGTATTAAGAAACAAGATATTATCATTATTCTCCCCAAACATCTTATATGGGAATGAATGATGGGTAATTTTCTTAAAGATGAAGAGAAGCTTGGATTAATAGAGATGTCATATACAGAAGGATGCTGTAAATACTATGGGCATGATATAAACAACGAGAACGTTTTTAAGGGATATGAGAGGACATATGACACTTTTACTTAGAATCAGAAAGGGATAGTTCATATTTCTACAAAAGTAATAAGAAAAGAAGGCTCGAGAAATAGACACACATAAGACATGCTGAAAGTAAAAGGCAAACATCAAGCAACCGTTATAAGGATTTCGCTTTGAAACCCCAGTTACATTTCGATCGCCTACGTTAAGCAACATCGAGCCCGGTCAGTACTTAAATGGGTAACCACTTGAGAATAACAACTGCTGATGTGCGAGTGGTGTAATAGTCAATCGTTCAGAACTGGAAATCGGAGGGCCAAGTTCGAATTTTAAATAGTGTTCGATATAATCACTTACGCGCAAATACCACTGGGAAAGATTTGAATCCACCTCTTCTCTCCCCATGTATGGGTTAATTAGTAAAACTTGTATCACTAAACCATTATTATATACGAAAAATATAACAGATACAATCTAAAAAAATAATTTCTGGCTCTAAATAACCTGCAAAGGGGTGATAAGCCGTAAAAACGAACCAATGAAGCAATCTTTCATTATTTATTATTCTTCAACTTTTCCTTCTAGATCTTTCTTCAATGTGCTAATATATATTTTGCCTATAAGAGAAAAAAAGTCAGGTGTCATATGTGATACACGTTTTGACGATTATGTCTCATTCGATTCATGACTGACTAGGAAGAAGACATTCCCGCTGTAGGCTGCCGTTTCTTTCCTTTCTGCAGTAAACCGTACCATTATTTTCTTATTTATTTTTCAGGAAGTAAGCGATCAGGGCCCTCCACATCTTCCTGTACCTTGCGGCTCTTAATAAGTTTGGTCATTTTATTAATTCTCCCAAACCTTGATCTGTCATTCATTTTCTCAACTCATAAAGTATGTTACGTGATAATTTCCTCTGTCTGTCTTTCTCTCAATCTGCCATGTGAGTATCAGATTTTCAAAGCCCTCTTTCATTATTACACGCCTCAGAAACCTCAACTGTCTCTTCTTGATATTAAGTATGTTTCCTTTTTGTTTCTATTCTCTCCAAAAACCAATAAGCATCTTTCTGTAGTACCTGATTTCTGTTGCTTCAAGTCCCTTCTTAATTTTTCATGTCCAGCATTCATTGCCATACAGAAGGGCAGATATTACGTGACAGTTCAGTATGTTGAAAGGCTTTCCTTTCAGTTCACGGACAGTCGTTCGAGTATTGCGCTTAAATCCGTCATGTCTATGTGCCAAAGAGGAAATTCATCAGAACAGTTACTGAGGACATATTTATAGAAGAGTAAGACGAAGGTACGGTACGTTAGCTTGAAAAAAACTCAAGATTCCAAACTTTATCTTATAAAATCTTCAGTGAAAACCCTCAACATAAAATAATCAAGAATTTCTAAAACCACAAAAAAACAAAAAAAATATAGTTTTATCAGTACTGCTGAGACAACATCCTTAACTCTCACTCAAGTTGCCAAGGAAATTAAAACTCTGACAGTTGTGGTGATTTTAAAGAGTAGCTTAGATGTGGCACAAGGCCAAAATTATGGGGCAAGAAGCTAGGATCGCACTCACTACTCAGTCGTAATTGTTCTAGCGAGACAAGCTTGCTAACCATTACACCACGTCGATGTGCCCTAAATAGAGATTTTCCAAGCGTAGCTCAGATGTGGTACAAGGACGTATGGGGCACCCAGTGAGGATCAAACTCACTACTCAATTGTAATTGTTCTAGCGAGAGAAGCTTGCTAACCATTACACCACGTCGAGGTGCCCTAAACTGTCTCAATGGTCAATAGATAGAATATTGCCTGAACAAGGTTGTCAATCCATTTCAACTTCATTTAACATTTTATACAGAACAGAAAGAATGTTTTCTCACCAATATAATTTTTGGAATATTGTATAAGAACAAAGATAATTTCTATGTATTTGCTCTTTGCAGAAGTTAAGTGATACATTGATTAGCGATATTGAACAAAAGAATGCTGCTTTAGGTGGTCAAATAAAATATCAATTTACTGTGTCTGTGTAGATTTATGACATTGTTGGCACATTATATTTCAACTTCGTAGGAAAAGATTAATAAAATCTGTCTGACTTATTGTTTGTCTCTTTTTGTCTTTTTCTTTTTTTGCATGGATGCATGTATTATTGTATGTAAATTATGATGGAAAACAAGATGCAACTGAAGATCCATTGTTTTGCGTAGGGAGAGTCTAAAATTCAAAATTAAACTTCTCTTCCTTTTCTTTTACCAGTATCAACAGAAAATTAAAAAAAAAAAAAAATATTAGGTTGGTGCAAAAATAATGACGTAATAACGTCAAAAAACGACATTATTACGTCATTATTTTTTCGCCAACCTACTACTTCTGTCCTTTAAATTACGAGAGTTATGGATAGCGGCTCGGATTGTGAAATCGGAATGCCGAGTTCGAATTCCAGTCGAATCGATTACATTCACTTACATGCTAATACCCTTGGGAAAGGGTATGAATCCTCTTCTTCTCTCCACAGCTATGGGTAAATAACAGGACAGACCTTGGGTGGCAAAAGGCCTAGGAGAAGGACAACTCTAAACTCAAAACCTGATCGTCCAGATTGGTGTTTGACAACGAGTATTCGTTGTCACTTTCGAAATGCTCGTTGTAGTAGAGACTTTGTAATCGCAGATACAACTATAGTGACGCCGTTGAACAATACTGGTATCAGACGCCTTCAAATATCACTCGCACTAATACTCGCTCGAATAGTAACCACCGAATAGTGATCCGAAATGTAATCCATATAGTGATCAGTATAGTGAATAGCGTAGATAAGACAATCCCTAACCATATAGCAATAGAGGATAGAGTAGAGATAGTGATTCGAATAGTAATAGAGGATATAATTGAAATGGTGATCGTTTAGACGTCAAGTTACTTCATACTTATACATTTCCCCCATGGTCACGTGATCCACTTAAGTCATTAATGGTATCGTCTCGTTTTGCTCTCTGGCGATCCGTGTTCAAACTCTGGTGTCGGCAGCGACGCTCTCTTCCTATATAACAGGGTTGTGTAGTAGACTAACAATCGACTCTTAAAAAATGACTTGTTATAGAAACTTTGCTATAGCAATGATATCTTCCTGCCCTGCGTCCCTCAAGGGATTTAAAATGTATGTTTGTGCTATCCCTTAAACTTCAGTATTTCATCATTTTCTGCCACCTGTAAAGTCAGGCCTCAATTCCCAACAGACAGCAACGATAAGGGACTCACAAATAAAAGATCACGGATTTCGATTTCATATTATAATGAGTGTTCCGATACAGCGCCATGTTTACTTTCCTTGCGTATTCCCAGAGCAGAAACTCATTAATAAGAATCCACGAGAAATTACCTTGCTCGTTACTGGATAAATCGACGAAAGAATTAGTACTTGGCTGCGTTTACATAAATCCAATTATATACGCCTAAATGAATCTCTATTAACTCTCAGAGGAGAATGATCTTAACGTTTGCTTATCGTTCTTGCTAAATTGCATAAGAACCTCTCGATACAGCGACAAACACCGAAACTTATATCGTCTGTAATTATGGGAAGAGTTATACAGAATCTTGATGCCAGGCTTTTCGTGGATAGTGAATTTGGGATTTGGAGAAAATATTACTGTTATTTCAGGTAATTGTTGAAATGAATTCATTTTTCATTTTACCTGGGAGAATATAGTACAAGAAAAAGATATATTTCCCCACCAGATTTATTTAAGATATACAGGGTGTTTCACAAATTCTGAAACAAAATGATCGACTACAAATCAAAAACCAGAAATGAGAGCATAATCGAAATTACATTTATTGAAGGTTAATAGAAAAAAGGTTTAAGATACGGTGGAGTATACGATAGCCTCTCGGATTGAGGAATCAGAGAGCCGAGTTCGAATTCCAGTCGAATACATTACATTCACTTACGTTCTAGCACCTATGGGAAAGGTATGATTACTCTTCTCCACCCAGCTATAGATAAATAGCAGGAAACACCCGGTTCTAGAGCCTGAGGCAGAAAGAAATGTCAAACTACTCTGGGAAAAGATCTACCTCGTCAGCTATGTATTGAAAGATACATGATCGTCTAAGCGTGCATCATGGCAACAATATAGTCTCAAATGTGAATCAATGATTTGAAGAGGAGCCCTAGATAACATGCTCTAGATGTCCGCCGATCAGTTGAAGGTACGGTTGAATGCAAAGTTGTTGATAATGCGTGCGCATTCCTCCAAACTTCTCTGTGATGGTTGCCTTCAATACGCCAATAGTGCGAGGGTTTTCCTTGTATATATTGCCCTGGAGGAATCCATTGTGGAAGAAATCTAAGATGTTCAAGTAAGGTGAATGAGGTACCCATTCCACTTCAGATGAGACGATCCCCAAATTTTTCACGGAGATATGTCATGGTAACTTTAGCAGTTTGGGAGTAGCACCAAGCTCGACATTGCTTAACTTACCGTACGGTAACCTGTGTTTCAATGTGATATGGAAACTTATTGGCAGATACAATCTTAATATAAGATACGTTAATGTCACTTATGTTTGAGTGTATAGTGCGAAAAAACGGAAAAAATAGGAGACGCACTCTGCGCAGGTCATATATAGAAGAGATTAAAAATCATGCATTTTTTGGTACCTTAACCTAGCTGACAGGTCTATACTTTCACGGTATCTTTGACTTCTCTTCATAATAACAAGTAAGATCCTTCCGCCTCTCTCCAGTTTTGTAGAATCCTCCTTTTGGTTGCCACATGAACAGTGGCTTTTTCTTACTATTTAGAGGTGTCCTTGAAAAAGAAAAATAATGAAAACCATTTATTCGCTACAACATAGGTCCAGGGTGATCCCTTGTACTGCAATTATTGATTGTATTAGTCCTACTAGTATTGTTCAGAAGCAGTGGTCTCATTATACATGAACTATATGAACAAAATCAGATTTTCTACAACACATTCAGGGACCGCAGTATACATGGGGAACCTTTAGACAATCTTGTTGATTAAAGCAAGAAGAAAATGATTAGTTACAGACCATAAAAAAGCCAAAATGAATGGTTTTAAACACACGAAAGACCTCAAGGTTAAAACTACGTTTTGCGAACATCAAAAGCAAGTATTTGCAGAAAGTGAAATAACTGTTTAGTAACACACAACAGCGGAAATATGTTTTTCAGAAAATAAGCAATGTATTAAGCGATTAGAAACGTCCCTTGATATTTTGATGGACAGCTATTTTCTCATTTTTTATATGGCAGTAAATACATTATAAACATTTTCTTGTCATGATTTCCATAAGAAGGTCCAGCCAGTTTAAAAAATGACACGGATTCTTAATTTAATGTCTTGTTTTTCGAATATCTTGTCATTTGCCATAGTGGCATCTTATCGCACGAAACGATTCTTAACTTTATTGGATTATCCCCAAAATAATCTTATATACTAATAGCCGATAGTCTAAGTAAAAAGTTATGAGACGATTCCCAAATTTTTCACGGAGATATGGCATTGTAACTTTAGCAGTTTGGGAGTAGCATCAAGCTCGACATTGCTTAACTTATCGTACGGTAACCTGTCTTTCAATGTGATATGGAAACTTATTGGCAGATACAATCTTAACATAAGGTACGTTAATGTCACTTATGTTTGAGTGTATAGTGCGAAAAAACGGAAAAATTATTTTCAATTATTTCAATTATTTTTTATTGTTAATTTCTTATTTTTAATTTCTATTATTAAATTTCTTATAACTGGTCCTACACTTGTGATCGCGCCCAGTGAAATCCTAATAATCTCCCACCGTTTTGAAGTCAAAAATGTGGCAAATCTTCTAGTCTTAAATTTGATACGTTTTCAATTAGTTCTTTGGGACGGCAACGATTCAGTCCGAATGTGGCTAAGAAATTATAACCCAGCTGATGACACTAGGTTAAAAAAAGAATCATACTTCTAAACAGAAATATGATGAGAGCAGAATTTCAATCAGGAAATACCTTAGTAAATAAATGTTTTCTATTAAACTATCAAAATGACTTAATTCTTTTTGATATTATACAGTGATTTGTTTCCGTTTTCAGATTGAAAAGAAAAATAACCAGGATATTTTCAAAAAGCTTACCTGCCTCTATAGAAACTGTTCCCCGAAATATGAGATGTCACCACTGGTAATTGGACAAAGCTCCCCCTAGTTCAGCTTACTCTATATTCAATTTCAATTATTTTTTATTCTTAATTTCTTATTTTTAATTTCTATTATTAAATTTTAATTTCTTATAACTGGTCCTAATGGTAATTTAAATAATAGCCGTTTCCCTACAATAGAGTTTTCGGATGAAAATCGAAAAAATCTTTCTCTTAAAACACCTTTTTAGGAAAATACGTTTCACAAGTCCAATAGCTGTTATCGCTCTTTCCAGGATCGCTGTATGTATGTATGTGTGTGTGGGGGGTAGCGTGTTTCCTAACCTTTTATTTGAACTTGTGTGGAATGGTAACATCATGATTATGTCATTATTTTCTCTTCGAGTTTCATGCGCTATTCATTTGAGTTTCTGCTTCCGTTGGTAGTCCTCAATTGATGTGACTTTTATTTGTTACATTGCTTTGGGAATCTGTAGTGCCAGTCTACATTAGCCAAAGAAGTACGTTCTTTTCAAAGATCCTCAGACTTTGCTCAATCAAACCATTTTCACCATTGGTCTTAGGCTGACGGATTTGGTGCCATATATGGCATCCAAATGAAAGAACATGATTCGAATTTTTACACTTCCGCTGCTAACTACGGGGATCTTCGTTTTTCTTATCTTGCTCTAGCTGGCTAAGTACGAAAATCTATGTTTTTTTTTTGCATACCGCTGTTATGAGTGTTCCGTTGCGCCATCTATCGTAAAATCGCAAAGGACAATGCTTCAAAAGATATCATGTGTATACCCATTACTGATCTGCGAAGTCATTCCCAGATATATCCATGAAAATGGAATGCTGTAAAACACACTGGTGCCAGTTTTCTGTGTAATAAAATATGTAGGTTGAAATTTGGCATTTTCTTTCAAAATGGCTGACCGGATGGGGGCAGCACTGGGCAAATGAGTAGCGGTGAAAGTGTTAAGGAGATGATACGAATTTTTACGCTCATGCTTTGGTTTTGTAGCAATCAGAGGTGTTGTGTGAAACTACCTCTGGCACAACCTAGTCTATGTTCAATTTTCTTTGCTTCTCTACTTAATTTCTTACCGCTGAGCAATACGCCGACGTATCGGAATGTTTAGTATTTACGAATTCCACATTGTAATTTTTTATGATGGATTAAAGGTATGTGGTACCACAGCTTTCATTCTAATTCCATATCCTATATTCTGTTTTGGAAAGGTTTATCTTGAGTCCCATTTCTTGGAACACTTGATAGAGGATGCTGATTTTCTGTTCAAGACCATTAAATTTCAACTATGAAAATCTATGTCATCAGCAAAGAACCCCTCTTCATTGGTACATTTGGGATGCAGTATGGAAAGCCTAAATAGTCCGTACGACTCTCATCACATCTATGTTTGCAAATGATCACGGGATAATCAAGGAAGAGAAAAAAATAGACAGCGAGTCTCATTTCCCTTTCGTACTCCTGATGAAGCAGGAAATGTTTCCGTAATGGGTTACTTGTCGGACATGTAAGTTTCTGTAGGTCGATACAGTTCCTATATTATATTGATACATTAAGTTGATTCGCAGGTTGAAAGTCGTTTTTTTAATGGATATGGAGAGGAAGTTTCTATATTTCTTTAAGTATTTCCCCCCACGCAAAGCGAGAGTACCACTAGCACGCAAGGGGTTACAGAAAGTGGGAGCAAGAGTAAAGAGGCGTGGTAGAGGAAAGGATAAAGAGAAGGACGGAGAATAAATCAAGACATCTGGATATGTCGATTGACTTTGCATTTGAATAGTTGGAGATTATAGCTATCAGGGAAACAAGTAATAGGTAGGGAATTCCACAGACGGGAGGTGCGAGACATGAAGCTATTGGAATAGAAGAGACGGCCATATTTTACCGTTTCGACAGTGAAAGGGTGGGACTGGGAATCCAACCTAGTATCACCTTTAAATTCATGCAGTTTGAAAACTTGCGAAAATAGGTCGTCGGAGCAGTTACCGTGAAAGTATTTGTAGACAGAGGGAGGCGATGGCTCGTCTGTGAGAGCGACTGTAAACGAGATGCCAGATCAAGGCCAACCATATTTCATATCTGTCTCCGGATTTTGTTGAGGACCTTAAGACGAACAGTGGTTGTTGTAGTTATATGCTGCTGTGAGTTTGACAAACAGGTAGTTTCCTATTAGAGACGTAAGCAAATCTCTGTTGTAATCCTAAATATGAACACATATGTCATCAGCATAATCCTCTTCATCATCCGTATATTGGACGTGGGAGAGAAAAGCTCTATAGTTGTCTTCTATTTGTACTCGTAAGGAAAGCTTAAATGGTGAGAGTTGGGTGAGAACTCAGGAATGTAATGTTACTAAACATTGCATTCACGGAGATGACAATGAACTAGCTTCTTGTTTTCATGCTATCTATATGTCATGGGTCCTTACCTATAACTACAGAATGAACTCTTCCTAACACTATGTATACTACTCCTCTCAAGAGAGAGGGTCGAATCGAGCCGAGCTTCTCTGAGCAGAGAGGAACCCGGACGAGGCTCTGCCGAAGGGCAGAGTCTCGTTCGAGGAGGTTGACCAAATCGATCCCGTTTATACGGGTTCTACGGGCATTTTTTGGCCGATCACACGGGATCGGGAAACCCACGTTAAACTCGGCCTTGTGCCACATGCAACCCTAGTGGTGGGGTGGCAAGATACTGAATCGAGTCGTGCTTTTCGGCTTGACGGTCGAACTCTCTATCTCTGAGCAGAGAGAAACCCGGACGAGGTTCCGTCGAAGGGCAGAGTCTCGTTCGGGGAGGTTGAGCAACCCGATTCTGTTTTTACAGTTTCTAAGGGCATTTTTTGGCCGAGCTTACGGGCTCAGAAACCCACGTAAAACTCGGCCTTGTGCCTCATCTTTCCCTCGTGTGAGTGTGGGGGTCAAGTAAATACCGAATCAAGTCGAGCCGATAGTAGTTCACTCCAAACCAGGCTGACAGTCATACTAACACCTTCCACATATTGTATTATTATTTCGTGTAATATACCTTCGGTATTTCTACTCTCGTGTTCGTGTTGTTCTTCCTTGCTCCTAACCTGACCAGAACAATATATCAAACAACAATTAGGCAACTTTCAGTAAAGTTATATACTTGCTTATAGATTAGGCACCCCGACGTGGTGTAATGGTTTAAAATCTTGTCTTGCTAGATCAGTTACGACTGAGTAGTGAGTTCGATCCTCATAGCGAGTACCATACATTCGGCCTTGTGCCACATTTAAGCCGCGCTTAGAAAATGATTATACTTGCACATAGATTTCTCTCTCGGCTAAAGAATCCAAATTTAACAATTCTATTTTAAAACCGCACCATCTTGAACTTCAAATAAACAGAAAGATTGGTAAAATAGAGAGAGAGAGAGAGAGTGAGAGAGAGAGAAGCCTAAAGAGAGAAAGAGAGTGTGTGGGGGTAAGTGAGGAAAATTGTCAGCCAATCGTATATTGCTGTCGCAAATCTCAGATACTTAAAGCCCGCGCCTGTAAAAACTAAGTGTGTCAGTCAATGACGAATCTTTCCAGAAATTACACTGAATGCCTACAAACGGATATACGGCGAGAAAGAAGGAAAAAGAATAAAAGGCGAATTCCGCGAGACATCAATAAACTGGCAGCATCTGATTTCATTTTCAGTTGCTATTTTGGCGCGCTCTCAATCAGTCACGTCTTAGCTGATTATCTGGGAAGTTTTCGGCGTCCGGTCTCTCACTTAGGTTCGCTTTTGTCTGGGGAAAGCATACATCCATATCTTTCGGCACAAATGCATACACTCATAAAAGATGGAGAGATATAGGCGTGTGTGTCTCAGTGTGTGCGTCTTTTCATTTGATTTATGTGTCTTCCTTCGTTTCTTTCGAATATATAAATGTAGTACAAGGAACCTTTTACAGTTCACTGGTTCACTCAATTTGTAAAGTTAATTTAAAGGTACTAGATAACTATTAATTGATTCTTTATACTACATAGACATGAAAGGTATCCGGCGAATACATAATTTTTTTTTTGCAATAAAGCAAGGAAGATGAGGACAAATTAAGTTACACTCAATTATATATATATATATATATATATATATATATATATATATATATTAAGAAATGGACAAAGTCACACAATTTATTTATTAAAGACATTTTTATGTTTAACGTTCTTTTTATAGATATTATTATAAACAGAGCATTTACTTAAATACTTGTAAATACTTGTATCTATAAAAAGAACGTTAAACATAAAAATGTCTTTAATATATATATATATATATATATATATATATGTGTGTGTGTGTGTGTGTGTGTATATGTATAATGCGGTATTTAGTGGAAAGTGATCAAAATCCGTTATAGAGCTAACATATGTGGCTGCATGGAGAGTTGTTTGTGACACGCTTTTGCGATCTGCCGAAAAACTGGTTTATTTTTTTCAAAAGTAGATCTTTTTCAGCTTCATATGTGTTTTTTATTTGTCTGTAGCAGGAGGGAGATTGTTTAGGATGGCACTCACGTATACATAGTCAAACATATATAGAGATCCATACATGTTAGTTCATACATACACATCCATATTCATAGTTTTGGGTTAGGCATAGTTACACTTTCCTGGATGTGTATGTATATATATATATATATATATATATATATATATATATATATTATTAATATTATTATTATTATTATTATTATTAATAATATGGCTTATGGCCATATCGCATTTAAACACCTATTCATTCATATACAATCACCGAAGTTAAGCAACGTTGAGTCTGGTCAATGCGTAGAAGTGTAAACCGTTTCGGAATGCCAGGTGCCGTAAACTTCGTGGTGCATGTGGTCTCATTGATAATGGCTCGAAAATGGGGATCGCTGATTAAATTCCAGTCGAGTTTGTTATATTCCCTTACGCGCAAATACCACCGAGAAAGGCATCCGTCACCCTGGTCTCCGCTCCAGATATGGGGCAATTAGTAAGACATGAAGCAGCAAATCATTGTTTTTCAACAATATATTTCCAATCGAAAATATTTGCTGCCCTTAAATATGAGGAAAATAAAACATGATAAGCCGTAAATATATATATATATATATATATATATATATATATATATATATATATATATATATATATATATAACTACTTATTAACCATTAAATTATTTTAAGAAGAAATAGCTTCATATTTAAAAATAAAATCAATCAATTCGTTAGGATTATATATATATATATATATATATATATATATATATATATATATATATATATATATATATACATATATATATATATATATATATATAATGTAATGTTTTCGCAATTCTATTGAAGTAAATTGGTCAGTATTAGATACAAACGTATATAGATATAGACAATGTGGTTATAGGTAACCGTAAATTTAAGGTCGTCCTCAATAGATTCTCCTCCAGTTCCTATCCCAGGAACGCTGGTGTTCCTCAAGGATCCATCCTAGGCTCCACTCTATTCCTTATCTACATAAATGACCTTCCTGACGCAATAACTTCCCAAGTTGGCATCTACGCGGATGACACCACAATTTATTCCTGCCTCAAAAACAAATCTAGTCTCGCTGACAAAACTCGACTGGCCATGCGTCTTGAAAAGGACCTCCAATCGATTGTGAACTGGGGCATGAATTGGCTGGTCAACTTCAACGCTTCCAAGACAAAACTGCTCTCTATTAATCACCACAGAGATCCTTCCCTTCCCTCCATTAGAATGTCTTACGCTCAACTTCTCGAGAGCAACTCTCTGCGGCTTCTCGGTCTCAAGTTGACCGCTGACCTGAGATGGAATAAATGCATTGAATCAATTGCCTCGTCCACTGCAAGGAAAGTTGGCTCCCTGAGCCGCGCCAGGAAGTTTTTCTCCCCGGAGTCGATCCTCCAGATCTACAAATCAACAATTCGCCCTTGCATGGAGTATTGCTGCCATATATGGTCTGGTGCCCCTTCTGTTTGCCTCGGGGTTCTTGATTTTAGAATTATAAGTAAAACTTTAATAAAGTTTTCGGCGCGAAACGCATGCCAAAAATTAACCAAATGTCCAAACATCAGATATTAATATCATAAGTTCTTCTCGATCTGGCCGAGAACTTTACAATGTTATACATATATATATATATATATATATATATATATATATATATATATATATATATATATATAATTAAGTTATGAAGAACTTGGTAATGCGTATGGGTAATCCCAAGGAGGATGAAATCCTGAGAGCTCAATGTAAATCCAGAGCTAATATTTAAAAGAAAAACAGACCACTTTAAGGTACTATTATAATAATTTATTTCACCAGAGCCCTTTTAAAGGACGCCGGATCATCAGATAGCATTTCCAACAACCTTATTTCATTTCGTTGTTGGAATAAAAAGAAAAAAAAACATACAAAAACGGTCCAACATTTAAATATATTTTATTATGCTGGTCTTCGATTACATGAGCCATCATTAGAGTGGTTATATGGACATTGCAACAGAAATGTTCAATTTCAAACATGACTTCCTATTATGTTTACACACAATTCGCAACATTTTAGAATGCATTTTAAACACGTGGTTTTGTTGATAACATTTCTTTCTCTCACGTGATCATGTAGCCCAGCATAGAACCTCATTACGAATTTACGACCTGCATCTGCTATTTCGTGACCGTTATCTTCGGAAAGCAAACTTCTATATGTTTATTATTACAGAGGAAAAATTAATGCACAATAAAATCCCAAATCACCTCATATTAGTCAGTCTTAAGGGAAATAGAAATTAAACTGTGACTGCTACAAAAAAAAAAAAAAAAAAAAAAAAAAACCCTGAAAAGAAAATACAATAGAGAATGTATGCATTTCAATGTTTCATTCCGACGAAAGGCACGAGTCATTGGTCAGTAGAGGGTGAAAGGTATTAGCCACAAAAGGAAGAGATTTCATAAAATTTAAACTGCGATATTAACCTTATGACATTAAATTGATGTTATATGTAATATTTGTAATATATGATATATTTGTATTTGTGATCGGAACAGCAGGTGTTTACATCAAAGCATAAAATGCAATCTAGAGTGGAAACATATGTACACACCTTTTACACAGCTACGTACAATCATTGACGGAGAATGCTCTGAAGATCGATTGATTTTGCAGGATAAAACTCAAGGGTAAGAATATTGAAATGGATATTTAGAGCACTGTTCCCTTTATTTCTCTTGATCAGTTCCACTTAGACCCTATGGAATAATTTCGTGTCGGAATTAGAAATTTAACTGCGACAGCTACAAAACAACAACAACAAAAAATAGAGTTCGAAAAACTAATGCAGTATTTATCCATTTCAATGTTTCAGTCAGACGAAAGGCACGAGTTAATAAAACCAATTTTATGGAAATTTTAATTTGTTTTTATGCCGACATTTTAATATCAATTCATATATATATATATATATATATATATATATATATATATATATATATATATATATATATAATGTGTGTGTACGTGTGTGTGTGTTTTTGTGTGTGTGTGTTTTTGCGTATGTGTGTGTGTGTATGCTTTATATATCTTGAGTGTTGAAAAGGAAATGTAGGGACACTTTAGATGTTGAGTTTGAAAATTTAAAGAAAGAGGAAAGACAGTTGGATAAAATGTCAGAATTACTTTTCAACGTGGCTGCATGTTTACTGCCATTCCGATCAACCTTCTCAATAAATGACCTTTGACTTGTCCATGCATGGGAAATGCGGAAGTTCACTATACAAATACAGAAAAAGAGAAAATATATCAAAGTATATTAGTTACTGAATTAAACCATAAAATTTACCTTCTTGATCTGCAACTTAACTAACAAAAATTTGGCTATTACAATATTTCTATCCTAACCGATATATATATATATATATATATATATATATATATATATATATATATATATATATATATATATATATATATATTAAGCGTTTCACCCCAAGCAAGGCGGGAAGCCACTAGGACACAAGGGGTTACAGAAAATTTGGAGCAAGATCAGATAGGAGTGATAGAGGAAAGGATAAGGCGAAGGATATTGGATAATCAAGACAACTGGAGATGTCGATTGACATTACAGTTGAATAGCTGGAGATTATAACTCTCAGGGAAACTGGAATAGGGAAGGGAGTTCCACAGGCGAGAGGTGCGAGATATTAAGCTATTGGAGTAGAAGAGACGGCTACATTTAATAGTTTCGTCAGTGAAAGGGTGAGAGCGGGATGCCAGACTCGTAGGGCGCTTGAATTTATGAAGTCTGGGAACCAGCGAATGCAGCTTCTCGGAGCAATTATCATGAAAGTATTTGTAAAAAAGACAGAGAGAGGCGACGGCTCGTCTGTGTGAGAGCGACTGTAGACGAGATACAAGAACAGAGCCAATTATATTGCATATCAGCTTCTGGATCTTATCAAGAACTCCGAGGCAAACAGAAGGGGCTCCAGACCTTATATGGCAGCAATACCCCATGCATTGTTGATTTGAATATCTGAAGGATCAATTCCGGGGAGAAAAATTTCCTGGCACAGGGAGCAAACTTTCGTTGCGGTGGACGAACCAATTGACTCAACGTATTTGTTCCATCGCAGGTCAGCAGTCAACGTGAGACCGAGCAGGCGCAGAGAGATGCTCTTGAGAAGTTGAGCGTCGGGCATTCTAATGGAGGGCAGAGAAGTGGTGATTAATAGAGAGCAGTTTTGGCTTTGAGGCATTAAAGTTGACCAGCCAATTCATGCCCCAGTTCACAATCGATTGGAGGTCCTTTTCGAGACGCACGGCCAGGCGAGTTTTGTCAGTGAGACTAGATTTGTTTTTGAGGCAAAAATAAATTGTGGTGTAATCCGTGTAGACGCAAACCTGGGAATTTATGTCTTCAGGAAGGTCATTTATGAAGATAAGGAATAGAGTGGGGCCAAGGATGGAGCCTTGAGGAACACATGCGTTCGTGGGATAGGAACTGGAGGAGAATCCGTTGAAAACGAACTTCAATTCACGGTTTGACAGGAATGATTATCTTAGGTCAAACCATCGACCCATAGTACTATAACTCTGGAGCTTGCGAGGAGTCCAGCATGCCAAACGCTATCAAACGTTTTGGAGATGTCTAGGGCCATGGCATATGCTTCCCCGTTATTTTGAAAAGCTTGGTAGAAAGTTTCAGTGATGGCCGTAAGCACATCAGCCATATTGCTTGTCTCAGAGCAGATCATGGGATGTAAGGTGGTTAATCACTTCGGTATTGATTGCCGAAGAGGGGTAGGAGACTGATAGGACGGTAATTAGAAGGGTCAGAATTCTTGAAGGCAGGAACAATCGAAGATATATATATATATATATATATATATGATCGACTCTCCCGTCGAGATTCGACGTATAAGGGTCAAGCAGATCAGTTTCCAGGAAACCGACAGCCCGAAACCGGCACATGAGATTTGATTATAGTGGTGAAGGCCTCGTGCAGGACCATCCACACTTTTTGGAGGGACGAATACAGAGACCTGGTGCACCGAATGCCACAAGGTTCCCAAACGACAAGGTTTCGAATTCAGAGTTGTTCTTCTCCTAGACCAGTTGCCATCCAAGGCTATAGAACCCAGTCCTGCAATTTTACCCATAGCTCGATGGAGAATAAGAGGATTCATGCCTTTCCCAAGGGTATAAGAAATGATTGGAAATGGATTCGACTGGAATTCGAACTCGGCTCTCCGATTCCTCAATCCAAGCCGATATCCATTACTCCACCGTGCCTCATATATATATATATATATATATATATATATATATATATATATATATATATATATATATATATATATATATATATATATATATATATATATATATATATATATATATATATATATATATATATATATATATATATATATATATATATATATATATATATATATATATATATATATATATATATATATATATATATATATATATATATATATATATATATATATATATATATATATATATATATATATATATATATATATATATATATAGAGAGAGAGAGAGAGAGAGATAGATAGAGTGGTTAGCTTGAACGCAATCATGGCATCATGTCCAGACGATTGCATGGTAGTTTAAATCCGTTCATATATAACCAAAGTTTATCTATAGCAGCTTTTCTCGATCTTTTTGCGCTTGTGGAAACTTTAAAATAGCTTCCATGTCTCAGTGGGCGCCTGCATAAAAAAAATATTACATAATATTATTCAAACATATCTCTTTTTTATATTTTTTATCGTAATTCCGGTGCTAAAGATAATATGTGGACACTCCTCCAGTACTCGAGGGAGTCACTCAATGACACACGAATCTGCTACGAACTGGTCTTCTCCAATAACCAGTGAAGCTGGTTTCACACTGACTCCATTAAAACATTCGCTAAACACATTTCTGATGAGTATTATATTTTTAAAAATTAATAATTTGAAGCCTTTATTATAATAACCAATTATTTTCCAACAATACGCCGGTAGAGGGTAGTAAATTTACGAATATTAAACAGTAATTATTCAAAAATGTATTAAGCTATTTATCACTGTTTCTCACGGAGGCCCTAACGACCTCTTGCTGAACCATAAAATTTTCGGCGAACACCGTTTGAGAAACACTGATCTATATGGTCGAGTAAAATAGAAAACAAACAAACATATTTTGACATTTAAATAAACTCAAATCTGTCGACATTTCTGGGATGAGTTTGTTTGGGTTTTATGGCATATCAACCACTGTGGGTTATTTAATGCCAAATCCAGATGCCCGGTAGGTGGGGCATCAGAATACGCCGACTGCCCCACTGCAGAGTGTAAAAGTCCCTCAATGGGGCCACCTGTTAGCCGTGGGTGGCGACCCGTAATGTCTGGGGACGGGATCCTGGTGGTTCAGCAGATTGTAACCCAGGTGTAAAGCGGTCACAATCCTGTAACACACCACTCTGGCCCTTACCTGGGCTAGACGGGCGGTCGGAGGGGCCCGATCCGATCAATCGGCTGGTCATGTCAAGCCCCATCATATATAATCCACCCCAAACCTATAACTGACACTCCTCTTCCGAACCAAAACTAACACTTAACACTAAATATGTGATGGAAGGCGGTGGCTGAGGGTCAATCAATTTGGGAGAAAAAAAGGATCTGACACACCTGCTAAACCTTCACACCCGTAAAACTTGGATAACGGAAACAAAGGAACACGCGTGCTCAAACACTTCTCCCAAAGAGAGTATACCATTCACGTAGCCCCGACATGGCAAGGCGAATGGGTTTCCCCCTTGTCATATCCCGATACTGGACTTCGCGGTGGGTAGGGAGCGTGGATGATGAACAAAAATAAAAACAATCAATGGAAAAAAAAGAAATCTTCCAAGAGACCACATGTGGATAATGACTCTGAATCAGAAAAGGATAGTGAAAACTTTCCAGGATTTATTGTTCTCGAAGCAATAAGCAACAAAGCACTAACAGAAATATCTCCATTTAAAATCCAAAAAGCTACATCAAATATAATCATACCAAAAATGTAAAAAAACTACAAAATGAAACATTACTAGTGGAAGTGGAAAAACAGGTATATGTGGATACACTAATAAGACAAAAAAAATATAAATAAAATCCTACCCACACCAAACCCTAAATTTCTCAAAGGGTGTAGTAAAAAGCAAGGAGCTCTCCCTGTGCACTCTAGAGGAGATAAAAATAGAACTCCAAACTCAAGGTGTTACAAATGTCAAAAGAATCACAATAAAGAAAAATGAAGCAGAGATACAAACTAATACCTACATTCTAACCTTCAACTCCCCCCAAATTCCGAAAACAATTAAAATTGGATATGAAATTATAAAAGTAGAACAATATATACCAAACCCTCTTCAATGCTATAGATCCCACAAATTTGGGCATCACAGAGATTCCTGTCGAAACAAAAACTGTGGAAAATGTAGTGAGAAAGAACCAGAACATAAAGAAGAGAACTGTCCAAATGAGAGCCTATGCTCAAACTGTTTGGGAAACCACTCTGCCCTCTCAAAACAATGTAGCATCTACAAACAGGAAAAAGAAATAATCATAATAAAATACAAAAAAAATATATCTTTCTCAGAAGCACGAAAGGAAGTTAAAAATAACATAAAAGAAAACACCTACGCCTCCATGGTACAAAAAGCAAATAAAATAAACAATGAAGATAAAATAAAAGGTACAACTGAAATAACAAATTTCTGTGAGGAATTAAAAGCTTTCCTTGAAGAATTAAAAACCTTTTTAATTGAACTGAAATCGGATCAAAATAAAAAATAAAACTCAACAACCCAAATCAAATGGAATTAACCCAGAAGAAGGCAAAAAACTCTGGAAAGAAAACATAGAACAAAACTCCAGTGAACCCTCTTCTTCCCAAACCCAAACCAAGAAAATGAAAAATAAACAAAAAGACAAAAAGTGACAACAGAACAAGAAAACACTCGATCAAGATCTAACTCAAAATCAAGAATCAATATATCAAATGAAAACAAATTTGAACGTATGCAATATATGGAAATAGAAGAGAAAGAATATAAACAAAATCTAAAACAAAACCCAAAATCTGACCGAAGGACACCACAAGCAGTTGAAGACAAAGCTTTTAAAAACTCTAGAGATGGAAAAAAACTGGAGAGGAAAAATGATATAAACCTAATAGGTAACTTTACCCCCAAAAAATGAAAATATAACTATGGCACATAAGATCCTGCACAGGAACTGTCGTGGAATAAAATCTAATTACAATGACCTACTCATACTTATGTCACTACTGTATCCAGCCGTCATCTGCTTACAGGAAACTTTTTTACAAGAAAATGCCAACTTAAAAATTAAAAATTATAAACAATACCACTATAACCACAATACAGGACATAGAGCTAATGGAGGAGTGTCAATATTGATTAGAAATGACATACCGCAAAGTAAAGTACACATTAAAACTAAATTACAAGCAATAGCAACACAAGTGACACTAGATAAAACCATCACAATTCTTTCCATTTATATACCCCCACAGGAACCAATAAATACAATAGAAATAAACAACTTGATGTTTCAAATAGTGTATATGTATGTGTATATGTGTTTATAGACATATATATGCATGCATGGATGTAGATATGAAAATATATAATCAGAAAGAATGACAAGAAAAAGCAATCCAAAAAAATACAGTAGATTATGAAATCCAACAGCCTCCCAACCTTTTATACACAATAACCATCTTAAATTCATAAATAAATAAGGTTTCGGCATAAAATGACCCAAATAGGAGTTGACATGCCGTTAAATCCAATATCCAAATCCAGTTTATATGAATTTTAAATGCCTATTTTGTATGCAATAAAAAACGTATAGCTGGCAACATTATTGTTTCAAAAACGCATAGCTGGCAACATTATGGTTCCAAAAACGTATAGCTGGCAACATTATTGTTTCAAAAACGTATAGCTGGCAACATTATTTTTTACAAAAAACGTATAGCTGGCAACATTATTTTTTACAAATCGTATAGGTGGCAACATTATTGTTTCAAAAACGAATAGCTAGCAACATTATTTTATACAAAAATCTTATAGCTGGCAACATTAATTTTCACAAAAAACTTATAGCTGGCAACATTATTGTTTCAAAAACCTACAGCTGGCAACATTATTGTTTCAAAAACTTACAGCCGGCAACATTATTGTTTCAAAAACCTACAGCTGGCAACATTATGGTTCCAAAAACGGAGAGCCGGCAACATTGTTTCAAAAACGTATAGCTGGCAACATCACCTTTAACAAAAAACTCATAGCTGACAACACTATCCCTTACAAAAAACACAGAGCTGGCAACATTATTGTTTCAAAAAAGCGTAGCTGGCAACATTATTGTTTCAAAAACGCATAGATGGCAAAACTACCCTTCCGAAAACACTGTCCGAGGCCTTGCTGCTGGATGTAGTACATCGCCGTACCCAGGACGCGGATGCAGTTCATCGCCATACCCAGGACGCGGATGTAGTTTATCGTCATACCCAGGACGTTCAAAAACGTATAGCTGGCAACATTATCGTTTCAAAAAAGCACAGCTGGCAACATCACCGCTCCAAAAAAGTATAGCCGGCAACACCATTGCTTCAAAAAAGCACAGCTGGCAACATTATTGTTTCAAAAACGTATAGCTGGCAACATTATTGTTTCAAAAACGTAAGCTGGCAACACCACTTTTCCGAAAACTCCATCTGAGGCCTTGCTGTTGGATGTAGTTTATCGCCGTAGCTAGGACGCGGATGTAGTTTATCGTCATACCCAGGCCGCTCTGAGATGAGGTATTGTAAGTATGGATTACTTTAACCAAAGTTTTTATCCAAAAATTCACTTGACCCATAAATTGTAAGTTCAAATCCTGATCACCGCAGATGGAACAAAATATCGGACAGTTGACTTATTAAAGGGAATTAATTTAAAGTAAGATACCCCTAAAAAGGTATGGTAGGTGGAATTAGAATAATCTGCACTCGTGGACTAAATAAAGGGTTCGAATCGAAATTCTAACCGATATCAATTGAAGAAGGCCGGAACGTACAACGGGCGAATATGGTAATAAAGATGCGCACAACAGTTCGAAAGATGTAAATAATATAAACTAACAGGTGTTGTTACACTATTTACATTATTCGGGCTATTGTCCTCATCTTTGTCGCCATATTTATTTTAACGTTTCGGCCTTTCAGTGTCTGCCTATATTTCTGAGATGAGGTATTATGTACACTATTTACATTATTCGGACTATTCGGCGGTTTTTTTTCAATAACCTTAAATGCGTTCATATATCTATTTTTGTGCAATTTCAGCTTGTTTGAGACATGTCTCTTCTAGAAGTAGACCAATATGACTTTCTAAACGACCTATCCATTTTGTCTCGAAACGAGGTTTGTCGTTTTCCTTTTCATCACATTTTTACTTTTACTCTTCATTTCCACAATCCCATTATGATTGCTTCATATTTTACGGCTTATCAACCTTTTGCAAGTTACTTAATGCCAGAAATATTTTTAGATTGAACATAATGATTTGAATGATAAAAATTCTACTAATTGACACATAACTAGAGGAATAAGAGGAAATGATATGTTTCCCAAAGATATTTGTGCGCAAGTGAATATATCGGACCCAACTGGGATTAGAACGCACTTCACCAATTTCCAATTCCGAGCCATTATCCATTACACCGTCCTCACATACCAACGCAGGCATTTGTTTTGTATATTTTCGCTGTAAATTTCATAACATGTCATTTCGTACGATCGAGGGAATTATTTAAATTGTAAACTATGTTTATCCCTAAATTCACTGCATCTAAAAACTGTGACGTTATTTGTCGTAGAGAGAATTCAATTTCTTCGTAATTGTTGAACGATGTCCTAGACTAAATTCGAATTTGTAGCGAAAGGAGAAATGAAGATCTTTTTCGTTCAATGAATGCAACATATTAATGTCAAGAATCTGATGACTATCATTTCTTGCTTCCGACAGTTTCGTCAGGGTACTGTATTTTTGTCCGCACACTATTCTAGTATTACGGGTGCTTCAGGCTTCTGAAGAAAATTTAAATAAATCTTTTTTTTTCCCAACATGTATTGCTGGTAATTATTTTTTACAATGTTTTTCTGGCATTCAAACCTATTTTGACACTTACATAGTCTTTTGACCCCAATTTGGGGGTTAACTATTTATACATAGTTGGGACCCTAACTGGTGATACCACCCCGATTAAGTGTGGATCTGAAAACACCAGCTATTAAAAGGTAGTTCCATGAATTTAAAACATCCTGATGAAAGGCCTTGCTGTTGGATGTAGTTTATCGTCTTACCCACGACGCGGATGTAGTTTATCGTCATACCCAGGACGCAGATATAGTTTATCGTCATACCCAGGACGCAGATATAGTTTATCGTCATACCCTCGACGCGGACATAGTTTATCGTCTTACCCAGGATGCGGATGTAGTTTATCGTCATACCCAGGACGCAGATGTAGTTTATCGTCATACATTCGACGCGGACGTAGTTTATCCTCATATTCAGGACGCAGATATAGTTTATCGTCATACCCAGGACGCAGATATAGTTTATCGTCATACCCAGGACGCATATATATTTTATCGTCATACCCTCGAAGCGGACGTAGTTTATCGTCATACCCAGGACGCAGATATAGTTTATCGTCATACCCAGGACGCAGATATAGTTTATCGTCATACCTTCGATGCGGACGTAATTTATCGTCTTACCCAGGATGCGGATGTAGTTTATCGTCTTAGCTTCGACGCGGACGTAGTTCATCGTCATACTCAGTACGCGGAGGTAGCTTATCGTTATACCCTGGGCAGAAAAACTTATAGAAAGGGATGAATGTGTAATAGAGTTACTGACAAATATTCCATCCTCACTTCTAGGTAAATGGATAAGAAAGTAAGTGGTTAAAAGGACAACTAGAAAAATAAATGAGAAAAGAAAAAGAGGTGATAAAAGAGAAAAAGAAATAATATGTTTGAAGAACAAAGTAATCAAAACTGACAAGAAAGAAGAAATAAAAGCACAAAATTGAAGGGAGATCTAGAAAAGAGGAAGAAAATAAATAATGAAATTATGATGCATTGGTTCTCTTTCTACGACTGATCTACCCCCTGAATGTTATTTAAAGCCAGAATATATTGTAAGAATTTAAAATAATAATAATAATAATAATAATAATAATAATAATAATAATAATACAGTGTAACCGGGATATAAGAGAGTTGTCGGGACCGGATAAGTCTCTTATATCCGGGTTTCTCTTATATCCGGGTTTGGTCTATTTTGTTTAGGTAAGTATGGCTCTAATTGGGGACCAGCGAAAATCACTATTATATCCGGGTTTCTCTTATATCTGGGTCTCTTATCTCCGGGTTACACTGTAATAATAATTATACAAGTCTTACTAATTAATTTATACGTCTGTGCCGAAGAGGTGAATTACAAAACTGAAACAGTTTTTAATTGAACAAAGTATCTATAAACAAAAACATTTTTTGCTATCTTCTGCCAGCAGCAATGATGGAGAGAGAATTACCGCGTACCCTCACCTGTGAGACACGCTTCAAGTGCCACTTCGCTTCGCGTGGCTTTTCCCTTAACCCAGAAGCAATCCCGCCAACCCTCCGAAGGAACGCCATCGAACCAGGGCCAATAACCACAGAAGTCTTCACTACCTTTGGAGTAAACATAAATCTGTCAGCAAGAGAAAAATATTTATCTATTTTTTTTCATCTCCGTTTCCCGTGCGACAGACCCCGGGCTCAACCGCGGGTCCTGATCAAATTACGCTCGAAAATGTATCGGCACAAGTCGCATCCCAAATCAAAGAGGTGAATTCATATCTTACTCTAGGGTATTTGCGTATGTAAATATAATGAAGCCCACTGGAACTTGAATTCAAGTCTCCGATTTCCTGTTCCGAGAAGTTATCCATTACACTACTCACACATCCAAGCTTAGGGCGCATGTTATTACTAAGCGGTTACCCATCTAGTTACTGACCAGACTTGACGTTGCTTAACATCAGTGATTGTACAGGAACCGGTGTTTCAAAATATGGCTGTAAGCCGAAGAAATGATAGAAACTAATAACGAAGATAATAAAAAAATATAATTTTACTACAATCCTCTGTTGTGTATATGTTGAGTGTTGATAGACAAATTAGCGAAAAACTGACGAATGGAGAAAATGTCGACTAGGCAAAATGACGAATGGATTAAGCATCTAAAGAACAGTGCCGAATTGATTAAGCATCTTAGTCTTACCTTATTCTTACTTTTTACTTTAATTGTATTTTTACAGTATTCTTATTTCTTATCTTATTCTTATTTTTACTTTATTCTTATTTTTTTTACCTTATACTTTTTTTACCTTATAATTATTTTCACCTTATTCTTACCTGATTCTTATTTTTGCCTTATTCTTACCTTCTTACTTTTTACTTTATTTGTATTTTTACAGTATTCTTATTTCTTATCTTATTCTTATTTTTACTTTATTCTTATTTTTTTAACCTTAGACGTATTTTTTACCTAATTCTTATTTTTTACCTTATTTGTTACAGGTATAGTTCGTTTAGTTATCTCTACAACGCTCGGTGCAATAAGATATATAATACTCAAAGTTTGTGTGTTTCTTCGTAAAGAAGACTGAAAAATAATTTTCTACGTATAATTCTTGATGACAGTATGTTTGTACCAATATTACGTAAAAATATGACATCAATGAATACTTGTATATCCTTTATATTTGCCATAATATCTGATACATTGCAAAACATCAGGTCTTTTTTAATAAATATAATCAATTTACATATTCTGCTTTAGAGATTATCGTTTTTAAGAAATATATATTTCGCTGTTAATTTTTTATCTGTTCTTTTGTATTTCTATAAATAAACAATTTTTTGTTTATTTAATTATAAAATAAAATTGCCTGGTTATTTAAATAGGGAACTCTCCCGTCGTATTCGACGTATAACGGTCAAGCAACTCAGTTGCTAGGAATCGACAGCCGAGACACCAGCACATATGATTTGGTTATAGTGGTGAAGGTTTTGTGCTGAACCAACCACACTTTTTGAAGGGCCGAAGACCGAGACTTGTTGCAATATGTGCCACAAGGTCCCCAAACCACCCTCCACAGGTTTTGATTTTAGAGTTGTCCTTCTCTTAGACCAGTTGCCATCCAAGGCGATAGAACCCAGTCTGTCCTGATATTTCCCTATAGCTGGAGGGAGAAGAACAGGATTAATACCTTTCACAAGAATAACAGCACGTGTGTCAATGTAATGGATTTAGATATTATTAATTATTATTTAAATAAATTGATAATATTTTATGAAAGTGGAAATAATCTTCACATTTAGATGGCATTATTAAAGAAGAATAAGGAATACTGTCAATTTTTGCCAGTATATTTGCCAGTATATGAACGTTTAAAAATAACTGAGATTTTTTTAAATTGTCGCCTTTTTCTGTTTATTTTAATTAATTTACAACTTGCATTCAAATGAATGCATCTTCTTCCCTGAAAATAGCGACAATAATATAAATATTTCTGTTACAGTTTGTGATTAAGTGCATGTCAATAATATATAATGGGAAGCAAGCAGTTTTTATGTGGCGTATTTTGAAATTTAACTGACTGTATAAATTACAACTATCAAAAGCATACGAAAAAAGGTTAGCATCTTCTCATCACCATCTCGTAAAGCCTACATTCTACTCAGTCTTAATGGGCGGTAGTACTCTCAAAGAAAATCCTTGGTTCGAACGCATATTAGTCGAAATGCTCACTCAAACCTCAAATGGAACTCGGATATTCATGCGCTGTGCTTGAAATAATTAGAAATCTGAGAACCAAGTACGAATTCCAGTCGAGTTTGTCATCTTTACGCACAAATATATGAAATGTATTTGAATTGCTCCAATGGTTTGGCTTGACCCACTAAAAGCACGTTTTTTAGCAACTCTCTCATTTCACGTTTTGTTGTATATGCTATTGTTGTATGTAAATTATCTTTCAACTATTCAGTTGTCGCTTCCTTGAAATGTGCCCGACTTGATGTGGAAGTCATTAAAAATCTCATAACCTCTTAGCACCTTCTTTTCCTTCCTTTAATGCAATCTGACTCAGTAACCTTTTATCTTGCGTTGGCGTTGAGCCTTTTATATAATTATCTAAAGTGATAAAAAAAAATACTTAATTATGAAAATCAATTTCAGAATTAGGCAGATCTATTAGGAAAACTGTAACGTTTACCGGCGCTGAATTGAGATTGATATGCCCTAAAACGAAATAAACCTGATCTAAAAACTGATTTCATATAACGAATACATATTCTATTCATACGAACCTATCCCAAAATCTTGTCGACATTAAATAATCCATTGAGGTTGATATGTCGTAAAACGAAATTAACCCCAAAATCTGATCTACAAAATGATATATATTAATTATAAGAAATCAGTTTCTAGATCTGGTCTATTTCATTTTTTGGCATATCAACCTCAAGGGCTATTTAATGGCGACAAGATTTTTAGGTTAGGTTTGTATGAATAGGATATGTATTCGTTGTAAAAAAAAACAATTTGTAGATCAGGTTTCATTGACGTATATTTGTAGAGAATGTTTTATCAAGAGTCAAATCTATTGCTGGTACTATTAGGTTGGTGCAAAAATAATGACGTAATAATGTCGTTTTTTGACGTATTTTTAACGTCAAAGAACGACATTATTACGTCATTATTTTTGCACCAACCTAATATTTTATTTTTTTTTTGCAAAAATGTATTGCTGGTAATTTTTTTCTAAATGTACTGCTGGTAATTTTATTCTTAAAAACGTATTGCTAGTAATTTTTTTTTTCAAAAATGTATTGTCGCTAATATTATTTTCAACAATTTATTGCTTGTATTTTCATTAAAATTTTTTACTGCTGTTATTTTTAATATAAATAACTTTTTTTATACTTTTATAGTATATTTACCCCAGTTCTGAGGCTAACTATTTGCTCATCATTGGGACCTTAAAAGGTGTTAACACTACGGGTCACGGTGAAACTGAGTACAACAGTAATTAAGAGGTGGTTTCACCCTTTTGAAAACCTCCGCTCTCCTGATCAGAGACTTTGCTGCCGTTTGTAGTTTATCGTCATACCCAGTGAAGAAGAAAGATGAAGTGAGTGAAATATGATTCTCCAGGAGGATGGAAAGTTTTGGAGGGACCGAACATGTAAGTAATAAGAAATTCATAAAATATGCCTGAAAAGAAAGGAAAATATTACTTACAACCAAGGGATGAGAGCTAGAATATCCGGGATAGATTATAAAGAAAATGTACATTAAGAAATTAATACTATTTAATACTAAGTAGATATGATGAATGCAAGAGAAACGAGTAGGAACTAAGTTAGTTACAACCAAATGGCGACAACTAAAATATCCGGTGTAGGTTGTAAAAAGAATTGTATTGAGAGTTTAATACTATTTAATAGTAAGAGGACAGTCTGAAGATAATAGAAACAGGTGAAAGCAGTGAGGTTTTGTAAATGGATGTCAGATTAAGGAAAATAAATATATGGTAAATGATAAAACATTGAGGGAGCGATGATAGCCTATTTCCTGAAAGGTGACACATAAGAGAAGAAGAAATAAATGCACCAAAAATATTTGGTTATGTTTTTAAAAAGATGTGATCGATTTTGAAATGATTCCTAAGAAGAAGAAGAAAAAAAAAATGTAGGTAACTAAACATTATTAATAACGGTAAAAATGTCCAATCGGTTTTGACCAGTTACAGATTAGCTTTTCTTTTTTCTTTTTTTTATCTTTTTTACAATCTCTGATCTTTCATCTTAATACCTAGCGTTTACTAAATTGGGGTTTTATGTCTCTTTAGGCCGTAAGTGGTATCAAATGTTATTTCGTCATGAGACTGTTTCCATCGATTCGCTTGCTATTTGTGAACGTGATACGGCTCTATCGAAAAAGGTTGGGAGTAAGCGAAAAAGTAAAGATGGAAATAAAAAAAAATGCACCAGGCAAAATAAACCTGATATGCGCAAAACTTGGCGTTTTTTTTTCTTCTTTTCTTTTGTGCGTTTGCTGGCATCTAGGTGTGTGTGTGTGTATGTATGTGTGATTTAAGAAAAAAAGTTTTGGCGAGAAACTTGTTATTACGGAAATAGACCGATTCCGGATATGTTTGTTATTCGCATAATAATCTTTTTGCTGCCTTTTTTTTTTTACGAAAAAGTGGCTAGAAGAAAGCGAAATGTGGGAGAATGAAAGTGAGCCAATCGAAGCTGAGCGTATGTAACATTTAGGGCAGCCAATCGTTTTACGATAGACCAAAAGAAAGACACAGAGTTTAGCACTACAAAAGTCATTTAAATGCACACCACACGAGACGAGTTGAACGCTTTGCTGTAGTGTAATAGTTAACAAGCTTGTTCCACTCGATAAATTAGGAGTGAAGAGTGTTATATATGAATAAAGTGTCGCTGCCGACACTTGGGTATGAACATAGATCGCCAGTGACCAAACGCAGTCAATCCCATTACTAAATTAAGTAGACCACATGACCCTAGAGGAAACTCATATATGCATTTCTAGCTGACGACTAACGATCGCTATTCCTAGTCTATCCTCTATAATATTCGGATCGCTATTCTTAGTCTATCATCTATTACTATACCGAGGGCTATTGTCTACTCTATTCACTATACTATTGCTTTATTCATTTCCGTCTACGGTGGTTACTTTCGAGCGAGTATTATCAAGTACTATTAATGCGTGTGATATTCGAAGGCGTCTGACACCAGTAATGTTCAACGGCGTTACTATAGTTGCATCTGCGATTACAAAGTCTCTACTACAACGAGCATTACAAAAGTGACAATAAGTATTCACTGACATCACAAAAGTGGAAACGAGTGTTCGTTGACATCACAAAAAAGAGTGAATTTGATACTCACTGGATGCATCATACATCCAGCATTGTCTCACATCTAAACTACATGTCAAAATCGCCATTGGACCAGGAAGAACGTGGCTTAATATTTAGCAACTTGCTTACCATGATCAGTTAGGACTGAATAGTGAGTTTGATCCTCACTAGGTGCCCCATACTTTCAGCCTTGTTGTACTACATTTTAACTACGCTTAGAAAATCCCATTGAACCAGCAAAAAATCACAGAAACCATTTCATGGTAATCAAACGTGGCGTAATATTTAGCAAGTTTATCTAGTACACTATTTACATTATTCGGACTATTGTCCTCATCTTTGTCGCCATATTTATTACAACGTTTCGGCCGTTGTACGCTCCGGCCTTCTTCAGGTAGTTGTCGAACTGAACCCTTTATTTTGCTTACTGGGGTAGGCTCAAGGACACATGACACTGTGGATAAAGGCGTTAGTTAGATCTAGTGACAGGGCCCAAAGAGTGTGAGTTCAATACCCGGTTAAGGCAGTGGAGATCTTGGAGAGGGGAATTAACAGGAAATAACTGACAACTGACACTCATTAGACATGGCACGTGGAACTAGAACAGTCTACCCCAGTGTGCAAAATAAATGGTTCAGTTTGACATTCCAACTACCCGAAGAAGGCCGAAACATACAACGGCCGAAGCGTTATAATAAATATGGCGACAAAGATGAGGACAATAGTCCGAATAATGTAATTAGTGTACATAATAATACCTCATCTCAGAAATATAGACAGATGCTAAAGGTTATCTAGCTTCATAAATTTGAACTGAATTGTGTGTTTGATTTTCATTGCGTGTCTCAAAGTTTCGTACTTTTGCCACATCTAAGCTACGCATAGAAAATAATTTCCGTGCATTTCAACGTGGCGTAATGGTTAGCAAGTTTGTCTCGCTCGATCGATTAGAACAGAATAGTGAGTTTGATTCTCACTGGGTCACCCATACTTTCAAACTTGTTGTGGCACATCTAAGCTATGCTTCAAAAATCCCCATTGGAAGAAATTTCACAAATCCGTTCGGGGACTCAAACGTGGCGTAATATTTAGCAAGCATATCTAGCTCGATTAATTAGGACTGAATAGTGAGTTTGATACTCACTAGGTGGCCCACACTTACGGACTTCTGCCACATCATAGCTAATCATAGAAAATCCTTTCAGTGCGCTCCAACTTGGCGTAATGTTTAGCAAACTTGTCGAGCTTGATCAATTGTGAATGAATAGTGAGTTTGATCCTCACTGGGTGGCACATACTTTCGGCATATACCACATCTAATATACGCTTAGAAAACCACTATAAAACAGCTGGGATTGTATATGTTAAACGACACTAAATATATGACTATTTTAATATTTATTTTAATAATTAGCAGGGTTATCTAGCTTCATCAACTTCAACTGAATGGTGAGTTTGATTCTCATTGCGTGTCCCAAAGTTTCGGACTTCTGCCACATCTAAGCTACGCATAGAAAATAATTTCCAGGCACTCCAACGTGGCGTAATGGTTAGCAAGCTTGTCTCGCTCGATCGTTTAAGACAGAATAGAGAGTTCGATCCCCACTAGGTGACCCATACTTTCGACCTTTGCCACATCTTAGTCACGCATAGAAAATCATTTCAGGGCACTCCAGATATGCATAATGTCTAGTAAGCTTGCTTCGTTCAATCAGTTAGGACTGAATATTGAGTTTGATCCTGACTGGGTGCCCTATACATTCAGCCTTGTTGTACCACATCTAAGCTATGCTTTAAAAATCCCCATTGGACCAGGAAGAAATCTCAGTCGTCCGTTCGGGGCAATCAACCGTCGCATAATTCTTAGCAAGATTATCTAGCTCGCTTAATTAAGACTGAATAGTGAGCTTGATACTCACTAGGTGGCCCATACTTTCGGACTTCTGCCACATCAAAGTTATTCATAGAAAATCCTTTCTGTGCGTTCTAACTTGGCGTAATGTTTAGCAAACTTGTCAAACTTGATCAATTAGGAATGAATAGTTTGATCCTCAATGGGTGGCACATACTTTCGGCGTATGCCGCATCTAAGCTATGCTTAGATAATCACTAGAAAAAAGCTGGGAATTGTAGATGTTAAACGACATTAAATATATGAGTATTTTGGTTGTTATTTTCCTTCATACTTTTTTTTCCGAATGGTCTACAAGATGACGATGTAAAAATTACTCACTGCTATACAATACAATACAATATAAGACTGTCTTAATTTAGATACTTGGGTAAATGATTTTCCTTGATCTATAGTTCTAACCCAGTCCTGGTGACTGAGTGACTCATGGCCTAGTATAAAATGGCTAGGATTTTCCATAACAAGCTACATCGGTCCCAAACAGGTGTAGATGGGTAGATCGAATAGCTCAAGCCAACCCAGTCGACTACAGTATCTGTGTCACCCTGGCAGATCATGGCGAATGGGGTTAATCCCTCCTTATAGCGTTCCTTAACAAGGAACTCCAAGGTGGGTGGTAAGTACTGACGAATAAAAAAAAATATATATCTAACTCTTATAAACGATCCAAGAGACAGTACGGAAAATATGCAACAGAAAGCGAGAATTAAATATCAGGAAAAAACAATTTCCAATTTTCATAATCATAGACTCATTAAATGGTGAAATAAAAAACGTGGCATCTCTTGTATTAAAAAAGGGTATATCAGCCAATGATGGAACCAAAAACAGTAAAAGAAAATGAAGAAAAAAACAATTCTAATTAAAACAATTAAATACGCAGAAAACATACTAAAGATCAATCAATTAAACGATGTGTAAGCAAAGGATTATACCACGAATTTCTTAACTCCTCTAAGGAAGTAGAAATGCCCAGAACTGTCACTTTACTCACTGGAAGAATTTAAAAATAATGACACCCCACCCCCCAAAAAATACAAGGTGCAACAAATGTAAAAAAAAATAAATAAATAAAAATAAAAAATGGCACATCAAGAGACACACACATTTTGACATTCAAGGTGTTTAAGGTAGAGGCATACATCCCAAATCCTCGTAGAAATTTAACTATCTACAAGATCAATGTACGAGAGTACCAGCCCGTGGAAGATGTGGGGAATTTGAAGAGCCACCCTGTGAACCGTATCCTTTATGTCTAAACTTCAAAGAAAACCTCTGGGCAGGTTCTAAAGAGTGTAAGATCGAGAAAAAGGAAACGCAAATAAGAATAAAATACACACAAATCAACTCGTTCTAAGAAGCGAGAAAATAGGTCAAATCAAACTCACTTTACAACATCATATGCAAATATTAGGTTGGTGCAAAAGTAATGACTGTTTTTGACGTAATTTTTAACGTAAAAACCGTCACTATTTTTGCAACAATCTAATACTACTAAAATATCAAATCACCAAAAAATGACATAGAAGAGAACAACACAATAAAAAAACAATAACTTTCAACACTAATAAACGGATTAAAAAAACTAACAGAACTACTAATATTTAGTATATCACACAGAAGCCAAACACCCATAGTCAAAACAAATCCTATCCTGTTAACCTCCAACAAAAAAGAATCTATAAGTATAAAACAAATAACTCTGAAAACCCCAATGAAAAGTACAAAAATACTTCAAGAAATAGAACCTTCCAAAGATTCACAAGAGAAACAAAATGCTTATAAAAGAAATAACACAACCCAGTACATCACTGAAGAACCAAGAGAAATGAATATAGATGATCAAATCTCTATCCGACCCCAAATAGGGAAACAGTCATCTCTCTAGACAAAGGTTACAAAAAGAACGTAATGGAAAACCAAATAAAACAAGACGAAACAGAAACAAAAGACCTCCGAAGAACAAAACATGACAAGAAACAAAGCGCTAACAGACCTGAGAGCATAAGTATTATGGACACTTCACACATTAAAAAAACCGGGCAAGAAAAAACTCATAACAACACCATCATGCATAGGCACGATGCAAAAAATTATAGTGGGGTACTATGGAGGCCTAAAAGAAAACATGAATGAAGTACTCCTAATTATAATGAGGCAAATTCCTACCGTCATTTGCTTTCAAGAAACATTCCTAAAACCAAACGATAATATATATATATATATATATATATATATATATATATATATATATATATATATATATATATATATTCAATATAACTATATATATGGCAGTCAACAGAGGGCATCTGGGGGCGTATCAGCCCTAATTATAAATGACATCCACCAAATCAAAATTCTTCTAGAACCCAATCTGCAAACAAATGCTATAAAAACTAACCAACATAAAACTGTTAACATCTCTATTAATGTTCCACCTCAGGACCTCCTAAAAGAAACTGATCTAATTAAAATAATAGAACTATCGAAACAGTCATAATGTTATTTGGAGATCCAAGAACCCAGACAAAAAGGGGAAAAAACTGGAAAAAAGTAATTAACAATGACATATTTACTAAATGATAAGTCTAATACATATCTAGATCCTGCATCAAGTACGTACTCAGATATTGACCCATCACTGTGCGACCCCTCTCTTTGTATGGCTTAAAGTTGGCAAGTACTCGATTCATGCAGTAGTGATCATTATCCCATTATACTGAAGAGTTCAGAACCTACTGAAGACCAACTCCCTCAATGGAAACTAAACAAAGCAGACTGGAGGGAATATAAAAATCAATGCTGTCAAAAGCTAACAATGACGACAAAAAAATCTATTGAATATTTTACTGAAACATTAATAGCAATTGCGAGAAAATGTATACCAAAAAGCACTAAATTAAATAAATATCAAAGACCATGGTTCGAAGAAGATTGCAAAAGGACAATGTGTTTACGTAGAGCAGCACCACGAAAATTTAATACCGAACCTACAACCCATAATTTAAATATATTCAACTAAATAGAGCAAAATGCGCGCAGAATCATCAAAGAATCTAAAAGAAAATGATGGGGAGATTACATAAAAAAATAAATTCCTATACCAAACCAAAAAAGTCTGGGATGTAAAAAGAAAAAAATATTGGCAAAAATCTATCATTTCCTATAAATGACTTTTCTTAAAATAGCATAAAAAACAACAAGCCAAGATGATATAGCAAATCTACAGACAGAAACCTTTAAACAAAATTCCTCGAGCAGAAACTACACACAGCAGTTACAAAAAAATTAGGCTACAGAAAAGAAAAAATGAATTTTTACTCGAACAACGAAGATGATCACAACCATCATTTTACTCTAAATGAACTTATAGATGACATAACCAAATCTCATAGTACAGTTACTGGTCCAGATGAAATTCATTATGAATTTGCTAAAGAACTTCCCTCAAAAAATCCAGAAAATATCTGTTAAACATCTTTAACAAGATATGGTTTAAAGGCAAACTCCCACATAGCTGTAAACAAGCTACTGTGATCCCTATGCCAAAATCAGATAAAGACAAATCAGATTCCCCAAAACTTCCAAACAATAACATTACCAAGTTTCATATACAAAATTCCAGAAAGAATCGTAAATAAACGACTGAAATATTATCTCGAAACCGACGACTTAATTACCAACTTCCACAGTGGAATCTGAAAAAAGAGTCACCATAGACAACATAGTCCGCTTAGAAACTTTCATTAGAGAAGCTTTTATTAAAAAAGAAAATGCACAAGATCAACAAATAATAAATAAAAGGCCTATGAAACAACATGGAGGCATGAAAAAGCTGTGCAATTTTGGATATGCTATACCTGATACACGTTTAAGCGATCATGCATATTTCGATACATGACTGACGAGGCAGATTTTTTCTCTTAGTAGTTTGTGATTAATTTCTTCTATAGAACTATAACACTATAGAACCCAGTCTGTCTTGCTATTTACCCATGTCTGGGGGGTGGAGAAGAGGATTCATACCTTTCCCAAGGCACGTAAGGGAATGTAATAGATTTGGCTGAAATTTGAACTCTTCAAGATTAAAGAGTAGATTGCACAATTTAATAAATAACTTTTTGTCAGATAGAAGTTTCAAAGTTTTTGTAGGATCAAATTTCAAACCTCAAAATCCAAGAAGGTGTTCAACAAGGTGCCATTCTGTCCGTCAGTCTTATCAACATAAGAATTAACGACATTATTAATTGCTTAAATCAAGGAGTTGATTTTTCCTTATATTTAGAGGACTTTCATATCTGCTATTAAGAAATATGCACAAAGCAGAACGACAAATGCAAATGTATCTAAATAAATTAAACCTATGGTCTATCGAAAAAGGTTTCCAATTCCCCCCAACGAAAACAAAGTGTATCCATGTCTGCAATCTAAAATAAATGCACAATGATCCAACTCTTAGATTTGAAGTAACAGAAATTGAATTGACGAACCTTTTCTGGGTATCATTTTTGATAAAAAAACAAAAAACAAAACAAAAAAAAAATAAACTTACTTTTATCCGCCACTTAAAATACATAAAACAGAAATACTTCCAAACATCACAATTACTAAGGATTGTGGCTCACACTGACCGAGAAGCAGATCTAATATGGTTCCTGAAATCATATAAAACTCTAATAAGAACCAACTTGGACTACGGATGTTTCATAAATGGTTTAACCCGGAAATCTTAACAAAACAAAATCAAACTTTTGATCCCATCCACTATTCGGAATTAAACCTGGCTCTGGGTGCCTTCAAAATATCACCCATAGAAAATACATGCACTGAAGTGCATACGGCACCTTTAAAATTGAGACGAGGAAAACTGTCACTAAAATATTATTTAAAACTGAAACCCTGCAGAAATAACATTGCATACCTTTAACCCTAACTTCAAAAACCTATTTGATATAAAAGAAAATGCTATCAAACCTTTTGGCCTTTATATCGAAAATCTCAGGAGTGAAACTCAAATAAATCCAACAGGAATTCATACCACCTACCCCCCAAAAAAAACACCCTAAGAAACTGCTAAACCTTATTAAATACCCTAAAATTAATACTAACTTATCTGATTACATGGAAAATAGCAGCAATTATAGAACAACTGTCAAAATAATAAAATACTTAACATCCAGCCAATCATTAGTGAAAGATAGCTATGTTACAGAAAGATAAGGAGGAGAGGGGGTTGTAGTAACCAGACTCTGTATAGGACACATCGACATAATTCACTAATATTTACTAAAAACTAAGGAACTGCCATTACCTGTTCCACGCCAGGAACTATGTACTATTAAGCACACTACTAAATTGCTATAACTTTCAAGAAACATGAAAACACATTCTACAAATTGGATAACTTAAACGGCCTATTTGAAAATATTGATACAAGTAACATCATAAATATTACAGGAATTGGGTTCTACAGGAAAATTAAAAAAAAACCGTTTGCTTACCTACCTTGCTTGGAAATCAATTTTATACAATCTACAACCCCTACCAAAAAAAGAGTTTTTCACTATATAATCCACTGAACTGACAAGAAAATAACTCTTATTGACCCGAAAACCTTATTTGGCATTAAATGATCCACGAGGATCGATGTGCCGTTAAACTAATATTTAAATTAACCATATATCATTTTATCCTTTGTTCCTGTTTTGATATCCATTTACAAACAAAAGTTAACCTTTTCACTATTCCCTCTGGATTCTCTCCTCTTCTCCATTTTTGTGAAGGTTAAATTCTCCAAGCACTCTCTCCTCGTCATCTGTCCCAGAACTTATAGCTAGACCTTCTAAGTTTAAAATATCAATTTCTTGTAGATTATGTTTCATTCTAAATGACCCTGTTTCTTACATGTTATGTCCATCTTATTTCCCAAATCTTCGGTAGAAGCAAATAGTTCCTGTAGGGTCATTGTAGTTAACCAACGTTGAGTCTGTTCAGTACTTATTTGGGTGACCGCTTGAAAATACCAGATGCTATAAGCTTAGATGTGTGAATGTTGTAAGGGATAATGGTTCGAGGTTGTTAATCAGAACGGACTTCCAATTCCAGTTGGGTTCGTTATATTCCCTTGTGTGCAAATACTCTTAGTAATTGTTTAAATCCACGTCTTCTCTCCCCAAGCTATGGGTTAATTAATTAGACCTGTATGAGTAAATCATTATTATCAAAAAAAATGTCTTACATCCCAAAAATATTTTATGGCTTCAAATAACATTCAAAGGGTTTATAAGCCATAGAAAATCGAATCGATTAATAGAATAACATATCTGTCGCTACAGGTCACTTCTACACCCTTGATGTCTTTTTCATTCGTATTGAGATAAATCAGGTAATAGGTAACTGTAGGATATAGATTAATACCCCACAAAAAGCATTGAGGTATGGACGGATTAAATAACTTTCAATGGGTCCACCCCTTTTTATACAAATGAACTCATTCAGTATATACATATACTACTGCAAGAGCGAGACGAGAGTAAGAGAGAGCAAAACCGAAGTCGAGTCTGGAGTGACAGAGTAAAGGGTTGTAGGTAACCGGAAGAGTGAGGATGAGGTAACAACGTGGTAGGCGTCACAGTGAACAAGCACGTAGACTCAGTAAGAAGTCATACAGCGATACTTCAATACCAAAGACTGTATATATATATTTTGCTACTAACCCGTATTCCTGGAACTACTAACCTGCTTTACCAGTTTGTATTATTACGTTAATACATTATTTTCATATATTCATTCCTGGCGTTTGTTATTTATTGGTACCGGATTTCAACCTGGAATCCACAACAATAGCTATTTAACAAATATTAGCTTAATTTTTAGAAAAATAAAACAGTTTCGCAAAATTTTACATGTCTACGAAGGGAGGAGATGCATAATTGGATAATTTTCTCTGAATTACTACCTAAACATATGTACCTCCGTGAAATCGCTAAAAAAAGAGCATAGCATGATGAAAAAACGCCACACTTAATGAAAACTAAATTTCATCGTCTAAATGTTTATGTTATTATTAAGAGGAAAGACCAAAGTAGTTAATTATTTTTTTAAATTGTTTCCTTCTTCTTGGGATATTCTAACTTTTGTTTAAAAAAACCTTCTTTCTCTTTGTATCAGCGAAACTACCAAATAACATAAAAAATGTTACCCCCTTTTTTTTGCATGACAAACATTAATTTGGAAAATCTTGCAAAAATAAAAAAAATAATTTTTGGATGTTAATGAAACTTTCAGAGACTATTTACAAATGATGGAAATTATATATATTTTTTTTCTTTTTTTAAAATCAGGGCAAAAATATTTTTTTGATATTTATTACCTCCCCAGTAATAAATAGTTTTATGAAAACTCTAGAAATTCAATACCGTTCAGTTTTGTGATAATATTAGTTAAAAGCACAAGGCTTTGAGGAAAGCATATCATGTATTTTTTAATATGACACCTCACGTGAAACTCAGCTCTGATTTCTAACATGCAAAACTAAATAAAACAAAGATATTATTTAATTTCAAATGCTTTTTGTTGTTTTTAAGAATATGGATAATATTGTCTGAAAGGAAAAAAAAAAACTTTTTCGATGAGAAATAAATTATTAAAACAATTATTTGTTATTTCTTAAATTTATTTTATTATGTTTACATTATTGTTGTTAAATATTATGAAATTAGTGGAAAGTCTGTTCAGTTCAGTCAATGATTTAATTAGGCAGATCTATCTTCTAACATTATAGTTTGTATAGCTTATAACAAACAGAAAACCACACAATAAAAAAAGAAATAATAATTCCAGGTAGCTTTTTTGTTCCTGAAACGGTTGTGATTCAAATGTACGGAAGACCAACAAGAATACAATAAAAAATCACGTTATTTGAGTTAAGCATTGTTTGCCTCTGGTACAGCCTTTTTTTTTTTGCGAATTGTTCGTGAGAAACCCGTGTAGAGTAGTTAATTTGATTTTTCAATTTCAAATGAGAAGGGTGCCTACAGGTATCATCATATAAAATTTATATGATCATTATATTATCTCAGTTACGATATTTTCCATGAATGAAACATCAAAATCATACTTATTATAAAACCCAGGTTGTGTGTGTGTGTGTGTGTGTCTGTTACGTTTATATATTGGATCGGATTTTCTTACATTTTTCAACCGATTTCAACAAAACTTCACAGGACCACGTAAAATTACATTGCGTTGGTTCTGACAGTACCAAAACTTGGAAAAACACAATTGTTTTTGCACGAAATCAATTTGAAAACACGATTAAGAGGCATCGCTGTCGAGAATGAAAGGGTGACAACTCATATCGAGTTATACTTATAAAACCCAGGTTGTTTGTGAGTGTGTGTCTGTGTTCGTTTATATATGGGATCGGATTTCCTTCATTATTCAACCGATTTCAACAAAACTTCACTTTTTTTTTTGGCAGGTAGTGTTATTGTCTTGCACACTTTTTTCTTTATTTTTACATTCAGAATGCTTTAAAAATTCCATTTACAAGACAATTGTTTATAATAAAATTGTATTCAATCGGTAGATTTCATAACGATTGAAAACAATGTTTTTGTTTGAGTTTGGGTTTGACCAATTCGTAAAAAAAAAAAAATAAAAAATAAAACTAATTAGGACATGCGTGTCCGTCAACCTTAAACAATAATCTTTGTCAATTTTATCTTTCATTCTTTATGATGATCGATACTTGATCTATCTCTTAATGTTACATCCCCGGGCAACACCGGGCCCTACTGCTAGTTAATAATATAATAAGGGAAATACAAATAACAGAGTAAAAAGTAATAAATGTACATACAATTATAATATTTTATGTACCCTTCTGATAAAAGTTCATAAAAACGTACCTATGAATTAAATAGATACCTTTCTTATGAAATTTAATCTCACTCTCAACAGTCTTAATTCAATATGTTTTATAATATATTTTCCATAAAACATCGTAAACGTAAAGGTGAAGGCTAAGTACAAAAAGAAAAAAAAATAGAGCGCTGAAAGTTTTCCTTAAAATAACGAGGTAAATAAGTTGGGTCACTTAAAACTAAATAATTATGTCACTTCTGTCATTCGCTACGGTAACTTTCCTTTAGGTAAGCTGTCAATATGTGATGAAAAGGCCACTCATCTCCCATCAGCTACACCAAATGTTAAGACCTGCTTTGACTTGATTTTAAACTGCATTTTTCAGCGCAGAAAGTAAATAATGTTTGATTCAAAATATTTTAAATACACTTTATGAATTTTAATTTTCTTTAAATGAATTTTGAAAAAAATATAATTGATTTCTAAAAGAATTAAAAATATTATTCTATGTTTAAAACCATTTTTTAAAATAAGAGTAGGAAACGCTGGCCGTAAATAAACTGGAGAGGTACAATATATAGGGTTTAATTACCAAACAAGGGGTGCGTATTATGCGTGAGGGGAAGTATTTACCCATAGTTTCAGTACAATTCTAGGGGTGTTAATTATGGATGAAGGCGTATTATACATGGCGAATTGTGGTAAATCAAGTAAGAATTGCACCAGAAGAAACAGAGGACCACCAGTTGAAGGCAATACAAATAACAGTTTTGATAGGACGTTTGGTCGTGTATATATGGTGCATCCAAATCAATAGAAAAGTCTTTACTTAAGAATATTGTTACATGAAGTCCAAGGTCAAGAGTCTTTTGAGGCCCTTTAGAGAGTTGAGGAGATTGTTTACAGGACTTACAGAGAATCATGCTTAAACATGATATTCAGTTGTATAAAACACTCTCAGATGCTTCAGTGTCCCGTACTGAAAAGAAGTATTGGATCTCTTTTTTGCTATCCTTATTAAAACCTGCGGTACTGATTGATAGTGAAAATCGAATGGGAGGTAACGAGGCTCCCAGAGTTGCTGGTAACCAATTAACAACAGAATATCTGAGAGAAACCTTATATAATCCAAGACAGATGAATACGTTCAAAACATATTGGAATGCTAAATAATGATAAAAAACGTGGCATATTACACCATCACTGGAACAGTCAGGTACGAGAAAAGTGTTACCTTTCCTAGATGTTCCAGATGGGACTGGAAAACTTTTGTAACATCATTGATACTGAAAAAACTCAGAAATGAATGCAGAATTTCACTTTCTATGGCAACATCTGCAATTCTAATGCTGCATTGAAACATACACGTGTCATTTATACGAATGAAAACCCAGTCTTCAGTGTCAGCAAACGTATAGGATTGCAGAACATATAAGATAATTTCACATGATTGCTGAATGCACTACGATGCATAAGAGAGCGTGGGAGCCTATTGATCAAATCTTACTAGATAGAATAGACAGTTAGTAACTGATGGGAGAAGTCACCATAGTTTTATCAGGAGATTTCGGGCCAGTTCTTGCGGTTATAGAAAAAGGAACAAAAGCTGATGAGATTCGAGCATGCTTGAAATCTTCCAGACTTTAGCAACATGTCAAAACTATAAAACTGAAAACAAGCATGAGAACAGTTCTGTATAATGATCGAATGTCTGAAGATTTCCCCAAAAAGATTATTAAACTTTGAAGAAAAAAGGAGCTCCTGTGGATAATGAGGGCTGCTTAAAGATTTAACTAATTAGCATTCTCGTTCAGTCTTTCAATGACAATGACCAAAGTCTTCTACAAAATCAATGAACATTATTCGAAACACAAGTGGTTAAGTGAGAGTGCAATTTTCGTTTTATAAAATATTCCTGCGAACTCCATTTTTTCCTTTAAAATTTTGAAAATCCTCTCCAAAGAATGTTATTCTTATAAGTCGATTGATACAAATATAGATCCATCAGAGGCAATGAATTGTCTAGTTGAGATTCTCAACTCATTAGATCCACCTGGATTACTATCACACGAAGTTGGTGTTCCAATAATGTTCACTATTTAAATTATTCGGACTATTGTCCTCATCTTTGTTGCCATATTTATTATTACAACGTTTCGGGCGTTGTACGCTCCGACCTGCTTCAGGTGGCTGGAATATCGATTTGAAAACTTTATTTCGCTTACTAGGGTAGACTGTTCTAGTTCCATGTGCCATGTTTAATGGATGTCAGTTATCAGTTATCTCCTGTTAATTCCCTTCTCCAAGTTCTCCACTGCCTTAACCGGGTATTGAACTCACACTCTTTGGGTCCTGGCACTGGATCTAACTAACGCTTTTATCCACTGTGCCATGTGCCTTTGTTGATATTAAGAAATCTAGACCAACCAAAGCTCTGTAATAGAGTTGTAGTTAAGAAAATGATGCCAACGGATATGAAAAAAGAAAAGGTTTTCATCCCAAGAATACCTTTGATCCCAAGTGATGTAACAATTGCTTTCAAGAGATTGCAGTTTCCAGTGAAGATAAGATTTGCTAAGTCTACAAATAAAACCCCAAGGATAGACCCTCTCAGTTTCTGGCATACACCTTAAAGAATCATGATTTTCTCATGGACAACTTCATGTTTCTCAATTTTGTTGACCATTTTCTCTGTTCGTATGTCAGAATCATTTTATTAAAATGAATATGAATTGCTATTTACATATTATACTAAATTATAATAATTTTAGAAGAGAATTAGAAAATTGTATTTTAATTGTTTTATTTTCTGTTTTTGTTTACATATTAGAGTTAGAAGAATTTTTAAGATAATTAGAATATTGCATTTGAACAGTTAAACTTTCATGTGTGCTGTGATTTTGCGTTAATAAAGAAGTTTATAAAATGCTTACATTTTAATGCAATAGCTTCATTTATCCCGGGCAATGCTGGGTATTATGGCTAGTAACTTATAAATATTTTCCTATCGCGTGTGTCTTTTTTTGTTGTTTTAAAATGAAGCTGTTTTTCCATTCCTTACTGACAATTTGAATAAGCGACAAATATATTTAAAATTATAGCAATTTTCTTTTTTATTGCTATATATGTCATTTTTTCTCTTACAGATTCTCTTTATTGCACAGGCAGTTTAAAAGTTGTTTTTTTTTTCTACAGAAATATACAATTACGAATGATTTTTGACATTTAGATACTGGACTTATTTATTACAAGAATTAAAAAAAAAAGTGAAAGAGAACGCAATAGGTTTCTACGTTGGAGTAATTTATACCAATAAATAAATAAATAGGTTTCCACACAATTTTCCGCTATTTTAGAGCTTATTCTCAAATATATGTTTTAACTTTTCATTTATTTTCATATAAGAAATATGAGCAAATATTTCTATGTTTATTACTTGTATAATCCTTCCACAAATATCTATCTATCTATCTATCTATCTATCTATCTATCTATATATATATATATATATATATATATATATATATATATATATTACATTCTATTTCCCTATCTCAGTATATCTACCTATTTATGTATCAATCTACGTCATTATATTACTATCTATCTATCTATCTATCTATCTATCTAGCTAGCTAGCTAGCTAGCTATCTCTTTCTCACTCTCAATCTCTCCCTCTATCTATCTCTCTCTATATATAATAATAATAAAAAAGTCTCAAACACTAATATTCCATGTTTATAATTCATTATATTGGAATCGTAGTCACGATCCAATTCATCAAACCTACAAATTCAATTTTGAATCTATCTATCTATATATATATATATATATATATATATATATATATATATATATATATATGTATGTATGTATGTATATTGACAATTAATATTATCAATATATATATATATATATATATATATATATTACCTCTATTTGCGTCTCTCATTATAGCTATGTATCTACTTATCTATGTCACTATATTACTCCTTATTTTCCTCCATTAATATATATCTTTGTATGTAATAGCTTTGTGTATTATATTGATTTACTTTGCGTAGCATACATGTGAAATAAAGCTTAAAAATATGGAACTTCTTGTTCGGACCGTGCTTACTTCTCAGTCGTAATTTATCTGGCGAAGCAAGCTCGATAACCATTACACAAGGCTGAAGTTTATTATATCTGATTGATATTATACAATAAAAAAACGCACTGTCTATGATGATGATAAACAGGAATCTAAGCAGGTAGAGAGGTGGAAAATTGAACCCTCGGATCCGATTACAAATTTCGACCTATTCTGTCGCACTCATTTTACTCACCTCCCTACAGCAATGGGCCAAATATCATGATAGACTTGTCTTGCTGCTGTTCCTTCGGGACCATTCTGTGAGAAGTACAACACTGAATACTAAACTTTAGAGAAAGCAACGCGAAAACCTTCAGTTATTTTCCCAAAGTGGTAATGGAAAGTGGCAGATATTCAAGTAGAAGTAATCTGCAAAAAAATATTTTCACCTGTGTCAGAAGGGAGGGGGTGATATTAAGACAAAAAAAAATCCTCTGATGCGCGTTAGAAGAATGATTATCAAAAGGGTAGATTTGTCAACTGATAAAACTAAACACTCGATTGTTATTTTATCTAGACTTGAACACAGAACATCAGCATCAAAACCAAATATCTTTAAAAGCGGCAAATAAATTAATGAATCGACAGTGACCTTTGTTTTTTCAGGGCAGACGGATTTGTTGCTCATTTAATTAAAAGAGACAGCAATTTACTAGGACAAAAAGCATATAGAAAGTGCTTCAATCGCTAGATCATACACAGTATAATTGAATCTAGATTTTTTTCATCTTTCTGGCCAGATCTTCTATTATAACAATTATAATTATTATACTTCATGAGAAAAAGAATCTAAAGGAAATTAGCTATACTATATTCCCAAACACAAACATTTAAAAAAATTAAAAATTACATATTTAAAATTTAAAATTACCCTCCACTTTTGCGCATGAATAGTTCCATCAACGAAAACAATTACTTCAGGCCGATGAAGTCTTGTTCGATTACCGCCCACTGATTATAAAATCTGACTCCACTGAGATTATTTAATTATCGCGCTCTGATAATATTCACAGGCGGCGCAAGATGTTAAAGTCTCTATCTCTTTCTCAGTGACATGTTCATAGCGAAAAGAATCCTTTTCGCCCCTGCAAAAAGTTATCAACTACAGACACTTAAAGTTGCTTTGAATTTTTCCCATTTTACTTTTCATTACTCATCTTTTCTTTGGTAAAATGTACCGACAGTATAATCTTTTATATTTTTTGGGTTCAAATTCTATGTTTTATTTTTCCTTTGGACTTACATAAGTCCACCAAAATTGTTACCGAGGTAAAATGTACCAGCAGCTTATAACTTTCAATCAAAAGTGTTTATACCGGCGACATCCTAATGGACGAAACGTGTCACAGGAAAAGTTATCCTTCAGTTTTTTATTTATTTTCCGAACATTGAAGTATAAGTTTAATATACGAAGCGGCCCTAAAAAGGCCCCGTATATCGATCTAAAAGCTGGCCAAATGAATAAAAATTGGGAATTATTTTAGAGTCGATAAATTTTCAGCATCAGGACGTTAGCTATATTTTGATTTTTCGTTATATTTAACTCGAATATGTCAAAATTCGTATCTTGCATATATGTTAAATTTATTTCATTCCTACTTCACTCAATATTTAATTAACAATGAATCAGAAACATTCAGTAGCTGTCAGTTTTAATTACAATTTAGATGTTTCAATTTCTTTCTATGGTCAGGCATAATCATTGCTTTATATAACGAATTATATATATATATATATATATATATATATATATATATATATATATATATATATATATATATACATATATATATATGTATGTATGTATTTGTGCGTGTGTGTGGTGTGTGGGTATGTGTGTGGACGAATAAAGATCAACAATCGTGCGCCCGTAATTGAAATGGACAGATTTTAAAAATCAATTATATCAATATCTATGGTATAGAGATGTAAATTTCAGGATGAACATAAACATGTTCGTCACATTCTAAAATTAATTAACACGAAAAACGTCCGCAACCGCACAACCTTGCAAACTTCCATCAGATCAAATATATACGATGCCTTTTCAGAAAGCATGAAACCATTTTCACTATCTCGAGAAACGGTTATTCGACACCAAGGTGTCTTCGCATTGAATAAGAGTGGGCCTTACAGTGAATGAAGGATGATCAACGGCCGGGTGTCAGCTTGGTGGTTTTGTGCAATAGTGGGCAAGAAAACGGAAGACGCCGGCTGTCAGATGAACAAATGGTTTTATTACATAACGCTCGCGCATTCTGGTAATAAAGGCGTTTATTGGTTGCGATTTTATATACTCTTTACATACAAGTTTTGTGATATATATATATATATATATATATATATATATATATATCTACAAATGTATTCTCTATAAATCTCTCTCTCTCTCTCTCTCTATATATATATATATATATATTAAAATATATATATATATATATATTAAATATATATATATATATATATATATATATATATATATATATATATATATATATATATATATACAAATATCCTTAAATGACTATAATTGGTAACAAAAGCCATTAGTTTATAACAACGATTCCCATACTTAATATTTCTCGAATTCACACTCGCTTGCTCATGTATGACGTCAAGAGCTGTGGTACGATTTTCACTTCCAGCGTCTTATATGCACGGGTTTATCGTTGCTTGGAAATTATCCATGCAAACAATAACAGACTGTCATCACTGTCTTGTCCGTATACTGCTTAATATATTGTACAGTAATTGACATGTTTGATAATGGCTTGTGAAAGCTGAGAGCTTAGATTGGATTAAAAAATATGGATCAATATTGTGATATACTTTCTTCGTTTAATGATAATGTTATTAAGCTTATCAGACGTTATGAAAACAATTTACATAAAATAAACCGACAATACTTGTCTATATTATTTAATGAAACACATATATATATAGTTGGATTGATGTGAGTTTGTGACACTAGGTTTCACGCGATTTGCGATCGTCAGACGTTGTCTGACGATCGCAAATAGGATGAAGTCCATGGTCAAAAATTCACATCAATCCAAATAAATACGTTAGCTGTATCACAGATATTGAGCGCTTCTAATATGTACCGCGTCTATATAATATATAAATAATATATATAGAACTTATATATATATATATACACCCATATATATATATATATGTATATATATATATATATATATATATATATATATATATATATATATATATGTATGAAGAAATATAGTTTTAAGCTGAGCTATATTTATGGGATAAAGTGCTCATTATTAGAGATAGAGCGTATGTAAATTTCAAGCTGGACGCAATTCTCAGGCAGCCTTAGTGTTGAATTTAATGTTCACTTTTTTATTTATATTTCTATATATATTTATATTTATGTACATACACATTTTACACACACACACACACACACACACACACACACATATATATATATATATATATATATATATATATATATATATATATAATTTTTTCATATAGACAAAAAACAATTTACTCACGACAAAGATGCAACTTCGTTTCGGTGCATTTAGTTGCACCTCCAATGGTGAGAACCAAAATGGTTATGAACAATTTTGTTTGTAAGCAGGCCGCACGTGGAATATCAATACGTTTTTCTATTTGTTTGAAAAATAGCGTACATTTTAAGAGGAGACGTATAAGGATAATGAAAAAAATAGGAGAGGCAAAAGGGTAACAGAATGAAACAATAGTGTTTGTTGATATCAGTTTGTTGAAGGATTGCTCAGGTGTTAAAGTGATGCCTCGACAACCACACCTCACTCTTAGAAGGCCTTGATCGTTGTTGTCGTTAAAAAACTTTTCGAGTCGAGCTATCACTTTAACACCTCAACAATCCTTCCATAAACTGATATAAAAAAAAAAAAAAACACTATCTATATGAGCTTTTACTCTAGGGTTAGTTGGAATGAATTTGTTATCTTGCAATTCTAAGTTATAAAATCATCATCATCATTAGTAGTACAATGAAACTATTTACTGGAGTATTTAATTTTGTTCATATCGAGTTGGTTGCTCCTAACCCTGGATTACAGAGTATCGAAACTCGGAATGAATATTAAAAATAGCAATATATAAAAGAGCACTAGAAAACATTTATGTCCACTTATAACAAAAGCGTATGTCCGCACAGATATAAAATAGCGTCCTGGGTATGACGATAAACTATATCTGCGTCCTGGGTATGACGATAAACTACGTCCAGCAACAAGGCTTCAGATAATGTTTTCGGAAAAATAATGTTGCCAGCTATACGTTTTTTGGAAGAAAAATGTTGCCAGCTATACGTTTTTTGGAGAAAAAAAATGTTGCCAGATATATGTTTTTTTTTTTGAAAAAATGATGTTGCCACCTATACGTTCTTTGGAAAAAATAATGTTGCCAGCTATACGTTTTTTGGGAAAAATAATGTTGCCAGCTATATGGTTTTTGGAAAAAATAATGTTGCCAGCTATGCGTTTTTGCAAAAAAAATGTTGCCAGCTATACATTTTTGAAAAAATAATGTTGCCAACTATATGTTTAATAGTACTGTATATTTAATATATGTATAGGTATATGTGTATGTATGTATATGTGTATATGTATGTATATATATATATATATATATATATATATATATATATATATATATATATATATATATATATATATATATACACCTTAATTTGGCATTAAATGACCCACAGTGATTGATATGCCATTAAACCCAACCAACCAACAGATATAAAAGAGGTGTTATAACAACTTGATTTATCTTGATTTAATCTGACAACAATGGTGATACATTGTAAGAATATGGACATATCATCATTCTTGGCAGATATTTTGTTATCATAACGTGGGATACTTAATAACGAAGATGATGGAAAGAAAAAGAATATAGAAGAATTTGGCTTCGATTGATAAAACTATTGGAAAAATTCTTTCAAATATTTTGTAACTACCAGTGTCTCTCATTGATTCGCATGTGTAGTCACAACAATATCAAGAAACCCAGTCTGATGAAATCTTAACGGTTGAAACGCTTCACAAATAAAGATTTTTATTTCATCTTACCATTTCCTCAATACCGTTCTTGATATATAAAAATATATATCGTAAGCTCTTATTATCGCATATCTTATCATACCTTACCATATATATATATATATATATATATATATATATATATATATATATATATATATGTGTGTGTGTGTGTGTGTGTATATGTATATATATATATATATATATATATATATATATATATATATATATATTATGCACAAAAACTCAAAATTACCTCATTCGACAATATGAAAGGTATTTACTTAAAATAAATAGACAAAACTTGTCTATATTATTTAACGAAACATGCATTAATGAACAATGCTGCCTCAACACACACACACACAAACACACACACACTATATATATATATATATATATATATATATTTATATGTATAAAAATTCCCTAGTGGATAGAATCCAGGTAGAACTCAATTTCCATGACAGAGAATGAATTTCATATAAAAGGCTCAAACCCTAATATCCCATGGTTATAATTTATTATATTGGAATCGTAATCACTATCCAATTGTAGGCCTGATGAATTGGATCGTAATTACGATTCCCATGTAATAAATTATAACAATTAAATGTTAGTGTTTCAGCCTTATATATATATATATATATATATATATATATATATATATATATATATATATATATATATATATATATATATATATATATATATATATATTGTTAAATTTACCAGAATAATTATGAAGATAAGACAAGGATAAAAAAGACAATTGAAAAATAGTTCTTAATTTTTGCCGAAGCGTTTCGTCATTCGACATTATCAAGGCAAGTGATGATAAATGAGAATAGAATGTTACGTAGTTCCATCAAATTTAATTTTTTTTAAAAAGACGCTCTTGCGTAAGCCTCTATCTGGATATTGTAAACTGATTTTTTTTTTCCTAAGAGTTTGTTTATATTTCCCATGTCAGCAGTATTATTAAATATCTCGTACTAATTCTGTAGATAAGACAGATACAGTCGAATAACGAAACGCTTCCGGAAGAACTATTTTCCAATGGTCTTTTTTATACAATTTGTCTTACATTTAAATATACACGGAGGCATTCAAATCTCCATTGAGAACGTGCATGTGAAAAATACGAATACAATAGACTCATCTACATATATGCAAAAAACGGTTAAAAATAATGAAATCCTTAATAATAGAAGAGAGGAAACAATTCTCAATACTTATGAACAAAGCCGCATAATGTTGATTCTCTTTTGAAATTAAAACTTTCCTGTTGTTATATAAAAATATATGTATTCAGTGAACTAAAAAACATCGTTGATAGTATGTCTGTCTGTCTATCTATCTATCTATCTATCTATCTATCTCTATATATATATGTATGTATATATGATAAGAGACACTTATGAAAGGCGCGAAAAATAACGTGTGAAAATTTCTGATGGAGAGATTCCGAGAGATGTGTGAAATTTTTTGATGAGATTCGTGTAATATGATAGATAAACAGACTGATAAATAATTCCACAATGTTGTGTGTAAAATAACATATTTTTTAATGATAAGGCGGTTGACATAGTGATGTAGATATTATAGTTTTTGGCATGTATCTATTGAACGATATAAAACGACTTATGCAACATTAAGAAAAAACTCGCCAAAACGCTTAACAGTTATTCCCTGTCATATATAGTCATTTCAATGAAGGAAGCCTACCTAAATGTATTATACTAACTTAACACAAACACACACACAGACACGCATATATATATATATATATATATATATATATATATATATATATATATATATATAAAGAAATATAGTCTTAAGGTGGGCTATATTTATGGAATAAAGTGCTCAATATCAGAGATAGAGCGTGTGTAAATATAAAAGTGAACATAGAAGTCAAGTGTTGACTTCTATGTTCACTTTTATATATATATATATATATATATATATATATATATATATATATATATATATATATATATATATATATGTAAACAAATATATGGATATAGATCCGACAGTATGAAGAAAAATATACGGGAAAAAACAAACAAAAATCCTTATATGCAATAATGCTGTTTTAATGTTAATATGTCGACGTCGGACGTTTCGGTCAATAAACCATCTTCAGGACATATTCAATATAAAATATAAATAACATTATCAAACTTAACATGACAAAGACGATGGACACAAGAACGAGACTTATCAAAACAGATAACTACAAGTTTTATGCGATCAGCGTTTCGTTTTAAACATGGTCACGTTGTCACCACGTTTGCGACGCTGTGAAAACGTATTCCTAAATTTGAATATTATGAAAGAAAAATGTAAGAAATTCTATTTGATCTAAAATTTATATGTACGCTTGTCGAGCCCACATATTTTAAGTCACAGTTTATATATATATATATATATATATATATATATATATATATATATATATATATATGTATGTATATATACAACTGTAATAAGACTGAAAAAGAATATAAATTCAAACTTTCGTAAAACAGAATGAAAAGAGGGCTCAATAATAAGAGCAGAGCAATAGTTATTTATTATAAGTTGTTACATACGGACAAACAATTATGACAAAGATGCATATTTGTTTCTATTCGTAAGCATGTCACCAAGTGAGGAACAAACCATCTTTGTTCGTCACATAATGGAAACTTGTTTGTGGGTATGTAACAACAATGATATATATATATATATATATATATATATATATATATATATATATACGTTCTTTTCATAGATACAAATATTTCAGTAAATGCTCTGTTTATAATAAACATTATTAACGACATTTACCGGCCTGAATGTCACAAAAAATATGCGTCCTCCGACAGAAATCGAACCTGTATCTTATACGGAACCGTCATATAACCTGACGTGATTTACCGATTTAGCCACAGCGGAGCGTTTCCGTTAGCAAGGTCGTTTTTGCTGTTTTAAAGTTACAATTCTTCGTTATTTTCTCTCGCACATTCATATCTGCTCGATGCGTATCCAAATGTAAACAAATGACGTACCACATTATGAAATGCACAAAGTCTTAAAACACGAAAATACTTACCTTGTTAAAAATAAATCTCTAATGTCTAACGATAGTTTAGCTACTACCCAACACACAGGGCCTGAGGTTTGCGTTCGACCACGAAACAAACTGGTGACATTTATACTTGTTCTGTGTCCCAACTGCTTAGAATATTATCAATACCAAAATCTGCCACTAACTAAAATGAGTCAGTGGAAAGAAGGCGGGAACATAACATGGAAAATACTGTCGAAATCAAGATAATAGAATGAAGACGGTAAAAGCTGTAATTTTTCACTGACGTAAAAAGTTGATAATCTTGCAATGAATGAATGTTCAACTATTGAATTAGAGAAGCGATCTTATCGCCACATGTCGGCAAAAAATATATATATTTTATTAAAAAGGATACATCCGGGGTAGGAGTTACAATCCACACCTGGAGTATATAAGTTAAACGATAGGTTGGTTCCGTAGTACCGTCTGATAGCAGTTTATACACGAAACTCTGAGTAGCGGATTTTGCTATTGCTAATCTTCTATATATATATAATACGCTAAAGAAATAGAACAGTAATTTTATAATCCGTTCTTATTAATTATTTTTATCTTTAAAAAACAGTGCTCAATAGAAGTCTGGGGATGGAACCATATTTTCAAATAAGCAAATTTATAATATATATATATATATATATCTATATATATATATATATATATATATATATATATATATATATATATATATATATATATATATATATATATATATAACTGATAAAGCAGGCTTTTCTTCAAGGGCTGCTTGAAGAAGCTCTTCATCAAACACAACTGGACGTCCGGTTCGATCTTCATCTTTAAGGGTGAAATCTCCACCTCTGAATTTTGCAAACCAACCTTCTGCAAGTTCTTTCATTCACACATTTCTCTCCATAAACTGAGTGAATGTCTCTAGACGCTTCGGCCCCTAAGATTCCTTTCTTGAACACATAAAGCATTATGTGCCTCAAATGATTCATGTTAGTACAGTTTTAATCAAACGAAATTTAATTTTATTGTTCTCTGAAATAAAATTTGATCAGTTTAATTGCATCTAAACATAAAAATAATGTTCAGCTCCATTAGAAATTATAAAATACTATTTAAATTTCGTTCATTTTAACAGAAACTTAAAATTCGGACAGAACTTATGGGATGACCTGATATATATATATAACATTTTTAAATTATCAAATTTATAATATTGTATATATATATATATATATATATATATATATATATATATATATATATATATATATATATATATATATTTATATGTACATACATATATATATAATATTTTGAAATTAGTAAATGTATAATATTATATATATATAATATTTTTAAATGAGCAAATTTATAATATTATATGTATATATATATATATAATATTTTTAATTAATAAATTTATAATATTATATATATATATAATATTTATAAATTAGCAAATTTATAATATTATATATATATATATATATATATATATATATATATATATATATATATTATAATAAAAAAGCTTCAACACTAATATTCCATGGTGATAATTTATTCCATTGGACTCGTAAATACGATCCAATATGTATATTTACCACTAATATTATCTCTCTCTCTCTCCCTCTCTCTCTCTCTATATATATATATATATATATATATATATATATATATATATATATATATATATATATATATATATATATATATACATACTTATATATAATATTTTTAAATAGTAAATTTATAATATTATATATATATATAATATTTTTAAACAAGCAAATTTATAATATTATATATATATATATATATATATATATATATATATATAAATTTATAATATTTTTAGTTAATAAATTTATAATATTATATATATATAATATTTTCAATTACCAAATTTATATCATATATATATATATATATATATATATATATATATATATATATACATATATATAATATTTTTATATTAGTAAATTTATAATATTATATATATATAATATTTTTAAATTAGCAAATTTATACTATTATATATATATATATATATATATATATATATATATATACATACATATATATAATATTTTTAAATTAGTAAATTTATAATATTATATATATATGATATTTTAAATTAGCAAATTTATAATATATATGTATATAATATTTGTAATTAATAAATTCATAATATTACATATATATAATATTTTTAATTAATAAATTTATAATATTATATATATATAATATTTTTAAATTAGCAAATTTATAATATTATATATATATATATATATATATATATTTATTTATAAATTTATAATATTGTATATATATAATATTTTTAAAGTAGCAAATTTATAATATTATATATATATAAATGTATATCTATATATATATATATATATATATATATATATACATACATATATATAATATTTTTAATTAATAAATTTACACTATTATATATATATATATAATATTTACCATTAATATTATATATATATATATATATATATATATATATATACGTATATATAATATTTTTAAAATAGTAAATTTATAATATTATATACATATATAATATTTTTAAACAAGCAAATTTATAATATTATATATATATATATATATATATATATATATATATATACATATATATATAATATTTTTAATTAATAAATTTATAATATTATATATATATAATATTTTTAAATTAGCAAATTTATATTATATATATATAATATTTTTCATTAATAAATTTATAATATTATATATATATAATATTTTTAAATTAGCAAATTTATAATATTATATATATATATATATATATATATATATATATATATATATATATATATATATATATAATTTGGTAATATCTTAAGAAAAACACCAAGCAAATAGATGATGATACGTGGCTTTTAGTAGGACAAGAAATAAGCAAACTCTGAAATTATAAATTGAATCTACGGACTATTAAATATTATTCAGACCTTCCAAAGTTTACACAAAAAAATATTGTGTTTTTGGAAGCTTTTCAGTAAACATAACTTTGGTTGTAAATATGTAACGTTAATTGAGGATAATATACGAATATGCTTCCGTAGATGTTTATTCATTGTTCAATTATTAACCCTGACAAAGAATTATTTTAATATCTGTCTATATTTCTGAGATGAGGTAATATGTACATTATTTACATTATTCGGACAATTGCCCTCATCTTTGCAGCCATATCTATTACAACGTTTCGGTCGTCGTACGCTCCGGTCTTCTTCAGGTGGTTGGAATGTCGAACTGAATCTTTATTTCACTCAATGGGGTAGACTGTTCTAGACTGTTCCACGTGCCATGTTTAATGGATGTCAGTTATCAGTTATCTCCTTTTAATTTGCCATCTGAAAGTTCTCCACTGCCTTATTATGGTATTGAACTCACACTCTTAGGGTACTGCCATTGGATCTAACCAACGCCTTTATCCACTGTGCCATGTGACCTTCAACCGCCGAAACGTTGTATTATTACAACGTTTCGGCGGTTGAAGGACACATAGCGACAAAAATGAGAACAATAGTCCGAATAACATAAATAATGAACTATTTTAAATTCCAAAATTCTACTTGGATTAAATGAAAATTGCTTACAATTTAATACATATTGCTTAAAATACATTTCTTCTTGCCGTCAAGTTTGATGGATCGAGTACACTCGTCATATTTTATTGTATTCAGGCAGTTTTGACTTTTGAATTAAGTCTTCAGTCTATTTTACATTATAGCTTTTAGCTTATTGTAAGATTATATTTTGTTCTTAATATCTGTAAATTTAATTTTCCAACTTGGAAGGTTATTTTTCATTGCTATGAGTGAATTTTAAGGGATGGATTTATAATTTATCAAAATTTGAATCCTGATTTTAACTGACAACGCTACCAAGTCTTTGAAAATGGATAAAATTAGTTATTATTCTGAAGGATGGTTGGTTAGTTGGGTATTATCGCATATCAACCACTGTAGGTCATTTAATGCCAAATTACGTTATATATATATATATATATATATATATATATATATATATATATATATATATATATATATATACACACATACATATATATATATATATATATATACACATACATATATATATATATATATGTACACACATACATATATATATATATATATACACACATACATATATATATATATATATATATATATATATGTACACATATATATATATATATATATATATATATATATATATATATATATATATATATATATATATATATATACCTATACATATATTAAATATACAGTACTATTAAACGTATAGCTGGCAACGTTATTTTTCAAAAACGTATAGCTGGCAACATATTGTTTCAAAAACGTATAACTGGCAACATTATTTTTTCCCAAAAACGTATAGCTGGCAACATATTGTTTCAAAAACATATAGCTGGCAACATTATTGTTTCAAAAACGTATAGCTGGCAACATTATTTTTCCCAAAAACGTATAGCTGGCAACATATTGTTTCAAAAACATATAGCTGGCAACATTATTGTTTCAAAAACGTATAACTGGCAACATTATTTTTTCCCAAAAACGTATAGCTGGCAACATATTGTTTCAAAAACATATAGCTGGCAACATTATTGTTTCAAAAACGTATAGCTGGCAACATTATTTTTTCCCAAAAACTTATAGCTGGCAACATATTGTTTCAAAAACATATAGCTGGCAACATTATTGTTTCAAAAACGTATAACTGGCAACATCATTTTTCCGAAAACTTTATCTGAGGCCTTGCTGTTGGACGTAGTTTATCGTCATACCCAGGATGCGGATGTAGTTTATCGCCATACCCAGGACGTGGGTAAGATCTGGAAAAACTAGTTCACAATTTGCACATAGTTGGGACCCTAACAGGTGCTACCACCCCGGATCTAGCTGGACCTGGGAACACCAGCAATTAATAGGTGGTTCCACGCTCCTCAAAACCTCCTGATCAGAGGCCTTGCTGCTGGATGCAGTTTAACGTCATAACAAATACGTATTCTGAAGGAGTCGAATCATGGTGGCAATGTTTTGTAAATTAGTAATGTTTTAGTCTGTTTTTTTTTCAGTACTGCCCCTTTTATCGATTTGACGAAAGTTTACTCCTTATGTCGCGTAACCATTTTCTCGTAATTGCATATTCATCCGCCTCTATTTCCTTTATTATTTCTTCCATTTTGTACGTCATCGATTTTAAAAGTACCTTTTTAACATTCCATGAACAACCATCATATTTTTTCCAAATCTATCCTACTATAAATCTTTGATAAATTATGCATACATAACCTCACCCACCTACGCGATTAAAACACTTTTAGCGTTTTTTTTTCTTTCCAAGACGTGTTAACGCGTACATACACTTTTTTAAGCGTTTCACTCCAAGCATGGCGGGAAGCCACTAGCACAAAGGAGTTACAAAGAGTTGGAGCGAGAGCAAAGAGGAGTGATAGAGATGAATAGAAGGATAGGAGATAGATCAAGGCATCTGGAAAAGTCGGTTGACATTACATTTGAATAGTTGGAGATTATAGCTATCAGGAGAAACAGAAAACGGGGAGAGAGTTCCACAGGCGAGAGGTACGAGACATGAAGCTATTGAAGTAGAAGAGACGGCTACATTTAACAGTTTCGACAGTAAAAGTTTGAGAGGGCGATGAAGGCTTAAATTCATGAAGTGTGGGAACCAGTTAACAGCTCATCGGAGCAGTTACCGTGAAAGTATTTGTAAAAAAAGACAGAGGGAAGCGACGGCACGTCTGTGAGAGAGCAACTGCAGACGAGATGCCAGATCAGGGCCAGTTACATTGCATATGCGTCTCTGAATTTTATCAAGGAATCTTGAGACAAACAGATGGGGCTCCAGACCATAGATGGCAGCAATACTCCTTGCAAGGGCTAATGGTTGATTTGTAGGTTTGAAGGATCGACTCCGACGAGAAAAATTTCCTGGCGCGGCACAGAGTGGCCACCTTTAAAATAAATAAATATTTCTTTAGCCTGTTAACTTTGCAGGGTAAGAAATTCTTATGCCCGGCAGTATCATTTTCACGTGATCTCTGTCAACAGGCAAGGTGACAAATTTAACCTTATCATAGCTAAATGTAGAGTTTCGCAGTTCTTAGAAAGATAACAAAATCTTCTATACGAGATAACAAACTTTTTTTTTATTAATATAATATTACACTATTTATATTCGGACTGATGTCTCCATCTTTGTCATTGTCACAACGTTTCAGTAGTTTTGCCCGACTTCCTTCCTCAGATGTATATCGATCTGATTAACCTAAAGCGAATTCTGAAATGAACCATTCATTTAATCTACGTTGGTAGACTGTTATATTATGTTGGTGCAAAAATAATGACGTAATAATGTCGTTTTTTGACGTATTTTTAACGTCAAAAAACGACATTATTACGTCATTATTTTTGCAACAACCTAATACTTTCATTGTAACTGTAGGTATGAGCCCGTCGCCATGGTAGCAAGACGTTTTGGATTTAAGCGCAGTACTAAATTGGCGACCAGTTCTCACCAATTTACAGTGAAGTCGGTTAGATGTAACCGGAAGTTCATACTGATAGTTTTTTTTTCTCGCACTTCACCCGTGTGGAACTCTCTTCCAGCCCCATGCTTTCTTGTTAAATTTAGTCTTCAAAAAAATAAATGCAATGTACATCACTTTCTACTGTCCCCGTGATTACTCTTTTGTTCCTTAGTAAAGTTTCTGGTTTCTAATTCTTCCACGCCCTGTAACATCAGGTGTCTTAGGGGCTTTACTGTGTGGATTGGAGTGAAATCGGTTCAAAAAATGAAAGTTTCTCATCCCAGATATTCAGACTAAAATAAATATATATTGTCAATAAACAACCTCTAATGCAACAGTGTTCTTGCTTTAAGGAATGACATATGGAAATTGTGGGGGCTAGTTCTGTCTAATTTTATAGATTTATTGGCGGTTACAGCGTATCGTTTGCATGCACCATTTACATCGTTGTAATTGCTCTAGCCATATTTCCTTAAGTTTGTTTAAATCATTGGATCAGGTAAATACGCCTGTCCTTAAATATATATATCGTGTTACATATGAAGTTACATATCTTATTTAAATTTTTTCTGTTATTTTCGATCTCTTCTCCAGCTATCCTATTTTGTGTTCTATCATTTTCGCCAACGTATATATATATATATATATATATGTAACTACACTCGTCTCGGAAATCCTTCGTTTTCTTGATTTGCTAATGGTCGAATCAATTTCGAAGGAAAAAAAAGGTTTTAAAAAAAGAAAGAGCTAGGAACATGAACGTCTGTCGAAAATAATCGTACAGCATACAGATCCAAAGCCCAAAGAACAAAAACCCGATACTAGTAATCAACTAACTAAAAAAGTGCTCAATACAAAAGTAGAGCAGACCTAGTCAAAAATAGAGAGCCAGACAAACATACGACAAACTGATGATCCGCTTAGGTGAAACCTTGTTAGGTTTGTCTGGCTCTCTAGGTTTGACTATATATATATATACATATATATATATTAGTTTGGTGGAAAAATAATGTCGTTTTCTCACATAGTAACATATGTGAGAAAACGACATTAGTTTTGCACCAACCTTATATATATATATATATATATATATATATATATAAGAAAAAAAGAAATGCCCACAAACCTTATAACAACTTTTTTCTTTTTTCGTCAAAAAGGTTGTATTTTGCTTTTAAACCTAAATAAATCGTTCACTGGCCAGTAATTTCCAAACGCCTGATGAGATGCATTTGATATACATCGAAACACGACTAAAATTGTATAGCGATTTTAGCATTTTTTCAATGTAATATCCTAAAATAAGTAATATTGCTCTATTTGTATTGAACCCTGTTTTAAATTAAATGTTACGAATTCGTTCTTATCTCTCTCTCTATCTCTCTCTCTCTCTCTCTATCTCTCTCTCTCTCTCTCTCTCTATATATATATATATATATATATATATATATGTATATATATATATATTATTGGTTTATTAATGCAGAGTTAATTATTATTAAACGATTTACATATATTTAAATCTATTAGCTTTAAATATCTAGGTTTTTATTAAAAAGGTTTAAATAGTTTTCTTGTAATAGACTTTTCCATAAATTAGTTGCCTCCCTTGACATTCAAATCATAAAATTTATAAATCGTTCAGTACATAACTTAAGCATTTATCACTTCACAAGTAAAATTTTAATTTTAGGATGAGCAAATTTTTGACATAGAAAAAACAAGACGCTGATGATGACATTGTGCTTGTGTCTAAAGTATTTGGAATAAAATGAATATGCCGCAACAAGGTAATATTCTTTCTTTAATAAGGGTACTAAGAAACTTGTCTGTAATTATGCGAGGATCCTATTTAAAATAAGTAGACAAATCTTGTGTAAATTATTTAATGAGACATGTATTGATGAAAACATGCTGTCAAAATACACGCAAATTAATATATATGTGTGTGCGTGTGTGTGTCTCTGTGTCTCTGTGTGTGTCTCTCTGTGTGTGTGCGTGTACGTGTGTGTGTGTGCGTATGTGCGTATTTGAGGATGTTATCTTTCAACCAACTTCTCTTAATGCATGTAATGAATTGCTTCCACATCCGGTTTGGTACTTACGCTATGTATCTCGTCAGGTTTGACCGAATCTAAAGAAGATTCAGCAATTTAATGGGTCTTGACATGGCATCCTTGTTTTAGTCTCTTTTCTACAACCATGCTGCAAATTCTGCTTTTCTCTAAATGTTTTCATGATTGTTGTGCTGATTAGGCTTCGCCGTTAGTATCTCCTTTTCAAGAATTTAAGCGCAGTACTATATTTGTACATACGTTTCATCTTTTTTCCTATTAAAACTGGTAGATATAGACATAAAATCTATGCAAACAGTTTCATCGCTTGCAGTTCTCGCTTTTGGAACTCACTTCAGTATTCTCGCCTCCCTGTCCTCAACTTCAATGTATCCTAAGCCTAAATATTAGGTTGGTGCAAAAATAATTTCGTTTTCTAACATATGTTACTATGTGAGAAAACGAGATTATTTTTGCACCAACCTAATAGAATAATGTTTTAAGGAATTAGCTTTTGTTTATTTGTCTGTACACTGATGTTTTTCTTCTATATAATAAATGCGAATATCATTGTCTCACTCTTTTTCAATTTTACTCCTGGAGGCCGTAAGCCAATCTATCATACCATTATGGAATCAGGCCGACTCCGAGAGCAAATTAAAAACATTCCAAGCCGCAATCTTGAAATTTGGGATTCCAAAGTTTTCATTATTGCGATTGTTTTCGGTAATTTTTTTAAATGATTCTTTGCGAGTAATTTGTTTTTGTACGATAACAATATTTATAACTTGGAAATAAATTCGAGAATAATTGAAATTTATTGCAAAATCCAGTGAAAGTCAGCCATGAAATAAAACTGTTTGCATAGAGAGTAAAGACCTACGTACATCCAATTGTCTTTAAATTATATTGCGACAGAAGAATTATTGTTTAACATTAAAAAGGTAAACTTAAATATTAATACAATACTTAAATGCAGCGATGAATTTTGAGTTCTTTTGTAGTTTATTGTTGTCTATCGCTTGTACTCCTTCTTACATTTTTTTGATGAAGGCTCAATCAAGAGCCATAAATAGGAATTAGATTAAAATGCCGCCCTATAAAGCTGCTTTTAATCTTTTCTTTTTATGCGCCTGTTTCTTTCAGAACGTAGGCGATCATGGCTTCCTCCTATCACTTGCAGCTCTCAATAAATTTTCTCCCTTTGCTACTTCCCACAGCCCATATTCTCTCATCCACTTCAGCCCGCTAGGTATATCATGCGTTGCTTTCCTTTGTCTCTCTTTCTCTCTATTTGACTATTGAGTATCAGATTCTCCAAGCCCTCCTTTCTCATTACATGTCCCAAAATTTTAAGCTGCCTCTTCCTGGTGTTAAGTATAAGCTTCCTCCTTGTTTGCATCCTCTCCAAAACTTCATCGTTGCTCACACGCTCGGTCCATGATATCCTTAGTGTCATTCTGTAGAACCATACCTCCGTTGCCTCGAGTATCTTCTTCATCTTTGAGGAGACCGTCCAACATTCGTTGCCGTAAAGAAGGACAGATGTCACGTGGTAGCTAAGTACTCTTTTTTTTATTACGAAAGGAATCAGTATTTCTCGTAATACTCTGTCTAGCTTTTGGAATCCATATTTGGCCAACCCAGGGCGTCTTCGGATCTCAGCGTCGCATTTACCATCGTCTGGCAGATATTTAAATTCTACACCTGCTCGACTTTAGTATCCCCAACCTGTAAATTGCATTTCGGGCTCATCCTTTTACTAATAACCATGCATTCTCTCCTCTTGAAATTTAGACTTAGTCCATTCTTCTCGCTCTCCTTCTCTACCTTCTGTAGGAGGTTTTGCAATTTCTTTTCCGTGCCTGCTATCAGTACTGTGTCATCTGCGTATCTTATGTCGTTAATATTGTGGCCCCCAATGAGGAATCCTGGTAGGCTTTCCCGTTCTCTGAGAATTACCTCTCTGTATAGGTTGAATAAATCTGGTGGGAAGACACCTCCTTGCCTTACGCCCCTTGGCATTTTTGTGTATCTACTGAATTCATTCCCTATTTGCATGCATGCTGTTTGTTTTTGTTCTATTTATTCTAATATCTTTCCTAAATATATCAAGATCTTTGTGACGTATTTGTCGAACGCATTTACGTAGTCTATAAAACATAGGTATACATATTTCTCCATTTGCATTGTGTTATGGTCCGGTTCCTTGTACCACGGTGATAGTCCAAGGTAGAACCAATAAAGAAGAACTCGAACACAGGTATGGAATAACACAGATATATTACAAACAGGAATATATACAGAGAAGTAGAAGTGTTAGTACGAACAATCAGATTTAGTAGAAAGAAAAAAATGTAGTCTCGACCAGTATCACTATTCCAATGTCTTGCAGTAATTGTCTGAACGCGACTCTGTTTCGGACTGCCTCTAACTCCACTCTTGACTCGACTTGAACTACTGACGATATTCAGTCACCCCCCACGAGGGCGTCATGTGGTACAAGGCCGGTTTAACGTGGGATCTTTGAGCCCGTGGGCTCGGCCAAAAATATGCCCATTGAACCCGTATAAACGGGTTCAGGATCGGCTTACCTCCTCGAAAGAGAATCCGCCCTTCGGCATAGGCTACTTCGGGTTCCTCAACCGAACAGTCGGTCAAGACTTGAACTACTGAGTCCCTGCCTACTCCTGAGGCGCAGTATTTATTAAGTATGGAATAGTCCATTATTATTATTATGGGTAAGATCCCATAACACATTGCTCTTTCTGACATCCTTCTGAGCATAGATATTGCGTTCCTTGTTCTTGTGTCTTTAACGAATCGGCACTGTTCTTTTCCTATCTCTGGCTGGATTCGGCTGCGCACTCTATTCATCAGAATACGGATGATGAGTTTTGTTATGTGGCTCATTAGGGTGATTTTTTTCGGTGGGGTTCACATTCTTTTGTGCCTGGTTTCTTAGGCAGGGCTATGAAAATAGATCTGCTGAGATCTTCCGAGATATCCATACTGTTGTAGATTTCATTCATTATTTCTGTGATCTTGTCTATACCAAAATCATCGAAGGCTTCAGCATTTCCGTAACAATTCCGTCTGGCCCTCCAGCCTCGTTTCTGTTCAATTTGGCCAGTGCAACTTTGTAGTTCGGTATTTAGAATTCGAGGCCTACCGGTAATTCTGGCGGTTGTTCTCTTTCGTCGTGGAAAGAACGTTTTCTTTCTCCAATATCAGCGTTTCATCCTTTCATTTTATACAGCCTGTAGACGAGCATAACTTCTGTCCTGTTATTTCCCCTACATATATATATATATATATATATATATATATATATATATATATATAGATATATATAGTTTAAGAAAAACTATGTAATCCGTATAGGTAGACCCAAGGAAGATAAACTCCAGAGAGCTCAATGTAAATCCAGACCAAATAATTTAAATACAAACAGACTACTTTAAGGTTCCATGTAATAAATTATATCACCACAGCCCTTTTAAAGGACTACGGATCATCAGATTTTACTTCTAAAGGTTGAAACGATGATCCGCAGTCCTTTAAAAGGGCTGTGGTGAAATAATTTATTACATGGAACCTTAAAGTGATCTGTTTTTATTATATATATATATATATATATATATATATATATATATATATATATATATATATATATATATCCTTTGTTGCTGGCTATCAATGTCTCTATTTCTGCACAATTTTTTGTTTAGCCTGCCTGCATTTGGTCCTTATTTCATTGTGCAATTTTCTGTATTCCGTTCCGTATCTTGCCAAAGATTTCTGTCTCCTTTGTATCATGTCGAGAATCTCGTTAGGCATCCATTAGTTTTTTTCTTCGTTATTTCTCCTTTGGGATGATGTCGTTTGGTGTTGTCACTTAAGCGTCTCTTGTGTGTTCCATTTCCAATTTCCATTATCTCCACTCTTTTTCCTTTTCACATTGTTCATATATTTTTCTTTCAGATACGGGTCGCTTAGGATTTTGTTGTATTGTAACTTGTGTGCTGAGTTTGGCTTCGTCAGTTTCCGCAATTTCATTCTTAGTTTGCATATAACAGGACGATGATCAATTCCGCAGTCGGTAGTTTGTTAGGTTTTGCAGTGAACCATTACATCTCTGAACATTTTGTTGATAGTTATGTAGTCAATTTGGTTTTTAGTGCCCTCTCCTGGGATCCTTCGTGTTCATAACCATCTCAGATGTTCTTGAAACCATGTGTTGGCTATTACCTGATCATTGGCCGTGCACAACTGGATCTATTTTCTCCACGGTTTCCTAGTCCGAATTTTCCGGCTATATCCTCTGCCCTCTCCCTGCCTACTTTGACGTTTAGTTCTCCCATGATAATTATGATTTGTGATTTGCAAAGAGCCTTGGCATTGTCAAGCAGGGATTGCGTTACATAAACAGCAAATATTCGTTTATCTCCTGGGGCTTCGAGTGTTTTTTATTTTTGTTTTTAACACTCCAAAGTAGCCGAAAAGTCCATTAAAATGTGCGAATATTGTAGGTAACAGAGAAGCAAAAAATAGGATAGGAGTTTCTCAGGCGTGAAATGCCAGAAAATAAACTACTAGATTTGAAGTGACAGTAGAATCGGGCTAGTTCAACAGTAAAATGGTGAGACCTGGTCGACAATTTTGTCGCACGCTTAAATTCCTGCAGTCGAGGCACTAGAGAAAAATGCTGATCAGAAGAAAACTGTGCCCTTCGGCAGCATTCCAATCTTAGCAATATCAGTTTTTCAGCTAATCTCTTGTTAAGGACACCTCTGAAGGATGTTACAGGAATTATTTTGACAATTATCAACTTGAGAAAGAAGCTCAGCTAAGTGGAGCGGACCTCCCAAGAATCAATTCAACTGACCCTGACACAGAAAGTCAGATGAGAAGACTCAGACCATGGGGACGTGCTGAATGACTACTTTTAGACGAAACCTTACAGGACAAATTATACTTATTACCAATAAGAAGAGTGGTCCCTAGCAACCGAAATGAGAGGACCGCTCGCCCGACACGTGATAGAAAGGCACACGCCAGTTAGACCGTTCTCCCCCTCAACTCACCTCAGTCGCCTATAGTCGGCCCTTATGAGAAGTTATAACTTAAGAAAATTCGTCTACTGCTCCAAATTCGCCTCATGATTGGGTAACGATCCGTTCAAACAATTATTGTCCTTGTATTCAGCTACGAAGCTGCAACCTGATGTCTATTGAGAGCTGCAACGCCAGACTATATGCTCAACGTTATGTAGGGGAAAACTCCTTATAGACAGTACAGGCAATTACACTGTTTAAAAAACAGAGACGTATACTCATACACGTGTATCCATTAAATATTTACGTATATAATAAGAAATAATGTTGCACTATAGATAAAAATCCATTAATTACATTACTTATTTCGATTTTGTTTTCTTTAATATATATAAAAATACATATTCTTTAATATATATATATATATATATATATATATATATATATATGAGCTGTGATACAGCGAAACAGTCTGTCTGCGGATGACATTATATTAGCTCCTGAATTAAATTTAATTCCAGTTGAGCACTCTCGGGCTGAGGTATGGGTTTGTAAACAGTGACTATTATAGCTATATAGCGAGACTCTTCGCAAGCCGAATTGAGTCATTGTCGGTCACTGGGCGTGTTTCCAAAAATAAATACGCTAAAAATCCACCTTCACCCCGACCGTGCGCCGACAGCTTAGTGGTAGAATATCCGCCTAATACCAATTCAGTCGGGATTCGATCCTAGCTAGAGGCAACCGGATGTCTAGTCGCACTGATGAGCTGTGATACAGCGAAACAGTCTGTCTGTGGATGACATTATATATATATGTATATATTGTCATCCGCAGGCAGACTGTTTCGCTGTAATACTGCACTACAGTGTACCTAGACGCCCGATTACTTTCGAAACCTGGTTGATTTGGTATCAATCAATGATTCTACACGGCAAAGAGGAAAGGAAATTTTAACGTTTTCTATGCAAAATACGTCAGTGGCCCGGAGAGCTCAATTCAATTCGGTTGAAGTGCAATGTATTAATAGCGATATGAGCCACTGATTTTTTTATTAAAAAAAATCACACTTTTCTCAAGAGAGCTCAACTAGATTTCCCGGGAGCATATATTGCCACGCACAGACATTCTGTTTTGCTTTATAACAAGCCATTAGAAGGTACGTTTTCTATGCGAAATACGTCAGTGGGCCGGAGATTTCAATTCAGTTGCAGAGCAATGCGCGAATAGCAGTAAGACAACCGTTTTAAAAATTACCCTTTTCTGAAAGCTCAACCGGCTATTCCGGGAGCATATAGAATCATCCGCATACAAGCCCGTTTCGCTGTATCACAGCTTATCAGTGTGGCTAGACATCCGATTGCTTCAAGCTCGGATCGAAACGCGACCGATTTGGTATAAGTCCGAGATTCTACCTCTAAGCTTTCGGCGCACGGCAGAGAAATGGAAACATAACTGAGCTGAGAGAGAAAGGAATAAATGATCCGGTTTTTACATGGAATCTGAAATCATTTTTGATACTAAACTTGATCCATGATATATTGCGTAAAATAACAATGCAGGAGCAACAAAAGGTAACAAGTGAGTATTCAATAATATAAAGTAAAATGTAAACTAGGCCTCTTCCCACAAAAAACTAAAAAAAAAAAACAAAAACAAACAAACAAAAAAAAAACATTAAAGAAACCCCAGACAATTGGGCAATACCGATAAAATACTGCCACCACAAACCCACATAGTTAACAGTAGGAAAAGATGATTATTTCGACATTGAAGATTTGAGGCCGATACGTTTTGAAAAGCGCGTTACAAATTTTCACTTCGCCAAATTTCAGTTGGCACCGGCGTTTTGGAGAGGTGCTTAATATCTATCTGCCGACCACTTTGATCTTTCTTGGCAGGCGTCATTGTAAGATTGTTTGCGTCGGCTAGGTGTCAGAGGTTTTTCTTTGAGAGCCAGCATTTAATAGTTGGAGATAATAGCTATTTGTTAAGTTACGCGTGCATTTATTTTGGCGTTTAAGAAAAATATCGATTTACTCTTCATAGAGTGTCCATATCTATCTATCTATCTATCTATCTATCTATCTATCTATCTATCTATCTATCTAAATCTGTCTCTGTCTTTCAACCAGTTAATTTTCCAATTTATTTATTGCAATACATCTGCAATGATCTATGTATCTATCTATCTATCTATCTATCTATCTATCTATCTATCTATCTATCTGAGTCTGTCTATATTTCTGAGAAGAGGTATTATGTACGTTATTTACATTATTCGGACTATTGCCCTCATATTTGTCGCCATATTTATCACAACGTTTCGGCCGTTGTACGCTCCGGCCTTCTTCAGGTGGTTGGAATTTCGAACTGAACCCTTTATTTCGCTCACTGGGGGAGACTGTTCTAGTTCCACGTGCCATGTTTGATGGATGTCATTTATCAGTTATCTCCTGCTAATTTTCACTCTGAAAGTTCTCCACTGCCTTAACCGGGTATTGAACTCACACACTTGAGGACACATGGCACAGTGGATAAAGGCGTTAGTTAAATCCAGTGACAGGACCCATGTTCGTCTATTTTTCTTTTAAAATTTCGAGTCCCCGACAGGACTTAGGCGATCATTTTTGACAGCATATGGGAAGATCGTTCTGGGTATGACGATGAACTACATCTGGCTGCAAGGCCTCTGATCTGTACGTTTTGAGGAACATGGAACCACCTCTCTATTGCTGGTATTCCCAGGCCCACGCAGCCCCGTGTCGTAGCACTTGTTAAGTGCTATGGATCCAACTGTGAATACATACTTAAAAAAAATATATAAAAATACTTAAAAAAAACATATTCTTTTGAAAAAATTACTAGCAATACGTTATATATATATATATATATATATATATATATATATATATAAGTGAATATTGAAGTTAACACTCAGAGACGACAGGCTGTTTCATGCTTGACGCAATCGTCAGGCCGCGAATGCTGGATATTTCTTCGGATATATATATATATATATATATATATATATATATATATATATATGGGTCAGTGTTGTATTGTGGGTAATCTATTCTGGCGGTTATTTTTGGGCGAGTGGTTTGTTTAATTATTTATTTGTTTAGGTTAATGTATTTTAATTTTTTTTCATTTTCATTTTGTATTATTTATTCTTTTCGTTTTTTGATGTTTTATTAGTAACAAATTGAGTGTGGATTTGCTTTAGCCGCTTATTTAATATTTTTTGGGGATCTGGGAAGGTAATTAAAGTTATTTATTCGTCCAATATTTAGATTGCTTGCCGTAGTCTAGTCTGTGCTGTTGGCGGGTGGACAGTTTTTAATCTTTTTATTTGGATTGATTATTTTTCCTTGTTTTTGGTTATTTATGCTTATTTTTATTTGATCTAACGATTATTTTAGCGGGGGCGATTTGTTACTTTGTTCATTTATTTATATGCCGCTAAACAAACAAACTAATAAACTTGCAGTTAAGCAATCTGTGTTTGTCTTGAAATTTTCATGTTTCTTAATACTCTGCTTATATCTTGGAAGGCTATTCTAATGCATTCTCGGTTTTCGGGATCGGAAGAAAATATACATTTAACAAAAGATTATCTTAATGATAAAAGTGTAAATATGTAACTGACGACCATTTGGTTTGAAAGCAAATATTTGTTTGATTTGACGTTACGAAATTCACCCTGTGAACAGTTTACACATCATAAAGTTTAGGTTATGGAGAATCAAGAAGTATTTCTATCTTCCGGATATATATTGCAATCTGACCAATTTTTATTGACAACGTAATGCTAGATACGACGGACATCTCTTTGAAAGATCCATCGTCCATTAAACATTAAGCCCTGACAAAAAAAAATTAAATAGAATTCAATGGACAGTAATTGAAATATTCCGGACATTACTAAGTTTGGAAGAAAGGAACGATTCGGTGCTTCTTGATCAGGAATATATTGCACTAGTTCGGATCGTTCATGCACAAGAAATGGTTCATTCGTCTTTGTGGAAGACGTTCTTCAATCGACATCAAATTCAACTATATTTTTCGAGCAAGCAATAGATTTGCTCTTCACTGAGAAGATTTGCCTGCTATTCGATTTCTGGTATTAGGGATAGAGGAAGAATAATGGAAGCCTGTACTGAAAAGAGAAAAATAAAAAAAGAAAGAAAGAAGGAAATAAAAAAGAAAGAGATAAATAAAGAAAAGAAAAACAAAGAATGAATGTATGAAAGAAAGAAACAAAGAAGGAAAGAAAAATTGAACGACGGTATGAACGAAAGAAAAAAAACGAATGAATAATAGAAAGGAAAGAGAATGAAAAAGAGAGCAAAAGAAAGAAAAAAACAGATAATGAAAGAATTAAAAAAGTAATAGAAAAAGAAAGAAAGAAAAGCAAATAATGAATGTATAAAGGAAAGAAAAAGAAAAAGAAAAATAGAGCGAAAGAATGAAAAACGCAAAGAATAAATAAATTAAAGAAAGAAAATAAAATAAAAAGTGAGCGAAAGAAAGAAAAGCAAAAGAAAAATAGGGAGAGAAAAACGGAAATAAAAATAAAGAAAAATAATGAATTAATGAAAGAAAGAAAGAAAGAAAGAAAGGAAGAAAAATGAAGCAATGATGAATGAAAGAAAAAGAGGAAGAGAGAGAGTGAAAGGAAAAGGGACGTAAGAATAAGAAGAAAGAAAAAAAGAAAGAAAGAAAGAAAGAGAGCGAAAGAATAAGAAGAAAGAAAGAAAGAAAGAAAGATACGGAGAGAAATTAAACCGAGCAAGAATGTACCATGATTTGTGAAAAGGGTTTCGTCATTGTCAGTTCCCATAGAACATATCTCTTTTTAAACAAATTGTATTTTGCTATTACTTACGCTGATATCCATCGTATCCAAACTTTTGGGTTTATATTAACATGGCAACACTTTTTTCGTGCAGTTCCCGGTCGCAATATGGGTTTTCTTCCACCCCCAGACAAATTCTCTGTCGTGCCAAACTGTTTAACCTTCTTTATAACCAATTGTACCGTAGATCTAGGGAAAGTTAACCGTTTTGAAATAGCGCTGTAATTCGTGGAAGTTAATAATTCTCCGTCTCAAGTCAACGCTAAGCTCCTTTGTCTTCCCCATCGTGTTGTTACGTAAGAATAAAAATGGTGACACTCTTTGCACGACGTAATATTCTTTAGTGGAATTATCACAATTATTCTACTAAATAAATAGTCTATATGTACTTCATCGATAACATAATTATGTAAATTACTTATACTTACACGAATCAATCAATTTAAAACGATTTTTCTACTATACGAAACATTTGTATATTGTATAAGTATCCTGTCGAATTTGTAGTATTTAACCTATTATATTTTGTTTTATTTTTCACAGAGACGGTCACTATCAAAATATAATGATGCCGATATCATAGAAAATAGTTTGGTATGTACATGCTTGTATGAGAGATTTTAATATAGATCCATCGGACGAGTGAAGTCACGTAAAACGACATTACATTGCTTAAATTCAATTATTTTCAGATATAGTGTATCCGTGAAGGAAAAAAAAAAGGAATAAAAATACAAGCGGTAATCATTTCTTAGGCGACGCATTTCACCTGTGAATGAATTTACCATGGCAAATGCAAGGATTTGTTTCGTTCCACTGGTTTATATACAACAGCAACGATGTCGTTTATTAATCAAGATTTTTCCATTTAAGTGAACGTGCATTAATATTCTTTATTTGGTTCAAAGGTCAGTCAGAACATAGGGAGGAAACAGAGTGTCATAATTCAAAGTCTGGTGAGAAAAAAAAGTGACCGAGTAAAGAGGAAAAATTATTTGATATTAATCCCTTACTTTTGTCTTATCAGACACAGAATTATGGCACTATGCGTCCTCCATATGTTCTGACTGACCTTTACGTCACCTTATGAATATTCATGAACGTTCAGAAATTTAAAAGACTTGATAACCCAATGACATCCTTGCAACGAAATAAATCCATACACTTGATAAAGTCCCTCAGAGAACGGTACGCGGCGGCTAAGAATAGCTTTTTCTCTGGTCTTTTATATATATATATATATATATATATATATATATATATATATATATATATATATATATAAGCAAATATATGGATATAGATCCGACAGTATGAAGAAAAATATACGGAAAAACAAACAAAAATAAAACAGCATAATTTCATATAAGGATTTTTGTTTGTTTTTTCCGTATATTTTTCTTCATATATATATATATATATATATATATATATATATATAATGTGTGTGCGCGTGTGTGTGTGTGTGTGCGTCAGTATGTTTGTGTTTGCATGTGTGTATATATATATATATATATATATATATATATATATATATATATATATATATATCTTTTCATCAGCTAATGCTTCGATTGTACACAAATCTATTGGTCTGTGATAATTCAAAACTGAGTAGAGATAACAACATTTCAAAGATATTGATGGCGAAAAAAAAAAGGCTGGAATAAACGAAGAATAAACAGAAGCGAAAAACTTATAAAATAAAGGACACTTTACTTGTGAAGCCATTACTTGTAGCAGGAAGGCGTTATCGTTATCAACAAGATGGCAGCGATTATACCCGCTGCGTCCTAATGGGAGACTCGTCATTTGCTGGGACATTTATGGTTTTACCCATAGGATAAATATATAGAGTTTGTACCTAGATTTTGCTGTACGTCGTTCAAGCATCGAAATTACTTTTGATTTTGACAGAAACTATATCGAAAGGCAGGAAGTGAAAAAGAATGAAAAGGATCAAAGTCGAATGAAAAGAAGAAGCGATGAAAAAATATCACGCAGAATAATGTGACGAGGAACGATATCAAATCCAAAAACGAAAGAGACAAACAGGCAAAAAAAAGAAAGAAAAAAGAAAGAAAGAAAAAAATATGGTAGAAGCAAAAAGAAAGGGGAAATAATAAAAACAAAATGAAAGAGGAACATAAATTTCTTTGAAGAAGCAAATAGGGAAAAAAGAATAATTAAATGATAAGAAAGAAAGAAAGAAAAAAGAAAGAAAAAAGAAAGAAAGAAAGAAAGAAAGAAAGAAAGAAGAATAATGTGACGCAGGACATCATGTAACGCAAGAAAGAAAGAAAGAAAGAATAAAAAAAAAGAAAGAAAGAAATATGGTAGAAGCAAAAAGAAAGGGGGAAATAATAAAAACAAAATGAAAGAGGAACATAAATTTCTTTGAAGAAACGAATAGGGAAAAAAGAATAATTAAATGATAAGAAAGAAAGAAAAAAAGAAAAAAAGAAAAAAAGAAAAAAGAAAGAAAGAAAGAAAGAAGAATAATGTGACGCAGGGCGTCATGTAATGAAAGAAAGAAAGAAAGAAAGAAAGAAAGAAAGAAAGAAAGAAAGAGAGAAAGAAGAATAATGTGACGCAGGGCGTCATGTAATGAAAGAAAGAAAGAAAGAAAGAAAGAAAGAAGAATAATGTGACGCAGGGCGTCATGTAATGCAAGAAAGAAAGAAAGAAAGAAAGAAAGAAAAAAAATAAGAAAGAAAAAATGTCAGAAGTAGAGAGAAAGGGGTAAATGTAAAAATGAATGGAGAACAGATAAATCTGTGAAAATATAAATATGGAAAAAGAATAATTTTAAAGAAAGAAAAAAAGAAAGAAAATAAGAAAGTATAATGGTAAGAGAAGAGAGAAGGGTCAAATATAGAAAAGAAAGGGTAATAGATACATTTGTAAAAAGATATAAAGAAAAGGGTCGACAAGAAAGAAAAAGAAAGAATTACAGGAATTAAGGGCAGAAGGCAGAATAAGAGCGGAATGGAGAAATAGATAAAGAACAAAGGGGAACATATAACTCTCATTAAAAGAAAAAGGGGAAATAATAGGTAAATGAAAAGAAAGAAAGAAAGAAAAAGGAAGAACGAATAACAAATCATAGGAAGGAAAGAAAGAAATAAAAGACATGTAAGGTGAACAGATAAATCTGAGAAAGAATTAGAAAATAATCGTTAAATGAAAAGAAGTAACGAAAGAAAGCAACAAAGAAAGAAAGAAAGAAAGAAAGAAAGAAAGAAAGAAAGAAAGAAAAAAAGATATATGGGTGGAAGCAGAATTAGAGGAAAAAGGGAGGATAATATAACGAAAGGGCAAACTGACGAATTTAAGGAACAAGAAATAGAGAAGATGAAGGAAGAAAGAAAGAAAGAAAGAAAGAAGCGTTATGAATAGGAAAACGCAACGAATAAGAAAGAAAGAACACCGGAAAGAAAGAAAGAAAGAAAAAAAGAAAAAAAGAAAAAAAGAAAGAAAGAAGCGCTATGAATAGGAAAGTTCAACGAATAAGTAAGAAAGAAAAACAGGAAAGAAAAAAAGAAAGAAAGAAAGAAGGAAGGAAGGAAAGAAAGAAAGAAAGAAAGAAAGAAGCGCTATGAATAGGAAAACGCAACGAATAAGAAAGAAAGAACACTGGAAAAAAAATAAATAAAGAATGAAAAAAAGAAAGAAAGAAAGAAAAAAAGAAGCGCTACGAATAGGAAAGCTCAACGAACAAGAAAGAAAGATAACAAGAAATAAAGAAAGAAATAAAGAAAGAAAGAAAAAATGAAAGAAGCGCTTCGAATAGGAGAGCTCAACGAATAAAAAAAGAAATAAAACCAGAAAGAAAGAAAAAAAGAAAGAAAAAAAAAGGAAGAAAGAAAAAAAGAAACAAAGAAACAAAGGAAGAATGAAAGAAGCGCTACGTATAGGAAAGCTCATCAAATAAGTAAAAAAGAAAACCAGAAAGAAAGAAAGAAAGAAAGAACACCGGAAAGAAAGAAAATAAAGGAACAAGAATGAGATGAAAAGTTTTAAACAAATATTTTTGAGTATCAGACAAGATGGCGCAAAAGAAATAGAGAACTAAGAAGAAAAAAAAGAACAGTAAAGAAAAGGCAAAATACAAAAAAAATATAAAAGAAAGCAAGAAAGTTAAAACACCTGACAAAACAAAGGAAACAACAAAATATTAAAATCTGAAACGTGTAATGTGAAATATATACTAAATAAATAACATGCAAACGAAATACTGTAAAATATTAAATCTATGAAAGACCACAAATGTAACAAAAGAAAACAAGAGCGAATGACATGTCCTTAAGAAGGAAGAAAAAAAAACGAGCGAGGGATGGGAAACTTTTAGAAACTTCGGGTTTCTGTATATTTTTCTAGGTACGTATGCGGTGCAGTGGCATTAGTTGGAGGACATATGTTACAAAGAAAAAGAGAAAAGGGAATAACAAAACGAACAAAAGAATTAAGGCTAACCTAAATTTACAAAATCGATGCTGGAAAGAAGAATAAATAAACTCTTGCGACGGCTAAGAAGGCTCATATAAGAATGAAGAAAAATAAATTATTGATTCAAGTAGCGGAGAACTTATATATATATATATATATATATATATATATATATATATATATATATATATATATATATAAACGAGTCGAAGAGAGAAAACGCCGGTCATTGGAAAATAAAATGAATAAAAAGATAAAGTCTTCGCTGTACCTTATTAGTTTTACTGTTACTTGCACCGATGACAAGGCATGCTTTCCCTCCCGAGCCTAATGTAATGAGGATGAAGCCGGCTATGCTGATGTCATCGATCTTCATAGCTAGGATAAGAATGATCTTGAACAGAAAATCCCTGCAAAGTGTTCCACAAAATAGGACTCAAGACAAACCTTTCCAAAACAGAAACTATTATCTGCAATAGGAATAAAAGCAGTGATTCCACATATAGAACATAAACAAATTGAACACAGAATAAACTGCACCAGAGATAGTTTTGCACAACACCGCTAATTGCTACAAAACTAAAACTGTAATCGAAAACCTCGGGTAATATTCTTAAATAACCTTATCGGATTAAGATTTTCATACTAAACTCTCAGCTGTATACAGCAGCTTTTAATGATCGATGGTTAAAAAAGGCTTTGAGTGAGTAAAGTTTTTCCAAAGATCACCCTATTTTCAACTTTCTGGACAGGTGCTATATAACCACTAATAATATATTTTCCGGAAAAATTGTTTTAAGAGAAAGATCTTATAAATATCAACCGAAAGCAGTACTGTCTGCTCGGTCAGTGAATGCCAAATGTTTCCTTATAAGGCAAGGGTCAATATTACCATTAGCATTACAACCGTAGCGAATTCAATTCCACTCAGGCATCATTCTAGAAGATGTCTTAATGTAAGTACTTCCGCTAATTCGCAGGAAAAAAAAAGCAAAAAAAAAAAAAAACAAACAAACAGTATAGCATGATGAAAAAAAGGCCCCAAAAGCGATAAAAACAAAGATTTATCGTCAAAATGAGCTTTATTAATAAGAGGAAACACCAAAGTATTTTTATTGATTTAAATCGTTTCTCCAACGTTCTAAATTTGGGTAAAAAATCTTTGTTTTTTGGTGCGTCGGCGGACGGCCAAACATTCCTATGGGTGTTTTAGCATCTTTTTTTCCAGTAAAAAACAAAACAAAACAAAACACACACACATATTGATTTAGAAATTCTTGCAAAAAGCAAACAATTTTTGGATTTTAATAAAATATTTAGTACTTATTGAAAAATGAATGGAATTGTTTTTAAATTTTTTATAAAAAAATATTTTTTTAAATATTTTTTTGACATATAATAACTTAATTTCATGGAATTTCTAGAAATTAAATTTTAATTGCAAAATGTATTTTATTAGAATGTTATTTCTATATTTTTTTACTAATTTCCCGAAAATCTGCTCCGAATTGTAAAACAAAAATATCAATAAAACTAGGACATTATTTAATTAGAATAATTTTTAATTGCACTTATAAATAAGATATATTAAGAACACTTTTGACGTAAGAAAATGAAATTTGGTAATAATTAATTTTTGCAAGAATTATTTTCATTTTTAAAAAAAAATTAATTATAATAATTTATAACGCTTACAATTTTTTAGAATTTTACATTACATTAATTGTGTTGGGTGATATTTCTATTAAGTGAAAACTGTACTTACCAATCGAAAGCTGAAAAGCTTAATAAAAATAATCACGCACCAAGATGTGTTAAATAGATATTTTTGGTGTATAACATGTATATATATGATGTATAATATATATATATTTTTTGTATAATATGTATATATATGGTGTATTTTTTGGTGCATATTCCAAGTTTTTGTTTTAAGTATGGAGAACTATACACGACATTATCAGAAAATAAGAGCGGTGACTCAATATTACTAAAATTAAATTATGAAAAATATTTCACAAAATTTTAAATATCAGTTCATCCCATAAGTTCTGTCCGAATTTTGAATAAAGAAAACAAGTGACCAAATGTTACATTTAATTAGATTCAATCAACAATGTATTTTCCCTGATTATCTATGACTTCCTTCCATCTATTAACAAGCTTACTAATTCCATTACTGTAAAATTCTTTTGGCTTTGATTCGAAGAACTCACAAATGTCAGTTTTAACCTCTTCCTGCGTTACAAACGCTGTTTCTTCCAAATGATTCTGTAAGCTACGAAACAAATGGTAGTCTGAAGGAGCAAGAGAGGGAGAATAAGGTGGATGAGGAATTTTCTCCCAACCAAATTCTTCGATCTTTTGTGACGTGATTCTTGCTGTGTGGGGTCGCGCATTGTCCTGATGAAACATCACCTCTTTTCGATTCACTAGAGCAGGTCTTTTTTTCCTCAAAGCTTGGTTCAAACGCTCTAATTGCTGACAGTATATTTGAGCATTAATTGTTGCATTAGGTGGTAAGAATTCAAAGATGATTATTCGTTGGCGATCCCACCAGATTGAAAGAAGAAACTTTTTCCCATGAAGTTCTCTTCTCGGCTGTGGCTGGGGTCATTCACCTTTACCAAGCCACTGTCTACGACGTTTAACATTTCGATAAAAGATCCATTTTTCATCGCCAGTCACAAGTCTATCCAAAAAAGGTGAAACAATTTGGCGAGAATGGACAGAAGAGCAGATGTCAACTCATGATTTGAGGTTGTTTTCAGACAATACATGAGGCGCCCATTTTCCAAGTTTAGGAACTTTTCCAAGTTGTTGAAGATGACGATGAACAGTTGTATGGTTTGAACTGAGAACCACTGACAATTCCTCAACTGATAAAGCAGGATTTTCTTAAAGTGCTGCTTCAAGAAGCTTTTTATCAAACTCAACTGGACGTCCGGTTCGGTCTTCATCTTCAAGGGTGAAATCTCCACCTCTGAATTTTGCAAACAATCTTCTGCAAGTTCTTTCATTCACACATTTCTCTCCATAAACTGAGTGAATGTTTCTAGCCGCTTCGGCTGCTGAGTTTCCTTTCTTGAACTCATAAAGCATTATGTGCCTCAAATGATTCTTGGGTACTTCCATGTTAGCAGGGTTTCAATCAAACAAAAATTAATTTTATTATTCTCTGAAATAAAATTTGATTAGTTTAAATGCATCTAAACATAAAAAAAAATGTTCAGCTCCATTAGACATTATAAAATACTCTTTAAATTTCGTTCATTTTAACAAAAAGTTAAAATTGGGACATAACTTATGGGATGACCTGATATTACTGAGTATTTGAAAAATTATATCAAAAAGGCGCTCACATCATTTTCTTAAATTATGTTTTCAAAAGTATCCGTAGAACAATAATCGATCTGCCATTACCCTCCCATCCCTTGTCAAATACATAAACATGCCTACAGTCGATTAAATCAGAGCTACTGTTTTGTTTAAAAATGCATTTCTGTGTTAACTTAAGTTTTAGGTAAATAATTTGATTAATTATACTTTATAATAGTGTATATTTCTCCTTAGTTTTTAGAAAAGTATATTTCATTTATGGAAGATGTTTTAAGAAAGACAATTACATTCCGATGAAATTCAACTAAAAAAGGGCGATAATCAGCAATTTTACAACAAAAATGGTTCCAATCAATATAATTTCTCTTTGAAATACACCAGAGCAATTTGCTTACTGGAAATAGTAAATTTAATCATTTAGCTTTCAATTAAAGCTAAAATGAAAACTTCAAGAAAGTTTTTTCATTTTTATAAATTCATTTATACCTTACGTATCGCGAATTAGTAGATGTGCCTATTTAAATGCATGAAACCACAGACTTCATTGTAGGTACCTCAGACTTCATTGTAGGTACCTCAAACCTCATTGTAGGTACCTCAGGCTTCATTGTAGGTACATCAGGCTTCATTGTAGGTACCTCAGACTTCATTGTAGGTACCTCAGGCTTCATTGTAGGTACCTCAGACTTCAACTGTCAATCTAATATTCTGCTTAAATTCATAAATTCTCGGTTCCATAGAGGAAAGTTCATCGGGTTAGTGACAAGGAAATGGAACGTAGCGGGAGTTTATTTATGGCCAAAGTTGTATGCAAATGAATTTAGGTTCCTACTCGATTATATTATTAAGTGGTGGGGGTCTTAAAGACAAGACAATTTAATGCTAGAATAAATTATCTAAGTGGTAGATTCTCAAAATTTGTAAGTAAAACCGAGACACTCAGTAGAATAAATCATGTTGTACAACACACATCTAGATATCCACTTACGTATATACCTACATACGCATGCATATATCCCCCTCCCCACACACCATTTTTGCTTGGAAGTTAAGTCTGATGAACCGCAGTCCTTTAAAAGGGTTGTGGTGAAATAATTTATTACATGGAACCTTAAAGTGGTCTGTTATTATTTAAATTGTTTGCTCTGGATTTACATTGAGTTCTCTGGATTTTATCCTCCTCAGGTTTACCCATACGGATTACCTAGTTTTTCATAAACTATATATATATATATATATATATATATATATATATATATATCCTTGTGCAGGTATGCAGAAAATAGAAAAGAACACGTTGGGTGCATAATCCGGGGTTCCTTATATTTTTGTTTTTATTTTTAAAAAACAGTGCTCCATACAGAAGTAGAGCTTATATTATAATAATATTTTTTGTTTAAAAATATGATTCCTTCGCTAAATAAGAGTTCTCATGTTTCAAAAACGTGAGCCGAAATCATCCAAATAATTAATAAAATTAAGTTGGATTGAGGTGTTTAGTCACGTTTCATCTTCAAGCGAAATTTTAGGAATAAGCTATCTCTCGGTTTACGTGTATTTTTACAGAATTTGTTATTGTGGGAGTGGCTATACTATTTTCCTTCTTTAAGTGATCAGGGAGTTAATTCTTATCAGTAGATTCATCATCCTCTGAGAGGTTTTGCTAAGGTTGGGTAGGGTATCTATTTCAAGGCTAATGTTTACGGTCATCCTTTAGTTGGTTCCCAGTGAAGGATATTTTTATGGCGCGCCTACAGTCGTTCTGTGTCTGGAGAATTGTCTTTTATTCTTGTCTATCTGATTATCTATTTATTTATTTGTTTATTTAAGTGGGTGTTTAATATACTGATCGCTTTGCATTGAATTTCGGTTTGTTTTTTTAGTTTTTTTGACGACGACAAAAAGGGGTTTTTACTATTTAAGGGTTTGGCTGAGCTTTTTAGAATTTTACTTAGCTATGTTTTTTTTTTTTTCTTTTTTTTTTTATGCTAATTATCTAATGCGAAAGTCTGTTGATGTCGGCAAAAAACCGTTAACTCCTGCCTATGGTTTAATAATTTTTCATTATTTAGGAATTTAATGATGTGTAGTTTTTCCTGTAAGCATAAGAGGCATGGGTCATCCCAGGTTCTACAGGTTCTTGCTCTATTTACTATTTTCCATTTTACTTTTGGTGTTTTATTCGTTTCCTTTAGATGCCAGAAATATTGGGATAGAGATGTCTGATTTCTATTTTGAATATTGTTGAAAGAGCTCTTGTGTTGTCTCCATCTAATTTTAAAATTATTCTTTGTTGATCCTATGTATATCCTATCAGTGTTAGGGCTCTCAATGGATGAGATAGTGCATTGGTATACCACGGATTTTGTGAGGCATTTATTTTCCAACGGGCAGTTTTTAGGGTTTCTACAATCGCATAATTTTTCGTTATTTTTATCTAGTTTTAGTTTATGTGTTTTATTACTGTTTTGGTATGCGTGTTTTTCTAGGATTTTCTTATTGTGTCTTTTTATGATTCTTTCTATATTTTCAGTGCAGCTGTAACTCAGTTTCAATGTGTTTTTGTTAAAGGTGTTGCTAAGTTTGCTATTAGTGGGAAAGTGCTTTTCAATTAAAGCTAGGAACTTATGGCCTAGTTTGGTGCTGACCATTTGGTTGTACGGTGGGGTATACCAGATGATTTTTCTTTTCCTGTTTCTCTTATTATTGGTACTAACGTTTCTATAGGTTATGTCAAAGTTTTTGTATCCGCTGTTTTTTAGGGCTGTGTTGTAAAAACTACTGTGCTGTTGGAATATTTCTTTATTTGCTGAGTTCATACTTATTCTTTTCTCTATTGATGTGGGTATATGCTTAATTATAGATGGGGGGTGGTTTGACTTAGGATGTACGTACAAGGGATTAGTGTTAGGTTTTCTGTAAGGTAGGTGAACGTTGTTAGTTAAGTCTAGGGTTACGTCTAGGAAGTTTACTTTTTTTAATTTAGTGTTGACTATTGTTTTTAAATTTAGTTTCTCGAATTCATTGTAAATTGCCTTTCTAATTTTCTCTGTTTTAAAGCTTGTGGAGCTCCTCACTACCATGAGCCCGTCATCTCTGTACAGCCCGATGTCCCCCACGTCCAGTTCACGGTGGGCGGTTAGGTTGTACAGTATAAATAGACCGACAAGGTCCGAAGATTCTGCAGAGTCTAGAGATCCCATGGTAATGTCAAAGTTGTCATTGGTGTTTTTTATCCACTGGTCCCCATTATGGATGAGGACAGATTTCTTTGCATTGAGAATAATGTTTGTTTCTTCTTCAGTTAAGTCTGTATATACCGTAGCAAACTCCAGAGAAACAGAGAAACAGGAAAAGAAAAATCATCTGGTATACCCCACCGTACAACCAAATGGTCAGCACCAAACTAGGCCATAAGTTCCTAGCTTTAATTGAAAAGCACTTTCCCACTAATAGCAAACTTAGCAACATCTTTAACAAAAACACATTGAAACTGAGTTACAGCTGCACTGAAAATATAGAAAGAATCATAAAAAGACACAATAAGAAAATCCTAGAAAAACACGCATACCAAAACAGTAATAAAACACATAAACTAAAACTAGATAAAAATAACGAAAAATTATGCGATTGTAGAAACCCTAAAAACTGCCCGTTGGAAAATAAATGCCTCACAAAATCCGTGATATACCAATGCACTATCTCATCCATTGAGAGCCCTAACACTGATAGGATATACATAGGATCAACAAAGAATAATTTTAAAATTAGATGGAGACAACACAAGAGCTCTTTCAACAATATTCAAAATAGAAATCAGACTTCTCTATCCCAATATTTCTGTCATCTAAAGGAAACGAATAAAACACCAAAAGTAAAATGGAAAATAGTAAATAGAGCAAGAACCTGTAGAACCTGGGATGACCCATGCCTCTTATGCTTACAGGAAAAACTACACATCATTAAATTCCTAAATAATGAAAAATTATTAAACCATAGGCAGGAGTTAACGGTTTTTTGCCGACATCAACAGACTTTCGCATTAGATAATTAGCATAAAAAAAAAAAAGAAAAAAAAAAAAAAAACATAGCTAAGTAAAATTCTAAAAAGCTCAGCCAAACCCTTAAATAGTAAAAACCCCTTTTTGTCGTCGTCAAAAAAACTAAAAAAACAAACCGAAATTCAATGCAAAGCGATCAGTATATTAAACACCAACTTAAATAAACAAATAAATAAATAGATAATCAGATAGACAAGAATAAAAGACAATTCTCCAGACACAGAACGACTGTAGGCGCGCCATAAAAATATCCTTCACTGGGAACCAACTAAAGGATGACCGTAAACATTAGCCTTGAAATAGATACCCTACCCAACCTTAGCAAAACCTCTCAGAGGATGATGAATCTACTGATAAGAATTAACTCCCTGACCACTTAAAGAAGGAAAATAGTATAGCCACTCCCACAATAACAAATTCTGTAAAAATACACGTAAACCGAGAGATAGCTTATTCCTAAAATTTCGCTTGAAGATGAAACGTGACTAAACACCTCAATCCAACTTAATTTTATTAATTATTTGGATGATTTCGGCTCACGTTTTTGAAACATGAGAACTCTTATGTAGCGAAGGAATCATATTTTTAAACAAAAAATATTATTATAATTATATATATATATATATATATATATATGCCATCCAGACAGTTATTTGGCATGCATGATACACGCTTAGGCGATTATGTATTTTCGATACATGACTGATGAGGCAGTTTTTTCCCGCAGTAGGTTGCCATTTCTTTTTACGGTAAACCAATTGCCGTCAAAGGCTACAGAACCAGGTCTGTCCTGTTATTTACCCATAGCTGGTGGGAGAAGAATAGTATTCATATCTTTCCCAAGGGTATTAGCACGTAAGTGAATATAATGGATTTGACTGGAATTCGAATTCGGCTCTCCGATTCCTCAATCCGAACCGCTATACATTACTGAACCGTGCCTCCATTTACACCATTAACGTTCGGTTATATTATTATTATTAGAGATTGCAAGCTGTACACGAAATTCTTTAAGAGGAAAATAATCAATGTGAAAGAAGGAACTGGAATGAAAAAAAATGCTGCATATCTGAAGCCAATGAATGGCAAAATTTCAAGAGCTTGGTGTACATATTCTGTTATGGCCGTAAGTACAGCAGTGGCAGACCGGGAAAACGGAAATTATCTTGTTTGTTTGTGAAAGAAATATGAGCGTTAAGATGCTTAACCACTATGGCATTGATGAAAGTCTTGAAGTCTTTGGCTGGGAGGTGAAAAATAAGATTCATATCTTTCCCAAGGGTATTAGCAGGTAAGTGAATGTAATGGATTCGACTGGAATTCGAACTCGGCTCTCTGATTCCTTAATCCGAACTGCTATACATTACTCCACCGTGCCTCTACGGAGACTGATAGGGCGGTATTTAGAGTGGTAAGAAGAGTCCTCAATATTCGTAAAAATAGGGATGACAGAGGAGGAACTCAAGCAGTCTGGAATACACAAGTTTATATTGTATAATTTGGAGAGAACTAGAGCCAGCATGGAAGCAGATTTCTTTAGGATTACCACTGGCATACCATCACCACCATTTGCTTTCCGTCAGTTCCGTGCCATGCGCGACACACGCTTAGGCAATCATGTATCTTTCGATACATAACTGACGAGGCATTTTTTTTCCGCAGTTAGTTTCTTATTTCTTACTGCGTTAGACCAGTTGCACTCTAAGCTGTAGAAGCAGGTCTATCCTGCTATTTACCCATAGCTGCGCGGAAAAGAAGTGGCTTCCTATATTTCCCAAGGGTATTAGCTTTTAAGTGAATGTAATGGATTCGATTGGAATTCCTGAATCCGAGCTGCTATCCATTACTCCACTGTGCTTCAATTTACACCATAATTTTTCGGTTATATTATTATCAGGGATGCCGAGGTGTACGTGGAATTCTCTAACAGGAACATAAGCAATGTAAAAGAAGGACTAGAATGAAAAAAAATTAAAGCATGTAGGCATATTTAAAGCGAATGAATGGCAAAATGTTAGTACATCACCAAGACAACATGAACGGAAAAGATTTGAAATAAGAATAAATGACAGAAAAGAAATGTTCAAAAAAGTAATAAAAAGAAAGAAAAAAAATGGTAAAAATCTGTAAAAAGAAACTGATTGAAAAGAATGGAAAAAATTAAGAGAAAATATTTGGAAACAACCGGATAAAATATAAGATTAATAAATGTCCAATAATCGAACGTAGGTTTTTTTTTTAAGCATTTAACTCCAAGTAAGGCGGGAAGCCACAAGGACGCCAGGCGTTACAGAAAATTTGAAGCAAGATCAGATAGGAGTGATAGAAGAAAGGATGAGGAGAAAGCTGGTGGATAGATCAAGGCAATTGGTGATACCGATTGACATTATATTTGAATAGCTGGAGATTATAGCTCTCAGGGAAACTGGAATAGGGAAGGGAGATCCACAGGCGAGAGGTGCGAGACATGAAGCTATTGGAGTAGAAGAGACGGCTACATTTAGTAGTTTCGACAGTGAAAGGGTGAGAGCCGGATGCCAGCCTTGTAGGGCGCTTGAACTCATGAAGTCTGGGAACCAGCGAATGCAGCTCCTCGGAACAATTACCATGAAAGTATTTGTAGAACAGACAAAATTGGAATGTCTAAATGATAAAGATTTATATCGAAAACTAAAGCTAAATAAAAAGAGAACTTGAGAAATATGTTTGATTAATGGATTTCTTTTTCTTCTCTTTTCTTTTTTACGGCTCGCCAATCTTGTTTTGATTATTTAAAACCGAAAGCATATTTTGGAATTTTAACAATAACTATTTGTTTGCTTTTTTTTGCAGCTTAATATTTTATTAACAATAATTTGGATATAATAAGGATTTTCAGTTATAAGTAGTTCGATTTATCCCTGACATCAATCATACAGCACCGTGTATTTCCTAGCGGTCATCTGTTTAATCGCTAGGCTTGGCATCGCTTTAACTTCGATGTTTGTCCGAAAACCAGTGTTCCAACGTGATGTCGCTGTAAATTGTCAGTCAAAGAATGAAACGTTATAAATGACAAAGTGTAAGAAAAAAATATTTCGAAATAAACTTAAATGGAGAGAAAATAGAGTATTAGCACTGAAGCTATACATGAGTAGGAGCTACACAGTCTTCACTTTCACATTCCATTCTCACATTTCTCATTCATATCTAAGCTTACAGCAGATGGCATTCCCTGACGGTCAACTGGATAATGACCAAACTTGATGTTGCTTAACTTCGGTGATCGGAAGAGAAACTGTGTTTCAAAATGATATATCTCGAAATACTTGAGAAATAGACAAGGAAAAGAATGAAAATATACAGGAAGCAAGGAGAAAAGAAAAATAAATAAAACTTGGAAACGCGTGAATAAAATGAACAAATGAACAGAACAGTCAATAATATATTATAGGTAGTTATTTTAAAGCGAAAACAAGATATTAGGTTGGTGCAAAAATAATGTCGGTTTTTGAAGTTAAAATATACGTCAAAAGCCGACATAGTTTTTGCACCAACCTAATATAATAAATGAATAAAAAAAAAAAACAAAAAAAAAACAGGAGAGCAAGAAAATAGAAAGAGGAAAGGGGAATATAAAGTAAACTTGAGAATGAAAAGAGCAAGGGAAAGAAACAGGGTAGTAATATATTAGGTTGGTGCAAAAATAATGTCGTTTTCTCAGATAGTAACCTATGTGAGAAAACGACGTTATTTTTGCACCTACCTAATAAATACAAACTGAAACGTCTGAAGAAGATAAAAGGCTAAAAAACCTTTTATAATTTCATGTACGTTTGAAGAAAGCATGAAGGAAAAACCATATAAATGAAGAAAAAATAAAACAAGAATTATGAAGAAACAGATAAAAAATAAATTTGAATAAAATCCCAGCAAAAACAAAATAAAATTAATCTACGACAGATTAGGAAAGCAGATAACATTGAATATAACGTCAGGACAAAATAAAAGAGAATAATAATAATAATAATAATAATAATAATAATAATAATAATAATAATAATTGGAAAAGATTGCAGTAGACTAATTGCAGGGATTCCTGGAAGCCCATGCCTCAAGGAGATACAAAAAATTGTTCTGACAAGTACAGCCCACACTTTACGAAGGGCTCTATCTATGTAATTTTTTTTTTTTTTTTTTTTTTGTCAGTGAAAAGTGTCATGATGCCATTTCTAACCTTAGGTCCCTGGGTGGGACCCGGAAAGAAATGTGTAAACGCCAGAAATCAAAGAAAATAATAATAATAATAATAATAATATATTTTTTTTTTTTTTTTGTCAGTGAAAAGTGTCATGATGCCATTTCTAACCTTAGGTCCCTGGGTGGGACCCGGAAAGAAATGTGTAAACGCCAGAAATCAAAGAAAATAATAATAATATATTTTTTTTTTTTTTTTTGTCAGTGAAAAGTGTCATGATGCCATTTCTAACCTTAGGTCCCTGGGTGGGACCCGGAAAGAAATGTGTAAACGCCAGAAATCAAAGAAAATAATAATAATAATAATAATAATATATTTTTTTTTTTTTTTTGTCAGTGAAAAGTGTCATGATGCCATTTCTAACCTTAGGTCCCTGGGTGGGACCCGGAAAGAAATGTGTAAACGCCAGAAATCAAAGAAAATAATAATAATAATAATAATATATTTTTTTTTTTTTTTTTTGTCAGTGAAAAGTGTCATGATGCCATTTCTAACCTTAGGTCCCTGGGTGGGACCCGGAAAGAAATGTGTAAACGCCAGAAATCAAAGAAAATAATAATAATAATAATAATATATTTTTTTTTTTTTTTTTGTCAGTGAAAAGTGTCATGATGCCATTTCTAACCTTAGGTCCCTGGGTGGGACCCGGAAAGAAATGTGTAAACGCCAGAAATCAAAGAAAATAATAATAATAATAATAATATATTTTTTTTTTTTTTTTGTCAGTGAAAAGTGTCATGATGCCATTTCTAACCTTAGGTCCCTGGGTAGGACCCGGAAAGAAATGTGTAAACGCCAGAAAGCAAAGAAAATAATAATAATAATAATAATAATAATATATTTTTTTTTTTTTTTTGTCAGTGAAAAGTGTCATGATGCCATTTCTAACCTTAGGTCCCTGGGTGGGACCCGGAAAGAAATGTGTAAACGCCAGAAATCAAAGAAAATAATAATAATAATAATAATATATTTTTTTTTTTTTTTTGTCAGTGAAAAGTGTCATGATGCCATTTCTAACCTTAGGTCCCTGGGTGGGACCCGGAAAGAAATGTGTAAACGCCAGAAATCAAAGAAAATAATAATAATAATAATAATATATTTTTTTTTTTTTTTTGTCAGTGAAAAGTGTCATGATGCCATTTCTAACCTTAGGTCCCTGGGTGGGACCCGGAAAGAAATGTGTAAACGCCAGAAATCAAAGAAAATAATAATAATAATAATAATAATATATTTTTTTTTTTTTTTTGTCAGTGAAAAGTGTCATGATGCCATTTCTAACCTTAGGTCCCTGGGTGGGACCCGGAAAGAAATGTGTAAACGCCAGAAATAAAAGAAAATAATAATAATAATAATAATATATATTTTTTTTTTTTTGTCAGTGAAAAGTGTCATGATGCCATTTCTAACCTTAGGTCCCTGGGTGGGACCCGGAAAGAAATGTGTAAACGCCAGAAATCAAAGAAAATAATAATAATAATAATAATATATTTTTTTTTTTTTGTCAGTGAAAAGTGTCATGATGCCATTTCTAACATTAGGTCCCTGGGTGGGACCCGGAAAGAAATGTGTAAACGCCAGAAAGCAAAGAAAATAAAAATAATAATAATAATAAAAACTTCCAAAAATTAATATACAGCATTACTGAAAAATTGAAAGGTATAAATGATAAAGAGATGAACGACTGAAAAACGAAATGATGACAGAAAAATATATAAAAACAAACAAAACGAGAAAGAGAAAACTAAAGGAAATACATTATGTAAGAAACGATGGACAAAAAGAAAAAAAAAAGGATGGAAACTTGGAAAAGACTAAAGACAATGAAAAACGGGAAAACTTTTAATGTATGTCGCCATTAAAAAAATGATTGAAAAGAAAAAGATATCTGTATAAAAGGCAGAAAGTGAAATAAAACATGGAAATATCTGTCTGAAAAAAAAAAAAATAATATTTATATATATATATATATATATATATATATATATATATATATGGTATAAATAAAATGACAATGGGAAAAAAGATCTTAGATTTTGCCGACGCGTTTCGTCTTCCGACTTTTTCAAGGCAAAAATGAAATCGAAATGTTCTTGTTGTTATAGTTACATTAAAAAATCCAAATTTAAAAAGATAGACGCTTCTGTCTAAGCCTTTTTTTCTGGTTAATGTAAATTACCTTTATGGTAAGAGTTGTTTTTTTTTTTGACCTGGGAATTTAACTATATTGTTGACATGAAAAAAAAAATACACTTAGATTCAAACAGTCTACGTACAATAGCGAAGAGTTCACAATGAAAGTATTGATAGAAATAGAACAAGGAGGAAGTGGGAAAGATACTGAAGCTGAGGCGCAAGAACATGATCAATAATATTGCTGATTCCTCTTTTTATTTTATCAAGATCTAGGTAAATAGCTGAAGCACTGGGCCAAATGTGACAGCAATATTCTAAGTATGGATGAACAGTAAACTTATAGATATATTAGAATCTGGATAAAGAAACTCTCTAGCAAGACAGTCAACCGAATTGCACGTGAGAAAGAAGAAAACAAAAGAATATTAGATAAATAAATAAAAACATTCAATAATTTCATTATCATCGAAGCTCTTTTGATTTGACGTCATGAATTAACATTAACGTCTGCATTGCTTCATGTTTTGACAACCAATGCGGATAGACTTTAAAATAAGCCATCATTCATTATTGTTTGTGCATGTCCATAGCTGATTCTCTACGGGTATCCTCATTAGTGAAGTTAGTGAATGCAATTGCCCTGATCTGTCATCTCGTCTGCAGACACTCTCTCACAGACGTGCCGTCGCCTCTCTGTCTTTTTTACAAATACTTTCATGGTAATTGCTCCGAGGAGCTGCTTGCGCTGGTTCCCAGACTTTATGAATTCAAGCGTCCTACGAGGCTGGCAAACCGCTCTCACCCTTTCACTGTTGAAACTGTTAAATGTAGGCGTCTCTTCTACTCCGATAGCTTCATATCTCGCACCTTTCGCTTGTGGAACTCACTTCCCTATTCCTGTTTCCCTGATAGCTATAATCTCCAACTATTCAAATGTAATGTCAATCGACATCTTCATTTGCCTTGATCTATTCACTATTTCTTCTCCTCATACTTTCCTCTATCACTCCTATCTGAGATCTTGCTCCAAATCTTATGTGACCCCTTGCGTGCTAGGTGTCTTGCTTGGGGTGAAATGCTTAAAAAAAAAAAAAAAAAAAAGAACTCGGCCGGAATTCGAACTCGGCTCCCCGTTTCTTCACTCCGAGCCGCTACCCATTACTGCGCTTTTCCTCCTGTGCGTGTGTACATTATATAACGATATATACATTTGTATAAGTTTATATATCAACAAGCAGTATTTAGAAAGTCATGATAAACTGGAAAGGCTTTTTGTGACGCGTTTTAGCAATTAGGATTTCATCGGACTGGACTTTGATGACTTTGCCATGTCTTACACGTACGCCATGATCATAAAAACTGTTTCGATTTGACGTCATGAATTAACATGTTCTCTCATCATAAGTGACATTGAGAACATTCGAATGTTTGCTAAACAGGTAGAAATTTATTTATTGAAAAAAATGTTTGAACAAAGTAACTATAAACATTTTTTTCTATCCTCTGACAGCCGCAATAATAGAGAAAGCATAACTCCGAACCATCCCCAGTGAGACACGCTGCAAGAGCCACTCCGTTTCTCGAGGCTCGTTCCTTAATCGAGACGCAATCGCGGCTATGCTCCGGAGGAACTCCATCGGACGAGGGTCATAACCCAAGAAGTTTCCACTGCCACATGAGAAAAAAAAAAAAAAATCTATCAGCAAGAAAGGATATATTAGGTTGGTGCAAAAATAATGTCGTTTTCTCATATATGTTACTATGTGAGAAAACGACATTATTTTTGCACCAACCTAATATAACTATTTTTTTTTCATCTCTGCGTCCCGGGCGACGGGCCCCACCTCAACCGCGAACCTGATCAAATTACCGGCTGAAAATGCATGCGGACAGGTCGCATCCCAAATCAACGACTTACCCATTTTAAAAAGAAAAATGAAATGCCATCCGGCCGCTTTCCATCACCACGGTCAAGGCCTAAATTGTATACTGATTCGACAATATTTTGCCAGCCTTTTCTGTCCTCTGCGAGTTTGAGGAATTGTTGGAGACCTTCCTTGATTGTAAACTTGAAAAGTCGGATCTTTCTGATTTGTTCTTTGAATGTCTTCCCTCAGCTTAATGACTATGGCAGTTCTTGAATGATTGGGAAATTTTTGAAGTCTGTTTTTTCAGAGTAAAACCCCATGGCTTTGTTAGCTAGGCATTCAGGATCCATTCGCAAAATATGTCCAAGAATTTTCCATCTTGATTTCAAAATGAACAAAGAAAAATGAGATAAATAAGGTCTTTCTCAGTAGGCAACGTCTTAAATAAGTAGTTACGGCGTAACAGTAACGGGAGCAGCCATTACCTACTCCGCCAGCGTCATTAATTTAAGGCGCGTTAATAAGGAAAAATGAAAGATGGAAATGATAAATGTATGCGTTTGCAAAAGGGAAGAAAAGAAGAAGGAAGCGTCGAAATAAAAAAGAAAAACAAGCAATACAATAGAGAAATAAATTGTACGTGAGAAGAAGGACGGAAAAGGAATGATAAACTGGAAAGACTGGAAAATAATCTAAGAATTTAATGAGCGACTTTTTTGAAAGAAGAAAGATACATGTGATAAAACAGGAAGAAAGAAAATAAAAGTGAAAAGTTAAGTTGAGAATAAAAAGAGACTGAAGGAAATCAAGAAAGGATGTAGAATGAAAGAAATAAAAAATATTAAATGAATAACAGAGATAAAAAGAATAAATAATCATGTGGATTATATTGATCTTGTGAATCAATTATAAAATAAAATTTAAAAAGAATATTGATCATGTGGTACATGTTGATCATTTAGATCAATTATAAAATCTAAATAAAAAGAAAAAATTATCGTGTGGATGATTTAAAAAATAAAAAGAGACCTAAAAATTGATCATGTTGATCACGTGGATCATTTATATAATAAAAATAGAAATACAAATAATATGAAAATAAAAAGAAAATAAATAAAGAATATAAAAGACAAAGAAAATTAAATGTATAAAAAGAAAACATATTAAATGATTAAAAAAAAAAAGAAAAAGAAAAGTGAACATTCAAGAATAAAGATACATATGAAGGACATTGAGAAATCGCCAAAACCGAAGGAAATGAAAATACGAATATTGAATGAATAAAAGGCAGAAAAAAAGAAAAAAAAAAGTAAAGGAAAATAAAAAAAAAAAAAATACAACAAAATGAAAAAGGTTTTGAGAAAGTACGAAGAAAGAAAGACATGAATACTAAATGAAATAAAACACAGAAAAAAGGAGAAAATAAAGAATAGTTAATGTAAGAAGAAAAGAAAAGAAATTGAGAATGGAAGAAGAAAGAAAGACATAAAAATATTAAATGAATAAAAGACAGAAAAATGAAGAAAGTAAAGAAAATTTACACTAAAAGAAAATTCAACAATTAGAAAAAAAAATAAATAATAAATAATAGAAATGTAAAAAAAGAAAAAAACATTTGGAAAAGACCGAAAGACAAATGAGAAAAATTATTTAAATTATTTATATTATTCGGACTGTTCGTCAAGGTCACATGGTACAGTGGATAAAGTCGTTGGTTAGATTCAGATACTAGACAAAAAATGGTGGTGAGTTCAATAACATGCCACAGCAATTTCCTTTAACTGATCACTCAAAAAAAATGGAGAGCTAAGTTAAAGGAAAATAACTGAGACACTCGAAGAGGCATGGAACGTGGAACTAGAACACACTACCCAGCAAGACGGCAGAAAGGTTTCGATTCGAAATGCCAATCAGGTGAAGAAGAGACGAAACGTTGTGAATATGGCGATGAGGATAACAGTCCGAATAAACTAAATAATGTAAATAATCATAATACCTCATCTCATATATATATAGACATAAACGAGAAACATTCTATAATGTAATGTCCATTTTTATTGAAAAGTGAAAAACTGGAAAATCAATCAACAATTTAATGTACTTTTTTATTGAAAAAAGTATACAAATGATAAATCAACAAATTATAGAAACAGGAATAAAAAATAAAAATAAAATAAATGTTAACATCAGAATTAAAAAAAATAAAAAGAAATAAATTGAGTAAGGGGAAAAGAATGGAAATTATGAATGAAAAGAATCTGAAAACAAAGAAAAAATCGTTCAATAATTAAATAAAGCTTTTGTAAAAAAATGAAAAATACAAATGATAGATGAATAAATGAGAGAAAAAGAAAAAAAATAGGACAGAAAAGTGAAATAAAAAGAAGCTTATGAAATAGAAAAAGAAAAAAATAGGACAGAAAAGAGAAATGAAAAGAAGCTTATGAAACAGAACAAGAAAAAAATAGGAAAGAAAAGTGAAATGAAAAGAAGCTTATGAAACAGAAAAAGAAAAAAAATAGGAAAGAAAAGTGAAATGAAAAGAAGCTTATGAAATAGAAAAAGAAAAAAATATAGGACATAAAAGTGAAATGAATAGAAGCTTATGAAATAGAAAAAAAATAGGAGAGAAAAGTGAAATGAAAAGAAACTTATGAAATAGAAAAAAAATAATAGGACAGAAACGTGAAATGAAAAGAAGTTTATGAAATAGAAAAAGAAAATACAGGAGAGACAAAAGAAATGAAAAGAAGATTATGATATAGTAAAAGAAAGAAAATAGGACAGAAAAGTGAAATGAAAAGAAGTTTATGAAATAGAAAAAGAAGAAAAATAGGAGAGACAAGTGAAATGAAAAGAAGCTTATGAAATAGAAAAAGAAAAAATAAAGGCCAGTAAAGTGAAATGAGAAGAAGTTTATGAAATAGAAAAAAAAATAATGTGATATTAGAGAAAGAAGAAATAAAAAAAAAATAGATTAAAACTTAGAAACATCTAAAGAAAATTAAACATTGGGAAATTATTCAATAATTTTATATACTTAACAGAAATGAAAAGAAAACAAAACCAAACAAATTAATTAATGCAACATGAATAAAAGATAGAAGAAAAGGAAAAAAATGTAATAAGTTTAATAATGAAGAACACATAAATGAATAGAAGATGTAAAGAAGAAAAGCTTTGGTAAGGAGAAAGAAAAGAAGAAATTGGAAAAGTCCGAAAGATATATTTGAATGAAAAAAAAGTTGAGAAATAAATAAATACAACGCCTTAATTGAAAAATGAAAGGTACAAATACATCTACGTCCTTTCAAATATACAACCATTTGTCTGAAATGTATTCTCGAGCAATTTATCGCTTTTAGTTCTATCCTTATTTCGTTGTATCTCATATATGACTTTGTTTATAATATTATAATCCACTTGTTGCTTCGTAATACCCTCTTGACCCCACCCGAAAATACACACACACACACACGTCTCTGTGTGTGTGTGTGTGTGTGTGAGAGAGAGTAATGGATAGCGGCTTGGATTGAGGAATCGGGAGTCAGCTTAGAATTCCAGTTGTGCTAATACCATTGGGGATGGCATGAAACCTCTTCTCCTCAAATAATAGAAAGATATACTGGATTCTATAGCCATGGATGGTAATTGATCTAGGAGAAGGACATTCTTTTGGAGAAATTATGGCATCAGGTCTTAGTATTCGGCCCTTGAAATACTGTGTATGGTTCGACAAAAAACCTTCACTGCTATAATCAAATCACATGTGCTGGTGTCTGGTTGTCGGTTCCTAGGAACTGATCTGCTTGACCCTCATACATCGAATACGATGGGAGAGTCGAATATATATATATATATATATATATATATATATATATAAAGATATTCACCGAAAATATGTGGAAATTACTACAGAATTGCAGGCGTGGTTCCATGCGTATCAATGTATGTCATCAGGCAATTGTAAATTACTGGCCAGTGAACGATTTTTTTTTAAGAACAATACAACCTTTTTTTACGGAAAAGAGTGTTTGTGGGCTTTACTTTGATCAACCAATCTAATATGACTCACGTTAAATTTAAACTAAGCGGAGAAGCAAAAAAATAAAAATAAAATACAAATGGTTCATTTGAACGGAACCGAGGCATAATCTAGAGCGGATGTAAGTGATTACATAAACTAGACCACGTGGTTTCCTAAGAAATAAAAATGGGGTGGAGAGGCAATTTTATTAAAATGTCTATTAGAAAGAAAGGAAGAAAAAGAAAGAACGAAAGAAAGAAAAAAAGAAAGAAAGAAAGAAAAAAAACGTGATTATTTCAGAGAAGAATGCTAATGAATGAAAGAAAGAAAAAAGAAAGAAAAATAAATGATTATTAGAAAGAATGGAAGAAAAAATAAAAGAAAAAAAAGTAAGAAATGTTTATTACAAAGTAAGAAAGAAAGCCAATGAATGAAAGAAAGAATGAAAGAAAGACAAAAAGAAAAAAAAAGACCAAAATATCGAAAACTAGAAAGAAAGAAACAAAGATGAAAAGAATGGCAGAATGAAAAAAAAAGGAAAATAAGGAATACATACAGAAGAATGAACGAAAAAGAATTGTCAAAAATATAAAAAGATAAAATAAAGAAATAACTAATTACAACGTATTCATAATATCTGTCCCTTTTCTCTCGGTTTATATATCTATAGAACAAGTATTGGTAAGTCACCATATATATACAAAAAATGCTTTGGTACATCCAAATTACTCTGTAAAATAAATGATCGAAGTGACATTAATAGATCTGTCTGGTCTTGATCGCTTTCGTCGATACCGAAGTAAAATGTATTGCCATTTTAGTAGGCCTGGATGATTAAGAGAATTGTTTCTGACAAAACATTGCCACTTTCATACTGTTTTAAATCTTTTCCGAGTTTCGGACGCAAGGTGATTGCTGTAAAACGCATAAAAAAAACACATTATTGATACAAAATGTAGAGATACACTGTGGTGAATTTCTTAGTGTAGCTTAGATGCAGCACAAGGGTGAAATTATGGGACACCTTGTCAGGTGATAACTCGCTATTCAGTCGCAATGAATCTAGCGAGACAAACTTGCCATCCACTACACTAGGTTGAAGTGCCCACATACAGATTCTCTATGCTCGGAGCTTTTCTTTTGCAGACTAATCGCTCACTCCTTGCATCTTTTCTCTGGATATGTGACCGACGATGGTAAACAAACCAGACAACATTGGTGTAGCGTTTGTGCTACGCCAAATGCCGCAAAATTCGCCAAAACTATAGCCAACATTACAAAATAGAAAATCGGGGAAATATAATTTTATTTACAATTACAACTATTTATTTTGTTGTTTGCGAAAAAAAAAAAAATGTTCATGTCAACAGTGCGTAAAATTGGGGCCAGAAGAAAGATAGTTTAGGGTTCATTTGATATTTTTATAGTCGAGCTGCCGCTGATGTAAAGTTTATTTAGCGCTGCTACTGATAATTTTATTTTAGAGCTGCTACTGCTACAATCATTAAGGAAAGCTAATATTGCATGTTAATTCATGATATAAATTCATCTAAATGCCGACCTCTCCTAGCCTTCTAGCTAGCCACATATATAAGTTGACGAATGTTATGACTGCTTCTCAGTGTATGACGATAAATTACATCCGGCAGCAATCGTGAGGCTACGTCTTAATTTCTGTTGTTCGCAGGTCCAACGGGATGGTAATACCTGTTAACGTTCCAGCTATGGGAAATAGGAAACTTTCAAATTCATGTCATAAGACTACGAAAAACGCAACAAAAATATATGCGAAAACGAATGAAAAATGAAAAACAATAAAACAAAAGATTCAGTGAATAAAAGTTAAAAGATACTATATTTTAAATTAATAATACAGACACTATGAAAAACATCCACTAACTGTAACTGATATTTAGTATAAGTGACCTGTGCCAAATAAAAGAAACCACATCACTTAAGGGCTTTCAACAACATTAGCAAATAAAATGGATAGGATATATAACTATGAGAGAAAATAATGACATAATGTTGACGTTATACATTGCTTCAAATTAAAAGACAAGGAAGAAACACCCCCAACCTACTGGAAAGAGTGATAACAGCTTGAGAAATATATTTTACTAAAAAATAGTTTTAAGTGAAAAATTTCAATCAAAAGCAGAGCTGTTTATTCGCTCAATGATTTTTGAAAGTTTTCTAGTGAAAATATTGATGGTTAGAGGTTATTTTTTTTCTGAAAAATTGTTTGAAATGAAAAATTTCAAAAATTTCAATCGAAAGCGGTGCTGGTTGGTCGCTCAATGTATGTAGAAAGTTTTCTACTAGCAATGGCTAATATTATCATCAGCTTTACCGTTACTAATTTTGTATAGTTTTAACTAAATATCAAATGTTGTTAGTATACTGAACAAATTTCTTCACCGGTTAGCAAAAAATTATTCTTATATAACCTAAAAAAGTTATTTGTAAAAAATGATTGTGGCTGTCAATAAACAAAATGGCGGTCCACATTTCTATGCGTAAATGAAAATGTTGATTAAGAATATATTTGAAATAGACTTGGGGAATGAGATGAGAATTCAATCGACTGAATAATTAATAAATGTAATCGTTGATATTTGAAATAACATCGGATAAAGTCCGAAAATCACGATATGTCAAAAATAAAATAAATTAATAAATAAAAATATTTTCTTAAAAATAAAAGTCAGTTCCACCGCCAGTCATATATAGTCCAAAGCGAAAATATTGATGGTGAGAGGTTCTTTGTTCCAAGAAATAAGGAGGCGTTCTATTCAATTTCTAAATAACAAAACGTATATTAATATTCAAAATAAAAGCTTATTTACGTACAGATTTAAACTATTTGATTTCCATAAAAGTAAATTTTATTTTGTTGAATATAAGAAAGCGTCTATCTGTATGCAACCATCCTTATAAATGAATAGAAAAAATAAACACAGTCCCCCATATCCACTCAAAATAAATACAGAGAATGGAACGAAGTATATTTACCAGAAATTATCATTTCCAGACAAAGAATTGATATGTCAGTCAATTCTAAATAAGCCAATCATATTATCATATTAAAGCTGAAACGTACAATGTTAAAAACGTTAAATGCACAAAACAGAAAGGGGGTCCTCTGAAACAAAATGGCTCTGTGAATACAGATGTCATTATATATGAAAACAAAAATAAAAGGATAAAACAGGAATATTACTTACTTCAACACTGGATGTGCTGGTTGTGTTATGAACAATGGCTCGGAATTGTTAATCGGAGAGTCGAGTTCTAGTTCCCGTTGGCTTCGTTATATACACTTACGGACAAATCCACCTCTTCTCTCCACAGCTATGGGTTAATATGTAAGACTTTTATCACTAAACCATTACATCTTTTTAAATTTTTACAATCTAGAAATATTTTCTGGCTTTAAATAACCTGCAAATGTTTGATTTGTCGAATTAAACGAACAAAGCAACCAACAATGAAAATGGTAAAAGAAAGCTTTTTCATGAAAAAAGGGGGCAGTCTGCTCAAAATAAAAATGTATAGCAGACACGGAAAAGAAATTAAAATACCTCCGACAGAAGGTAGAGAAGGAGAGCGAGAAGAAGGGACTAAGTATAAACTACAAGAAGGCAGAATTCATGATCATCAAGGAAAGGATGAGCCCAAAATGCCATTTGCAGGACGGGGACACCAGGTGCAAAAATTTAAATACTTGGGAAGTGTTTTAACAGAGGACGGTATGTGCTACGCCGAGATCTGAAAACGCATTGGGATGGCCAAAAACACACTCCAAAAGCTAGGCACCGCATCAAGAGACATCAGGATTTCGTTGGTAACAAAGAAAACAATACTGATCTGTTACGTGGCATCTGACCTTCTTTAAGACAGCGAATGTTGGACTATTTCCTCAAAGATCAAGAAAAGCCTCGAGGCGGCGGAGGTATGGTTCTACAGAAATATACTAAGGGTATCATGGACCGAGCCTGTAAGCAACAATGAGGTTTTGGAGAGGATGAAAGAAGGAGGAAGCTCATACTTAAGAACAGAAAAAAGCAGCTGAAATTTCTGGGACACATAATGAGAAAGATCGGCTTAGAGAATCTGACACGAATCTGTCGAATAGAAAGAAAGAGCGACAAAGGAAGGAAAGGAATGATACACCTAGCGGATTTAAGGAAGTGGTTGACAGAACATGGCCCGTGGGAAGTAGCAAAGGGAAAAAGCATTGAGAGCTACAAGGCATAGGGGGAAATGGAGAGCCATGATCGCCAAGGTCCTTTTTATGTGCCGTACCTGTAGGGACACGTCACATAAAAAGAAAGAAAAGATTTGTGTTTAGGAATCAAATCAGGAGATATACATATTCTAATGAAACTAAAATAAGTTAATTAACATTTCCAATAAAGAGCTTATTTACCATTTAAAAAAATCTGCTTGTTTGCAACATTTTCACAGGATTGGGTTTCCATTATTTGATAAAGAGTCTGGTCCAATTACATTTTTTTTCTCATTTTTCAGTAATTTATCTCGCTTTTCTCTTCGTTGTTCTATCATTTGTCGTCCTGAGATGAAGTTATTTTTTATCATCTCATTCCAAGCAAGACGATAGTTTCAGGGTGTTAAAGAGAATCAGAAGATTTTAAGGAGGAGAAAGGAAAATAGAGAACAAAAGATGCCAATTGGCGTTGCATTTACATTCCTGAAGATTCGATGCCGCAGGGAAGAAATAAATCTGAACGGAGTTCCACAAGCCTGAAGTGCGAGAAAAGAAAATATTAGAATATAACAGACGGTTGCGTTTATGAGCTTAACAGTAAAAATGTGTGACCTAGTTGCCAATCGAGTAACGCCCTTAAATTAATGTAGACGAGGTATAAAAAAAATTATAGTAAAGACGTGAAGCCATGTAAAGTTGATAGTTGGTTACTAAGAATGAAAATTTGAGAAGACTTGCTTGAGGGTAAATGAAAAATAAAGGTACATAATTCAGTGGGTCGTCCTGGGTAAGATGATAAACTACATCGAACAGTAACAATTCTGATCAGGAAATTTTGGAGGGCATGGGACCAAATCTTAATTGCTAGTGTTCTTAGTTTCACCATTGTTGACCATGTTTGACGTAGTCTTTGAATATGGAATCCAGTGAAGTCCGTAATCTCTTCAATATCAGGGGTTGGCAGTGTAGAGTTTGGCAGGGTATTTATTACGTAAAATTACATAATTGTGGCACAAGGCCGAAAAGGGGAGGGGTAGAGGCTGGTCAACACTAACTATCTTATACCTAGCTAATCTGATTCACGACCCATTCATACATTACACTTTGCTCATTTACCACAAGAACTCGTCCATCACCAATCGATCCTTCATGCACCATAATACCACATTCTCACCAGGGGGTCCTACAAAAACGCTCCCCAATCCATAAAAATTGTTGATGAAACACATGCTATACATAAAATTCTAATAATGATAGAATGAGAGGGGAGGGGAAATGAACCCAATAATAACTAAAAAGTAACACAAAATACAAACTAAACCTAACAGATGTTAGTAGGGACCGTCCAACCCTCAAAATAGAGAGGCCGCTGTATTCTGCCCAGGGGACAGAATCAAGAAGCTCTCTCGCTAATGGAATGGGAAAAAGGATAAACTATTATGCGGGAATGGGAAAATATAAAGCTGACCCAGTCGAGATAAAAGGGAGGCCAAAACAAACTGGGGAGGTTGGGAATCTCAACTTGGATCATAACCAAAGAGTAGCCGGGTAACAGGCCAGGAACAACACTTACTCACATTAACTAGGTACACTTAAGCTTGTCTAACCTAACCAAGGGGAGGGTTCCTCAGGAAGCCACCCCGATGTGCAATAGGTTGACCTAGGGGAGAAAATCAAGGCTAGCCCCGGTCACACGAACCAAGCTCGTCTCTTTTACCCACCTTTCGCTAAAGACTGTCGAATGCAATCGTTTTCTATCAGATCTAATCTTCATCTTGAGCTAATGCTCAAAGAATTGGATTAGATGCTGATGAGAAAGACGGCTGCCACGCAAGACTTCCTCCTTTCGCGACGTCCAAATCACCATTCGAGCCGTGGACAGCAGCGTCAGAAACACCATTCGTTTAAACCCGGAATACGGTGGCGACACATTGTCACACGCGTATGCGCGATCCATGGACACAAGCTGTTCGGGAGCGAGACGAGCCGTCAGCTCGCCGACATGGTCCCATAAGGGGCGGACCCGGGGGCAAATGGAAGAAGGCGTGCGCTGCCATTTCTTCTAAACCAAGACCACACCGCTCACAGTCTGGCAAATCCGCCAAACCCCATATGAAAGCCTTGTCGTTGAGAGGCAGCCGATTCCGAGCCAATCGCCAGGTAAGCGAAAACTCAGGGATACTGAGGTAATACGCTGCTGGCGCCCAAGACCAGTAGGAGCGATACTCCTCCTCCGACAAGCCGAGCGTATCTCGTAGGGAATCCTTGGCGGGCCCCTCCACTAAACCACGATAGAAGACCTTCCTAGGCCGTGAAAGGTCACTGGACCGGGGAATGGCCCTCAAGGCCAACAGACACTCGCGAAGGAAAACCGACTCGTCTCGGGGTTTACAACGGCGCTCAACCCTCGAGATGGGGGGGACTGATGGTAAGGCTAGGGAAGGCGTCCCTAACAATCTCCTCCAGAATAGGATCTCTTCCAGTCAATGCGCGGCGTAGGAAAGCCAACATAGAGGCATGGATGTGACTCAACAGGTGCGGCATTCCCAGCCCCCCATGACACGGACGTTTAGTGCAGACTCGTCTGTCGACCCTATTCACGCGTCCCCTCGATAAAATGGAGGATAGCGATCGCTCGAGCGCCTTCCAATGGGCCTCACAGAGAGGAAGTACTGACAATCGATAAAGAATCAGGGGGAAAATGTATGTAGCATACACCTCCGCCCTGCCCTTCACGGACAACCGCCGTCGATTCCAAGTCTGACTGTCAGAATCGACCTTTGCAAGTACTTCAGACCAATTCTTCTCCAGCTGGAGGTCAAGCCCGAACCACACTCCAAGAATGCGGACAGGACCGTCCGTCCAACCGAAGCGGCCCGGAAGAGCGACCCCCTTCCAGGCACCTAACCGCAAGCCGGACGACTTGTCGCGGTTTATCTTGACCCCTGTCACCTTCTCGTACCGATCAAGCGCCTTCTGTACCGCCTCAACGTCGATGCGGGACGACACGAAAGCAGATACGTCATCGGCATACGCGGAAACCCTGGCTCGAGACCCTCCAGGAACGCCGATTCCACGTAGGGCCGGACTGCCGGTCTCGTCCTTCAGCCGGCGAAGGAGAGGCTCCAACGCCAAAGCATAAAGGAGAGGCGACATCGGACAACCCTGACGAACCGACCTATACAGCACGAACGCGTCCGACAACCTTCCGATCACCTGTACCACAGCACTGGGAAGGGATACAGGAGGCTAATCCAGCGGCAGATGTTGGGTGCGAATCCAGCGGCCTGCAGGACAGTAGCAAGGTAGCGATGGTCGACCCTATCAAATGCCTTGGACTGATCAAAATTGATCAGCGCGGCTTCTTCGTCGTCTTTTACACCCTCTATGATCGTGCGGATCAGATGCAGGTTGCTCTGAATTGTTCGGCCCCTCACAGAACAAGTCTACTCAGGTCCCAACAGAGACTCGGCAACTGACTGCAAACGCTCCTGCAGGATCTTGGCCATAATCTTTAACTCTGTGTTTAGCAGAGTTATGGGCCAGTAATCATCTAGCTTCCCTCCACCACCTTTGCCCTTTTTCAACAGAGTGATCACGCCCTTAGTGATCCGGTTGGGGATGGACCCCGACCGAAACCAGTTTTTGAACACTGCAGTCAAAATCGGAACAAAGATGTGCGACAGCCTCAAGTAGAATTCATAGGGCAAACCATCCAGACCGGGTGACTTGCCTCTGCCGACCTTCTTCAATACCGCGTAGACTTCGCCCTCCGTGATCTCTCCCTCGCAGCTAGCCGCTTCAGCCGGCGAAAGCCGAGGAAAGTCAGCCGGCGAAAGCCGAGGAAAGTCAGCCAAATAGCTGCGAAACTCCTCCTCACGGAGACCAGGCTCCTTGGTAAACCGGCTCTCGAAATGGCGCCGAAACATCTCGCACATGTCATCAGTCGCCCGAAGAGTACGCCCCTCCGGGGATATGACCTGACTAATGTAACGATCGCCACCTCGACGGACCTCTTCCCTGCGCAGATCTGCGCCCAAATTCACAGCTTCGGAAGTGTAGAGGTTGGCAGTGAGCCAGTCAAAATGAGTTGATTCATTTTATAGTTCATCAATAGAAGGGTTAACCAATCAGAAAGCTCAAATATTCAATCCGACGTGTATAAAGGCAGCCATTTTGACTGGCTCGCTAGTACATCACTGTACCCCAAAATTCTAACAACCATGACCTAGGGTGGTAGGTCCTATTAGGGTCCAGGCTATGGGCATATAGTTAATACCCAAACTGGCGTCAAAAGGTGTAAAAATAGGTTTTAATACCAGCAATACATTTTTGTAAAATATTATTATCATAAGGTTTCGAAGAAAAAAATGATTACCAGCAATACATTATTACCAGCAATATATCATTATCAGAAATACTTTTTTGGAAAAAATACTTGGAGCAATACTCTTGGGGAAAAATGTTACCAGCAATACATTTTGGAAAAAAGAATTATTACCAGCAATATATTTTTGTGAAAAATATTATAAGAAATACTTTTAAAAAATATTACCGGCAAATAACAATCTTGTCTGCATTAAATAACCTATTGAAGTTGATAAGCCGTAAAACAAAACAGACCAAACAAAGCAAACCAATTAAGACTGATGAGGGATCGTTTTCTTTAGTGCTTAATGGAATTATTCTCGTTGAGAAATGTTTAATAATTGATTTGAACGTCCTGGGTATGACGGTAAACTACATCCGCGTCCTGGGTATGTCGATAAACTGCATCCAACAGCAAGGTCTCAGATAATGTTTTCAGAAAAATAATGTTGCCAGCTCTAAGTTTTTGAAACAATAATGTTGCTAGCTCTAAGTTTTTGAAACAATAATGTTGCCAGCTCTAAGTTTTTGAAACAATGTTGCCAGCTCTAAGTTTTTGAAACAATAATGTTGCCAGATCTAAGTTTTTGAAACAATAATGTTGCCAGCTCTAAGTTTTTGAAAGAATAATGTTGCCAGCTATACGTTTTTGAAACAATAATGTTGCCAGCTATACGTTTTTGGAACAATAATGTTGCCAGTTATACGTTTTTGAAACAATAATGTTGCCAGTTATACGTTTTTGAAACAATAATGTTGCCAGCTATACGTTTTTTAATTCTATACAAAATAGGCATTTAAAATTCATGTAAACTGGATTTGGCATTAAATAACCCACAGTGGTTGATATGCCATAAAACCCAAACAAACAAACAAACAAACAAATAATTGATTTGACGAAACAGTTTTATACAAATGAAATCCAAGAGATTTTTGAACGAGTTGCATAACATCTATATTAAAATTTTCAATACGACGAGACGATTTAAGGACATGACGAAATTTTCGGACGAATATCTTGAAGTTGTAGAATCAGACAGTTCTTAAGAAAAAGGAACTTCAAGCGTAAGTAACACTGTGTTTAATTTTCTTTTATTTGTTAACGTAGCACCAATCAAAAATATAAGTCTAATGGGAAAAAAATCCATTTTCAAATATTTTGGGCAGAATATCGTGCATTGAAATGCAATCTGGCAGTGTTTAGTCTGCCTCAGAAATGAAAGCATTCAACAGGATTTAAAATAAGTTTACCTGTCTCAAGAAAAAATGACATGACGTCCCATGCTGAAGACATAACGAGTTACACCTGTCTTAGTAGCAACTCAACAGCTCCAAGAAAGTAAAACTGTCAACTGATCTCGAAAATAACCTCTCATCAGTGGTTAACTGGTGAAAGAAATGGGTTGTAAATTTGAACACCTCTAAAACAAAACTGCTTTCATTTAATCAATTTTTTTTCCGCTTGATATCAGCATGGGTAATGTTAATTTCCTGGAGAGCAATTATTTCCGCTTTGTTAGGCACACATTTTCCACTGACACTAGGTGAAGCAACTACATTAAACCAATTGCTCGGTCTACTTTTAAGAAAATTCGTTTACTGTGTCGTTAATTTTTCTCGTGATAATCTATATTACACATTTCTAAATCTACCATTTGTCCTTGCATTTAATATAACTGCAATATCTGCTTTCTCAAAATTGTATTGGGTGATATTTATTAAAAGATACGGAAGAAACAACAACGGTAAGAGCATTTCAAAATTGATACAAAAGCGAATTTATCATTGATAGGAAAAATAGTTATTATTCCTTGAGGACATTTATAATATACATTATAATATTGATTTTAGGAGGTTTCAGAATTTACATTCGGGTGTTGGGAAGAATATTCGCGTAGGGTTGATAAGTGGTATCGACAAGAGAACGTTGCGTTACCTTTTGGAAATGTATGAGTCTATTTTCTCTCACCCCAACCGTGCGATAAATAGCAAGTCAACCAGGACTCTCTGGTCTTGGTTGTCAAAAATGACAAGGAAATATCTGAATTCAAATTTCTTTATCGGATTATTCGAAAAGCGTGGCCTCTTATGAACATATAGGTAGATATTAAAGAAAATCCTAAGGAAAAATAACTACGAAAGGCATGTTGGGAAAATTCTATTTTGAGATATTTCAACAATTAACCAAAATCAGCACATAATATCTATCTATCTATCTATCTATCTATCTATCTATCTATCTATCTATCTATCACGCTCTGTTTATAATATATCTATCTCAGTCTGCTCAAATCTATCTATCTATCTTGTTTCAACAAAAATCTATATAAGACAACTCAAATTAAATTTAGGTTTCCTCCCATGAAACACAGTACATTATTTTAAAAAAAATCATAAGTAATATTTTGTGCCTGATGAATTTTGCAGAAAAACGAAATTTAAGTCGCACTCCAAACGTAGGTATATGTAAATATATTAATATATATTTCTTATCTCTGTCTAACCACATCGAGCACTGTTTTATTTACATCTTAAAGTAAATTTAGTAGATATTTATTTGCTTATCTGCGTATGCTCGCTAACGCGCGTATATACGGTTGCTAATATCTAGTTATTAGATTTAACCACCGCTATGCATACATACACACACACACACACACACACATATATATATATATATATATATATATATATATATATATATATACAAATGAACATTGAATTCAACACTTAAAGGTGACAATCGTGGCCTGACGATTGCGTCTAGCATGAAACAGCATGTCGCCTCTAAGTGTTGAATTCAATGTTAACTTTTATATTTACACACGCTCTATCTCTGATATTGAGAATTTTATTCCATTAATATAACACACCTTAAGAGTATATTTCTTCATATATATATATATATATATATATAAGAAAAAATATGTATTATGCTTGATCATGAGCCGTTCTAAGCTTCCTATAATTTGACCTAAATAGATAAACAAACGACTTCCGGTGAAATAACCGCCATAACAGAATACCCACAATGCACCACTAACCCGTATATATATAAATAGCCGAGAAAAATAACAGCACACGTGGCCTGACGATTGCATATAGCATGAAACAGACTGTCGCCTCTAAGTGTTGACTTCTATGTTCACTTTTATATATATATATATATATATATATATATATATATATATATATATATATATATATATATATATATATGTAATGAAAAACAAATCACTTTAATGTACCATTACGATAATTTATTTCACCTAAATCCTTTTTTAAGGATTCAGGATCATCAGGTAAATCTTCCAACAACGAATTGAGAAAAAAAATGGGATTAGAAATTGGTGGGTAGTGTAATTTTTGTAATTTAATAGAGGGGGTTGAGAGTGGTAGTTAACCAGACAATATAAAGTATAGGGAGGGGTTAATTTTATATCTCTCTTAAGTATGTTTTATATTGGAGTAGGAGGAGTGACAGAAAACTTGACCTCTTTAGATGGTTAATAAAACGGAAATGAATTGTAGAAAATGTATACAAGTGAGTCTTACGGTAAAGAGAGGGATAGGGGGAGGGGGAAAAAGAGATGGAGTTGTTATAATTTTGTTTTAACAAAATTATGTAAAAGATAGTTTACAATGTTTGATAGAAAATTCGATGTCTGAAAAAAATTTTGTTATTAACTTAAATATTTAATTTTTTAAGTAAGTAGTTTCAAGACTAAATATATAACTATTATTGTAATAAACATATTTATCTAGGACATAAAGAAATATTTAAAATCTTAATAGTTTATTCACCCGACTAATTGTATTTCCACAAAAAAAAAAAAAAAAAAAAAAAGAAATATATATATATATATATATATATATATATATATAACGTCTATTTTAATATTTAAAATTAACTTATGAATGCAATTTATTTATTACATTGGTAAACTAAATTAAAGATTAGGTTTCATTATTTAATAGAATTTGAGGGTAATATTAATTTTCATTTATTCATATATGCCTCACAAATGCATTCATGTGAATCCCTACATACATACGATCATTAACAAGTAAAAAAAAAAAAAAAAAAAAAAAAAACCTTTGAGATAATTTACACAAAAATTCATTTATCCTCGTACATAAACTATATATACATTTTACAATCTTTATCTATATTTCAAAATATATATAGATTTCACAGTTAAAATTTAATTTTATCAGTGTGATTTCGGAAGTGTTTCCTTTTAAAGGAATTTAGCTAATATTATTACTATTATTAATAGTCAAAGAATGGTATATTTAAATTTAAATTATCAATTTAGAAATGAAACTTCCTTCAGAAGAAAACAAAATTTAAACTATAGAATATTACAAAAGAAGGACATTACAAATTAAGAAAATAAATTAAAATGTCATTAGAAAGACCCAATATTTCATTTAAAATCAAATCATGCACGTACGCACATATATACATACACACACACAACATATATATATACATATATACATACACACACACACACATATATATTCACATATACATACGATCATTAACAAGTAAAAAAAAAAAAAAAAAATAAAACCATAGAAACACTTGAGATAATTTACACAAATATTCATTTAACCTCGCACATAAACTATATATACATTTTGCAATCTTTATCTATATTTTAATATTTGAAATATATATAGATTTCACAGTTAAAATTTAATTTTATCAATGTTATTTCGGAAGTGTTTCATTTTAAAGGAATTTAGCTAATATTATTACTATTATTAATAGTCAAAGAATGGTATATTTAAATTTAAATTTTAAATTTAGAAATGAAACTCCCTTCAGAAGAAAACAAAATTTAAACTATAGAATATTACAAAAGAAGGACATTACAAAATTAAGAAAATAAATTTAAAATGTCACTAGAAAGACCCAATATTTCATTTAAAATCAATTTATGTACGTACGCACATATATACATATACACACACACACATATACATATATATATACATATATACATCCACACATACATATATACATCCACACATATATACACATATACATACATATACAATTCATATATCCATATACAAATCTATATATCAAAAAATCAATCTAACCATTTAATCATCCGTATATATATATACAGAGAGAGAGAGAGAGAGAGACATACTCATATACACATACACACCCTTAAATAGATATACATTTATATATAAGCACAAAACCCTACATACAAAACAAAATATAAAAAGAGTACATATATACATATATATATATATATATATATATATATATATATATATATATATATATATATATATATACATACATATACATATGTACACTTACCAAATATAAATTCTAAGGTAATTACGTCTATATACATATATAGATTACAAGTAGTTTAAAACCATAAAAACACACATGTTTAAGTACATGTACACACACATATACTTGTACATACATATATAATATACATATACATACAAAACAAACATTAAAACATTTATACATATACATCCACACCCATGCAGCATACACGTTAAAAAAATAAAAAATATTCAGTATTCAAACATGCTTCATATTAGTATATCTATACTCACACACGTGTATATCTATTTATACATATATATCCATACTACCATACATATGTGTCCACAATATAAATACATAGTTACCCTTATCTATAATGTTCATATATATATATCTAAATAAGTTCACAAAAAAAAAAAAAAAAAAAAAATTTAAGTTCCAACACATTTATCAAAGAGCACAGTGTCAGTATTTTCATATATTCATTTAAAACAATTTATATTTTCAATTTATATATCTACACATACTTTTTTAAACTGAGGTGATTTTTATGCCTACATTTACAAATCAACTCATTATGTCTGTTCAATAGTATGTCCGGATCCTTATGTTTTATAATTAGTATTTTTTCCATAATGCACAAATTGCATCGGTCTCTGAAATTAATCGGAGTTTTGGCTTTTGAGATGATTTTCCATTCTATTTGTGGGGTTAATTTGTTTTCCAATAACTCCCAATAGTGCTTTGAAAGTGCAGTTTGGTGTTCTTTTGATTCATTATAAAAGGATTGACGATGGTTGTAAAATCGTTGTTTCCAACTTCCTGGAGAAATACCTATGTAGATCTTCTTATGTTCAGTATTTTCTTTGGGGAAAATCGTAGCTTCGTATACTATGTTTTTGGACAAACATACTTCTTCTACTGGACAGACAGATCCTTCCCTGCAGTTACAGGTAGATTTGGTCTTTGGGCTTGTATTAGGATCTTTTTTAAGTTGATTATAAAATTCATTTAAAATTTTACTATTATGGGAGCTAATAATTTTTTCCATGTTGTTCGTGCAGGAATAACTAATTTTTAAATTCATTCTATTGAACAACTTTTTTAATAGCTTATCTTTTTTAAAATGTTTATCTATAAGTTTAAGAAAATATTTTCCTATATTAATGTTCGACAGCTTACAGAAGGGTGGGTTGAACCATATAATTTTACTATTTCTATTTCTAGATTTAGAAGACGTGTCGCTAGTAGATTTATCTATATAAGTGAGTGTTTGTTTGAATTTGCTTTTTAATAGGGCTTGATTGTATGTTGATTTATTTTGATCAAAGATGCTTTTACTAGAGGATAGTTTATTTATTCTAGTATTTGCAGTGTTAGGGATCTGTTTCATAATTGCTATAGGGTGGTTTGAGTCGATATTTATGTATATGGGCGATTGGTTCTCCTTTTGGAAAGGTTTATATGTGTTGTTTTCAAGATCAAATATTACGTCTAGAAAATTTACTATTTTCAGGTTAGATGATATTTCTATTTTAAAACCTATATATTTGAAAGCCTTAATTATTTTCTTCTGGAGTTGGGATGTTAGAGGTCCATTAGAGTTAGGTATAATAATGAGACCATCATCCCTGTAAAGCCCTACATTTTGGGGGTTAAGAAATCTGCTCAGAATATCTAAAATATACATCCCTATTAGATCCGCTATTTGAGCAGAATCAAACGCTCCCATTGGGACATCGAAATTGTCACTGTTATTTTTAAACTAAGTAGTTTCGTTAAGTTTAAGTACAGATTTTCTGGAATCCATTATGATTTTAATTTCCTCGTCGGTGATTTCAGTATAGTTTCTAGCAAAATTTAGGCTATTTTCTAATAAATCTTTAGAAATGGAAGGGTAAAAATCGATAATGTCTAATTGGATAAAGGTGGCTTTATTTTTAGATTTTAGATTTTTGAACCACTTAATGGTGTCAGATGAATCTTTCCAAAGGTTTAAGGGATAAGTAGGTAGGCATCTTTTAAGTGAGTAGTGCCCATTTTATCAGCAATATTGTGTTTAAATGCAAATTTAGCGGTTTCTCTGTGTATGGAGGATAAGTGTTTGGAGTTATTATCATTTTTATAAGAGTTAGATACTTTGTTCAGAATCAGATGATTATATTCCGATGGATTAATCTTGTAAAATCTTATATATATATATATATATATATATATATATATATATATATATATATATATCCTCTCTCCGCCCGTTTGCTCACATATTCTGACTTAATTCATTTATGAGCACTGGTAAAAATTAAGTTCTCCACTTGCCTTAAGCAGCACTGGTTCAGGCAATGGAGAAGTGAATTAACTGTACAGTAATATTTAAAGATACAAAGACAAAATTATTATTTGTCGTGGAGCGCTTGCAAAATTGATTTCACTGTAAAATTTTAATTGGAAATTTAGTATATATAAATGCGTGTTTATAAAATACTAAAATATATATTATTTGAACAGTTCAAATTTTATTTTTGGGGAAACCCAATGTTAGATTGAAAAATCATGAAACTTTGAATTGACCATCGATAAGAATTGAATGTTATTATATATAATTTATATATATATATATATATATATATATATATATATATATATATATATAATGGAGGATAATATGTATGTCTATTAATATATAATTAATAGCTCTATTTTACTGTATCGAGCCCTTGTTTCTTAATACCAGAACTGTGTGTGCGATATATATATATATATATATATATATATATATATATATATATATATATATATATATATATATATATAGACATTTTATGTTTATACATTATTTTTATAGATAAAAATATTTACAAATGCCCTGTTTATAATAAACAGTATTAAAATGTCTTAAAATAATTGTCGGACTTTGTCCATTTCATAATGTGTGACGTCATTTGTTTACATTTGATACGCCATGAGCAGATATGAATGTACGTGAGAGATTCATGGATGATTGAAGTTCAAAAGCTGTAAATCTGACCTTGTTAACCGAACGCTCCTCTGTGGCCGAATCGGTTAAAAGGCACGTCAGGCTATATGACTGTTCCGCATTGGAGGACGAATGTTCTCTATAAAAATTTCTCGGACATTCAGTCGGTAAATGTGGTTTTATACTGTTTATTATAAAACAAAGCATTTACATAATATTTGTATCTATAAAAGAATGTATAAGCATAAAATATCTTAAAATAATTGTCGGACTTTGTCCATTTTATATATATATATATATATATATATATATATATATATATATATATATATATATATATATATATATATATATGCAACTATGTATAAAATTCATATAAAGATGTGAGTGAACAAGTCTCCACTGGTGATATTACCAATTCTATCGATGAATGCAGAATTATTACTCTTGGAATTTTCGGATGAAGACCAATAAAAGGTATACAAACCGGGGCATAAGTGGATATATAGATAAACCCTCATGTGAGTTCACTTGTGGTAGCACTCACTGAAGTAATGTCATCTCTATTTATGGGTAAATACATATGCATTAAAATAGAACACAATTTTAGTTTTATGAATCTTGTCAAATTCCAACCTTTTAACCGCTGCCGAAACCATTTCTCCCCGAGTATTTGATAAATGTCTTTGAACATCCTCGTGGTCCGATTTTATTATGCAAGAACATTTTTGAAAAATAAAATTGCTATTAACCAAAATCTGGTTGTGAAACTTCTATGATATATTTCGTGTTATTTGAGTAATGTCTCGTTTGTATTTCGATTTGTAAGATCTGTCCTTCTAAACGATATAGATAATAAATTCGTGGGTGTGTTATTATAAAAAAATTCTCCATACCAACACACTGTGATTATTTCTTTGTGGGTCATCTAGAAATTGCCATTTTGCACAAGCGAAATATGACTAAAAATATTCTGAGTAACGATACTCTTTGTACTTTGTTTTTTATTAGGTTGGTGCAAACGTAATAATGTCGTTTTTTGACGTATTCTTTAACGTCAAAAAACGACATTATTACGTCATTATTTTTGCACCAACCTAATAATTTAACTGATGAAGTCATGTGAAACAAAAGAAATATAGTTCTACAGAAGGATACTGAGAATAGTATGGACCGATCAGAAAGCAACAACGATGTTTTTAGACAATGTAAAACAAAACGAACCTTCAAACATTTGTTTATATTTCTGAGACGAGGTCTTTTGTTTTTATGTGCCGTGTCCCTTCGAGACGTAGGCGATCATGGCTCTTCACTTCCCCTATCCTTTGTAGCTGTCAATAAGTTTCGTCTCTCTACCACCTCCCCCAGACCACGTTCTATCGTCCACTTGTTTAAGCCCGCCAGGTATGTCATGCGTTGTTTTCCATTGTCTCTCTTTCCCTCTATTCTACCTGTGAATATCAGTTTCTCGAGAACAACCTTTCCCATTATATGTCCCAGAAATTTCATCTGGATCTTCCTGATGTTAAGTATAAGCTTCTTCTTCTTTGATTACAGCTCCGAAACCTCATCGTTGCTCACACGGTCGGTCCATGATATCCTTAACATCTTTCTGTAGAACCATATCTCCGTTTTCTTCATCTTTGAGGAGACTGTCCAACATTCGCTATCGTAAAGGAGGACATATGTGACGTAGTAACTTAATATTCTTTTCTTTATTACTAAAGATTCTGCTCTGCTTTTGGAATGTGTCCTTGGCCATCCCAATACGTCTTCGGATCTCAGCGTCGCACATACTGTCCACTGTCAAAACTCTTCCTAGATATTTAAACTTCCGTACCTGCTTGATTTTAGTGTTTCCAACCTGTAAATCGCATTCCTGGTTCATCCTTTTTACTGATGACCATGCATTCTTTCCTCTTGTGGTTAATGCTTAGTCCCTTCTTCTTGCTCTCCTTCGCTACCTTCTGTAAGAGGTGTTGCCATCTGCGTATCTTATGTTAGTAAGATTGTGGCCGCTAATTCTCAATTCTGGTAGGATTTCCAATTCTCTCAGAATTGCATGTCTGTATAAGTTGAATAAGTCCGGTATAAAGACACATCCTTGCCTTACGCACTTTTCTATTTTTGTATATATGCTGAACTCATTATTTATACGCATGCATGCTTTTTGATGCCAGTATAGTTCTTGATTATTCTAATATATTTTCCCAAATATATCAAGGATGAGTCATTTACATTAGTTACATTGTTTGAACTGTTATCGTCAGTTCCAACATGTTTCAGCCATTGTACTGTCCATTCAGGTGATATACTTTGTCATTTCGAACCTTTTTTATTTAGCCGACAGATAAAAGCGTTGATTGAAGCAATAAAAAAAAAGGTTACTTTCAACAAAGAGTTGTGCGTTTAATACCTGGCCACAGCAGAGGTGAACAAAAACATGGAGAGTTGAGTTACTAAAGGGAAGTAACTGAAACTGAGGCTCCCAGAAAAGGTATGGAATGTGGAATTAGAATAATCTCCTTCAGTGGACTAAATAAAGGGTTCGAATAAAAATTTCAACGTATATCCCTTGAAGAAGGCCACAACGTACATCGACTGAAACGTTGTGGATATTACAATAAAGATGAGGAAAACTGCCCGAACAATTTAAATGATGTAAAAATGGACCCTATAATCAATATCCAGAAGAGACAATTTAAAATTCTAGGACACATTATGATGAAAGAGGACTTGGGAAATTTGATATTCAAATTACAGATTGAAGTAAAAAAGAGGACAAAAAAAGAGGACAGAAAAAGAGGACAGAAAAAATACCAGGGCACAAAGTTATAAGTTTAGAGAGGCCAAAGATAATCGTGAATAAGTTTTAAAATAAACCTGGGATAATATATATATATATATATATATATATATATATATATATATATATATATATGTGTGTGTGTGTGTGTGTGTGTGTGTGTATGTGTGTGTGTGTGTGTGTACTTGAACTGTATTTCACTCCTACACACGCTTTCTATCCTTAGTTATATTTTATTAATGGTGAGCATGTCATTTTCGTTTATGATCGATTAAAATAGTGTTATAAAACACTCGGAGAATTCTAGTAAGATATCTTTAATCATTTTTAACATACAACGGTTCCTCGCTTAATCTAACACTTGGACAATTTTTCTGTTCCTCCAGGTAGAAAACGAAAGTAGATTAAAACGACAACCTAACCAGAAAAGTCCTTTGCTGTTTTTTTATTTATTAGAAAAAAAGTTACGCAGCAAATTTGTCATATTGTTAATCCTCAAAGTAATCCCCATCAGCTCCCGGACACTTTTGTCAGTCCAAATCAGGTGTTTTGGTGTCTTATTTGCAAAGAATATCCCACGAAGGATAATGGATAGCGGATCGAATTGAGGAATCAGAGAGCCGGGTTCGAAATCCAGTGAGGTTCATTACATTCATTTACGTGCTAATACCCTTAGGAAACGTATGAATCCTCTTCTTCTCCTGTCAGCTATGGGTAAACTGCAGGAAAGACCTGATTCTAAAGCAACTAGTCTGTCGCAGGAAGAAATGGTAACCCTTGCGGGAAAATATGTACCTCCTCAGTCATGTATCTAAAGATACATGATCACCTAAGCGTGTATCATTCAATGACGCATAACTGACTGAGTAGCAGGTGCTTATAAAAATTGTTTACCAAGGTTATAGTGTATGCCAGCGTTATTTGATCTTTTGGAATCAGTGTAATTGAATGTATTTAAGTATACATATGAATATTTTTGCAACGCGGTTGTCGGATTATATACATATTCGAAAGGAATGAAACAGAAAAGATTATTTTCGTGTCATGAACTGACCACTGCAATGTTCGACAGTTGTTTGAGTGGGCAGATTTTAAAATGTCGAATTATATGTTAAGGGTCATTATAGCAACAAATGTAAATATCCCAGAAAAGAATTGGAAAACAAATTTTACTGAATTTATACCGGAAGTATGTTACCCTAGGGATTCTCACAAATGTGATTGAAGGAATAATTAAAGCTGTATTAATATTTCCAGATATTCGTGAACCTTGTTTTCTCATTATTCATTCATTTTCACCTTGTTCGGCATCGAAAAGACTATGAACATTATAAACAAGAGAAGGAGATTTACATGACGAAGGCCGTTGTTAGATCAATCTTCTTAACTCTTCCAAAGGATCCAGGTGTAAAACACTACGAGCTCCATCAGGTAATAAGCTTAGTAAACCCAGTAACCTTATCATTGGCATTCTGAGGAATAAATTACGTCGTAGAAGTAGAAAGGGAAACAAATAATATCATTTCGTTAAAGACACTGCAACACGAAATTATTCATGTTCAGCAAAGATGATTGTTTTCAAGAACGCCAAAGGAATGCCTTACATTCTCTTGAGTGCCTTACATTCTCTTGAGATATTAATTTACTAGGTAAATTGTGATCCATCATGCGTTCTAATACGTGTGTTATAAATGCATAGGCTTATGGCCATATCACGTTGAAACATAGGTTCTTGTAAGATTACCGAAATTAAGGGCTTTCAAGATTTCAGGGTTTCAAATACCGAGATAGGTTACCGCTTGGGAAAACCGGGTGCTTTAGTGTAATCGATAACGGCTCGGAATTGAAAGTCGGTTTCATTATATTCACTTAAATATAATTATCCTTGGGAAACGTATGAATCAAGCACATCTACCTTTTAAGAGATGACATGGACAAGATGAGCAAGAACGAAACAGTAGCACGAAATAGAATGCAGTATAGATGCTAGCAGCTTTAAAATATTTCGGCAATGAAAAATTACAGAAATAACAAATGCAACATACCACAGTGGTATAGTAGAGACAATTTCACAGATAATATATTCTTGCTCCATCAGACAATCAGCGTAGTCAGTCAGATAAAAGAAATAATTATGCGAATTCTTCTGAAAAGAACCTGTAGTAGAATTAAACCTGAAATAAGTCATGAATATTGTGATTTGTTTTAGATCAATATAAATGTAGACGCATGTATACCTATAATTCTTAGAATACAAAAATAAATGTTTAATAGGTTACACGAAGACCAACTTCAAATACTAGGGAAGATCGCTTTATTTTGGAAAGACATCGGCCTAATCAAGAACAACGGATAAATAATAAAGGGTGTTTCAATAACTTGGGCCGATTTTAAATGTGAATTAAGTTTAAGCGTCTAATGATTTTTTTTTTCTTTCAGATTTGGCGGAGATATTTGTGATATTATTTTTCACACATAATTGCTATGACGTAAATACCATTGCAAAATAGAGAAATAAATAATTTTTCACAAATGACACTGATTTATTTACTACTAGGTCGGTGCAAAAATAATGACGTTTTTTGACGTTAAAAAATACGTCAAAAACGTCATTAGTTTTTCACCAACCTAATACTTACTTTGATCCGTCTTAATGAAACACCCTTATATATAATCCGGCTTAATGAAAGAGACTTTATATTTACTAAGCAGAGGAAGAAACAAAAGGGCCTAAGAAAAAAGCTACGTCACTCATCGGATTTATCCAACCTGATCAGCTTGGTAATTCCAAGAGAACTATTAGGTTGGTGCAAAAATAATGTCGTTTTCTCACATATGTTACTATGTGAGAAAACGACATTATTTTTGCACAAACCTAATAGAAGTTCCCAAATAATTTAATACTGTTTGGCACACTTTTAATAACATAAGTTTACCGTTCGTCCATGCATTGAATATTGCAGTCATACTCTGATGCTTCTGATAACGATTTAGAGATTCTGGAGAAATTACAAATAAGTATCTGCAATTTTATTGGTCGTGGCCAAGTATCTCGGTTTTATTCACGTCCCCATCTCCGCCATAACGTACCTTTCCTTTTCTATAAATAATGTCATGACCAAGACCTAACTAGAATCTATTAAGTGAAGCGCATTACTAGATTTGTGGCAATATCTCATCGTTTTATAGTTGAAATGACAAGATATAACCGTAAGTTCTATGCTAATAGTTTCTTCTTTCGCATTACTAGACCCTGGAAATCTTTTCGGCTTCTTGCTTTCCAGCCAACTTTGAACTTGAAAAGTTGTAATGCAATCTTCTGTCTTGTAAATTTAAAATCATTTTTGTTCTCTTTCTTTTTGTTAATTGCAAGAAATAAAAGTTGCTTTTAAGTAAGAGGAGCAGTTCAAGTTGCTAGCTAAAAAGTTGACATTTTAAAATTGAAAAAAATATCTAGAAAATTCTATAAACGGAGAAGGGAAAATGTGACACTGAGATCTGAAGTCACAATTCGATTGGTTTGGTTTGGTTTAATTTACTGGCATATCAACGGGTTATTTAATGCCGACAATTTTTTTTTTATTGCAGGTAATTTTTTTTTTCAAAAAAATATTTCTGGTAATACTTTTTCATCAAAAAATCTATTTTTGTTAATATTTTTCGTTTAAAAATGTATAGCTGGAAATGTCTTTGTTTTTCCCAAAATGTATTCCTGATAATATCTATTTTTTCTCCAAAATGTATTGCTGGTAATATCTTTTTTTTCCCAAAATGTATTGCTGATAATAATGCTTTGCTGGTAATCATTTTTTTTTTACAAAAGTATTTCTAGTATTAAAACCTATCTTTACACTTTCGTAGTTTTTGACCAGAGTTTGGGGGGTTAACTCTTTGTCCATATCTGGGATCTTAACAGTTGCTGCCATCCCGGATAAAGGTGGATCTTGGAACACCAGCGATTAAGAGGTTTCATCCCTCGCTGGCTTGCTAGTAGCTTACAAAATTTAGTATTCGACAGCAGTCATCGAGGACCAAGTTGAATGTTGCGTTACTTTGCCATCAATGTTCAAATAATTACCATCTATCACATAATTCTCATGAGTATTGATTTTCTAAGCGAAGCTTAGATGTGGCAAATGGCCGAAAAAATGGGGTACCCAGTGAGGATCGTACTCACTATTCAGTTGTAATAGTTTTAGCAAGACCAGCTTGCTAGCCATTACACAACGCCGAGCCGCCCAATAATTCTCATGAGTATGTGAACACATACGTGATCCGAACACAACTCTCTACTAGATTGGCTGGACAATCCCTGGTTTTCAGACAATTGCTCTGTCTGATCCATGTTTGCGGATTCTTCTCTAACTATGCTAAGCTGTCCTTAGTTGCAGTTTCTGGGAGTGAGCGCATTATCTGTTATAAGCAGCATTTTAAACAATCGGTTCTGTTGATATTTGAACCCGGGTCTCTTTGTCGTAAAATGAACGTTCTAACCACTCAGCCACGCGCTCATATACACATACGTACAGAAAAACATGCACATAAATGTATATAAGATCGAATGTAGCCGATACAATGGTTTACGTGTGCACCTCTAAAAATTAAGATGACCAGCGCCTAGCAATTGATGAGTCCACTGAAGTAGTTCACATAGGTCAATAATATGTAATAAAACTCTTATTTCAGAGCCTGTGATATTCAATAATTCTAAAATAAAATGAGTAATATTCCATTATTACATAGTAGTTCCTGAATTAAGTATAGTAATGCTGAGCGATTGTACTCTCAAAGTAGCTTTTTGAATCGAAACTCTATTGGGACTTAAGCTCATTTTACACCTTGAATGAATATCACAGTCCATCGTATTTACAGTCCATCGCTAAAGGCACCGGAAAACATCCTCGATTCCTTTCAGCGATTTAGAAAGTACCTGATTCTTCTTGTCAGAATCTGCCATGAAAAGTGTCAGACCAGAAAATTGAATATTGCTACCACATCTAAACAGGAGCTCCCCAATCTCCACTTCACAACTTTGGCAGTGTTCACAAGCTTATACACGGCTTTTTTGGCGATTAATTATTTTCTACACTGCAACTTTTAGGGGGGAAGGTGGATCTGATCAAGTGTGTGAGCTTTTCTACTTTGCGCATTGGTTTAAAAAATAATCAAATTCGCGAGAATGGCCTTGTGAAACTCTCTTTCATTCGCAGCCATCTCTCGTCACCTACATTTGGAGAGAAAGAGAGTGAGAGAGAGAGAGAGAGAGAGAGTGGGGATGGGAATAACCCTAACAACAACGACCTTTGTAGCCCCACAGACGAAATGTCGCTTGCCTTGAGCTACTTACTCTATCGGTGTTTCCATCGCAAATCATCAGAAAGATTCCGCAGTTCACTAGTTTAGACATTCAACACTCGGAACAGGCATAAAACGTACAAGAGGTCCGACTCATACTCATATCCCCACCATATGTCATAGGCAAGGAGAAAGTACCACTCCGACAATTTAAGCCTCAGATCTGTTTTATTGTAGAACAGATCTCAAATAATTTTTCCGATCACTACGATCTGCATATTTTCAAGAACACAGTAAACATTGACAGACTATCATCACTGTCTTGTCCGTATATTGTGTAATATGTTGTAATTGACATCTTTGATAATGGCTTAAGTAAGCCGAAAGCTTACATTGTATTAAAAAAATATGGATCAATACTGTGAATTTCTTTCTTCTTTCAACGATAATGTTATTAAACTTATCAGAAGTTACGAAAAAAAATGACATAAAATAAATAGACAACACTTGTCTATATTATTTAATGAAACGTGTATGAATGAAAATATGCTGCCTAAATACACACACACAATATATATATATATATATATATATATATATATATATATATATATATATATATATATATATTCATTCTTCATATATTCATATAACCCCTAATTTAATGTCAGAAGGTTAATATCAGGGTTTAATTTTATAAAACATCTTCCCTTTAAGATTAATACGTTCCACTCTATCCTGACCACTGAACTCGCGCCTTTCGTCTGACCTAAACATTGAAATGGATAAATTCCGTATTAGATTTACGACGTTTTTTTTTGTTTTTTTTTTTTTTTGTAGCTTTGACAGTTAAATTTCTAATAGTCTATATAGGGTTTGCATAAGACTGACGAATTTTATTTTGTCGTTGGTTGAAATAAGCTTATTTCCCATATGGCGCTATTTTGGATTTTATTGTGTATTAATTTCTGCTCTGTAATAATAAACCCGTTGAGCTCTTTTAGTATATCAGTTTTAATATATTACTAAGATCCACTTGGATTACATACCACAGATTTATTACCCTTACTCTATCTATCTATCTATCTATCTATCTATCTCTCTCTCTCTCTCTCTCTCTCTATATATATATATATATATATATATATATATATATATATATATATATATATATATATATAACTGTGCCTGTGTGTATATGCAAGTTCCTTGTGCACTTGTTTGAACTTATATATGTTTCTATTAGAAGATGAATAAATCTCTTCCATATAAATCGTCATTTTCCCAGAACAAAATTCTCTTATATTTTCTCATAAGCCGACCACTAGAATAAGAATCTGTAACTTAATTTATTCTCTTTTTAATTTTTTTTATTTTGCACACATTTCTGAATAACCAAAAAATTACAGTAAGAGCTAAAATTTAGATTAAATCTTAACGCTTCAATACGTTTGTTATTGATGAAACTTCTGCCTCGTAAGTTTGTAGTCGAGAAAAGCAGCCAATGAGAGAAGAATTCTTAATAAAACGTACAGATTTCTATTCACTATTTTAAGCACACTGATTAAAAGCAGTTTTGCCATTCTTTTTGTATCTTTTATACCGGATTCAGATAAATGCTACCGTAGGAATATTTACTCTTTCAAGAAAACAGACATTTTGTACTTTTTGCTTCTTTTGTTTTTGAATTCATAAAACTAGCGTTTAAACTGACGAAAGATTAAATTATTCCGATTAGCAGTTGAAAATCGGAAATGAAGTATAAAACGCTTTTTTACGAAACGAATTTGACATTCCCATCACGATAATTACGTAGGTTCGTGCTAGTAGAAGGCACGGTGGAGTAATGGATTGCGGCCGAGATTGAGGAATCGCAGATCCGAGTTCGAATTCCAGTCGGATTCATTACGTTCACTTACAAGCTATTACCTTGGGAAATGTATGAATCCGGGTCTTTTTATCGGTAAATAAAAGGATAGCCTTTTTTTTCTATAACCATGGGCAGCAACCAACCTAGAAGAAGTAAAACTCTGATTTTAAAACTGTATTACCCTGGCAAAGCATATGCAATACAGCTAACAAAATGTACGTTCGTACAAATTCGATGATCCCGACTAGGGTCGACACCTTTATGATTTGTAATGTTAAGCTTGCTTTTTATTGTGACGTCAACGAACACACGTTGCCACTTTTGTAATGTCAACGAATGTCAATTTCGTAATGCTCGTTTTAGTAGAAAGTTTGTAATCTCATATACAACTATAGTACGCCGTTGAACAATGCTGGTGTCAGGCGCCTTCGAATATCACTCAAACTAATAGTGCTTGCTCGATAATACGCGCTCGAATAGTAACCATCGTATAATGATCTGATTAAAGAAATAGCATAGTGAATAGAGTACAGAATAGCGGTCCATATAATAATAGAGGATAGATTTGAAATAGCGATTCGAATAGTAACAGAGGATAGACTAGTAATGGCGATCGTTTACACGTCACGTTACATCCCATATATGCGTTTCATCTATGGTCACATGGCCTATTTAATTCAATAATGGGATCGCCTGTGTTTGCTCACTGGCGATCTATGTTCAAACTCAAGTATCGGCGACGACACTTTATTCTTATATAACAGTTTTTTAGTTTCTAAAACACCTAATATATTAGGTTGGTGCAAAATAATGACGTAATAATATCGTTTATTGAAGTATTTTTTACCTTCAAAAAACGACATTATTACGTCATTATTTTTGCACCAAACTAATACATAAACATTTATATACATATATGTTTTAAATGTTATCATTGCCGTTGCTGATAGTAGAGAGAAGTCCCTACCGTATATAAAATGGTTCCGTGGCATGCATCTTAAATAGCATCTGACAACTAAGTCTAACTCCAATCCAGAGAATGGCTGAAGGCGGAAAACTGGCGCCTCATAAACAGCTGCTTCAGGTAGATAGATCATGACAGCCCAGGAAAGCTGCCTTTTTAGTGGAAAGAAAACCCTTATTTTAAACGTCTGCTACGTTGCGGTTATTGCAAACGCGGAAAAAACTATGGAAGTATATACAGACAGAAAACCCGGAGTGGACTCTCGAAGGTGGTTGGATTTCTACACTGAAAAATATCCAGCAATTTCTGTAGCCAGACATACCCATATGTAATGTCCTGAATTCCTTGTAATATGGTCGGTACGGCCAAGAGGATGCAGGCACATTACGTCAGGGCAGAGCACAACCTCCAGGTACCGTCACCTGTCTAGGAGAAGGAAAACTGAATTCAAACAACGTGCCGCTTTGTAGGTATTTCTTCTTTAATATCTGAGTGGAGAGACGGGTTAAGCTTAAAATACTCAATTCAAAAGAAATTGGTAAGCTATTGCATTATTCTGTCTTGAATGTAATCGTGAACGACAATTGTGAGATTGTGTGTTGCGGTGACCACAGCGGCGCAAAGTACACTAACCGAATAAATTAATGAATAGCAAATAGTTTGGAACGAGAGAACAGCCAGGTTATATGTGTTGATGTTATAGCTGTGAAACCAATTTTGGGGAAATTTCGCTGTTTGATTCGTTGCATTGTTTTGGAATATGAATTCACAGTTGACATGGGAACCAAGAAAAGACAGTAAACTAAGATATGAAAATACATTGCTGCATATTGTCGGCCAACCAGTACAAACAATCTTTAACGTTTCCCTTTGTGGAATATATTTCACAAATCATACAAGTGCCATATAATTTCTTGCAGTTGAAACGGCAAGATTAAACCGTAAGTTCTATGCTAACAGTTTCCTTTCTCACACTTCTTGTTTGTGGAATTCCATTCCGGCTTCTTTTAATCTTCAAAAATGTAAATACAGTGTCAACCGTTATTTTCTATAATCTTTCTCATCATTTATTGACCTCTGTTCTTATTAGATAATTTGCATCATATTCTCTAACATTCACTAATTGCTTGCTTCTTAAAAGCTTTTTCGACTTGATTGCGGGGAAATGATTAAAAATATGTACACTTTACATAAATCTGATCTGGATAATCCAAATCCAATGACTTTTCATCATAAAATACTACATCAGCCAACAGGTTCCAACTCTCTTTCTACTTTACAGATATACTCAGATCTTGTGTGAATATCTATACTCCTGAAATAAAGGTATATGGGTGCACCTCCAAAACTCTAGATGACCATGCGAACTTATCTCAGTGAGAATCTACTAGGATGATGGGTAGGGCGTGTCAGTAATAATGATAATGTACTGTTGAAATGACCAACGCATTCACCTGACGTGTACATTGTTATTTTTTTTTACTATGGAACTATGTGAAAAGGATGTCTGTATCCCTCCGACTTCCTACAAGCCTACTTGAACTTAAGCAGAGAATCCCTGAAGCGCTGGAGAATGCTACGAAAGACATACTACGGTGTGTTTGGCAGGAGCTGGAATACCGGCCCGACGTGTGTTGTGTCACAGGTGATGCGCATATTGAACATTTATGAAGATTTTTGAAATTGGTTACAAAATCGACACCCCTTTGAATATATTGTTCACATTTTGATAAGTAGGTTTTTTATTTTTCAGCATGAACTATATTTAATTTTCTTTTGCCTGGGACATGTAGCTACTCAGAATATGAATATGGAACTTCATCTAGTTATTTTCCGTCTTTTTGTGCTTCTTGGTGATTTCGAAAAAATTCCAGAACTCGAATCTGAATTAAAACATAAAGTCAGCTCTTTGAACTCTGCATTCCTGAACATTTTTAACCTTTCTACCTGAGCTACTGAATCAAAATCCGCAAATAATTGTATGTAATGTTTCACAGTAGATATAAAAATAGTTACTAGTTACAAGTGTTTACCCACCGCTCAACCAGAGGCTGGGTATTAAGTCATTTTTCTGTACTGCCAGTGGTTAGGGCTCAACCGGTTAAAATGCAAGAAATTATATTAAAAATTGAATAAAGTTGAAAATCTGACATTTGAAAATGATAAGAATAAAATGTCGAGCTGAGTAATTCTGAGATTTTCATCAGAAATAAAATGATAAAAATATTTCTAAAAATGAAGAATATTTGATAATGCTTTGTTATCTGAAAAAAATATCGAATGATAAATCTAACGGCGCGAAAAAAAAAACAACTAAATTTACAAAGAAACTAATTCTCTTTAAAACTGAAATAATGTCAGAAAATGCATCATTTAATGTAACGCCTTTTCTTGTCTTTCTTTCTGTTTATCATCGCGAGAAAAGAAAACAAAACATTATTATATGTTCTCAGTATAAGCCTGTGTGTTTCATAGATGTTTAGTTAGCACTGCCAATGCCGAAGAAATAACGGAAAATTCCATTTTGATCTCGAGGTAAACGGAAAAATGCAGACAGGAAACGCTGTTTTGTTTCAATTAGAAAAAGAAAAGCGAGCTGGGCTTTTAAGTAATATCGTATGGCAGTAACTGCTGGACAATCTCCTCAAAGATGAACAGGATACTTGATGTAGCAGAAATGTGGATCTACAGGATGAAATTGAGGATACCCTGAATAGAATATATGAGTAACAACAAAGTTTTAGGTACAAATACAGTGTGCGATGGGTAAGTTATCACCATTTTTTTTAAATTTCTTGCATACCCGTTGTTTGTTTTTAATGTTATTGAGTGCAGAGTATAGTATGGTTAGTTGAGCATCGTCTGCGAGAAACATAATTCCCTCTGTCAGAAATTTGGAAACGGCGAGCTATACTGCTTAGAATTCGTGTCGGAAGCTCAAATACGAACATTTCTTCAGAGTGTTTCGATATCAATCTGAGAACAGTGAGAATCTAAGAATTTGAGAAAAGGGAATAAGATTGGGAAAGAATCGGTTGAGTTTAATGGTGATTACGAAAGTACAGCAGCTCAGAAAACTCACTCTGAACGGTCGGATAAGAAAAGAACTCCAGCATTTCTTGGTTAGGGCTTCAGACTCAACACGGAAGACTACATCAATTGCCTTGAGCAGGTAGCGCTGCACCGGATCAAGAGGGTTGCTGCTGGAAAACCCTATATCTGACAAGCAACTGCATCATCCCAGGAGATCATAGCTATCAGATAATATTTTCCACAGCATCCCCTCTTATATCTGGCAAACTAACTCCTCAAATTTCAGCCCCTTTCATTATTATTTGTGTAGCTGGGGAAGTTGAGCAAGAGACCAACAAAACTCCTTATAACACCATAGATGAACGGATTATGGTAGAATTCAACAAATTGAACAACGAGACCGTTCAGAAGAGTTGAAGAGGTTCCGAAGTCGTCTGGAGGCCGTGGTGATTTTATTGGATTGAATTTACTCTTTAGCATTTCAAGATATCTTTCTGTAATTTTAGTAGCGTAATAATGTCGTTTTTAGACGTATTTTTACGTCAAAAAACGACATTATTACGTCGTTATTTTTGCACCAACCTAATATATCTGTTAAAATAAGATGTCAGTGTTATTTTCATTTTTGCGTAATTTACACTACAAGTTTCCAATGGCGCCCTGTGATTTAAAATCCGAAAGAGACGGTCGAAATTTCTAAGGTACATCATGAAGACAATGCGATTGGAAAATCTTATACTCACGGAAGTGATTGAAAGCAAGAGGGACAAATAAATAAGAAAATAAATTAAAAAAAGGCATAACTTAGCGAGGATGAGTAAATGCATGGTGAAACAGGTTTTAGGGGAAATAACAAAAAAGATAAAATGTAAAGATGTACAAATGAGAGGAAATTGTGAATAATCATAATTACCTACGTCCTGAAAGAAGACGTACACATAGCAGAAGAAAAAGAAGAAGAGCAATAAAGAAAGAAAGGCAAAAAGAGAATATGCAGGATGAGACAAAACTTATGTTTTTAATACCGAGTTCCTTGAAATGCAAAAAGTTATCAGTTTCAAAATATTTTAATTTTTTTAAAATCTTCCTTATATAATGTGCTTCATTCGTATTCATGAGCGTCATTACAATATTTTTTAAAACTTTTTTAAGCTCGAGTATTTAACAATACAATAAGAGAATTTTCGCAGGTAACTTATAACGATAAACTCGCAAGGAGTAAATTCATTCGATCAATAATTAAGATAAAGCTGAAAATTAATTGAAGAAAAGCGTGAAATTGTACAGGTATTTCTGGTAACATATTATCAGAACAACAATTTAAGTAATTGTGAGGCAGGCAACGAAAATAAATTTCAAGAAACTTCTACTAATGTTGAATAGTCCTTGACAATATTTTATTTAATACTTAAATAGTAACAATCTAAGTAACTCAAAAAAAGTAAGCAAACAATATTTATTTTTGTATAAAATATAAAATGTGGCACAAGGCCAAAACTGTGGATGGTGAGTGTTGGTCTTCATCTATCTTTGTTTTGTTTTGTTTTACGGCATATCAACACCTAAATGGGCTATTTAATGCCAACAAGATTTTTATTGCTGGTAATTTTTTTTCAAAAATGTATTTCTGGTAATAATGTTTTGCCAGTAATTAATTTTCTTCAAAAGTTTATTGCTGCTAATCATTTTTGGCGAATAATTTCTGGTATTAAAACCTATTTTACAATTCCACAGTGTTTTCCCCCCGTTTCAGGATTAATTATTTACCCATAGCTGGGACCCTAAAATGTGTTACCACTCCGAGTCAAAGTGTACCTGGGAACACCAGCAATTACGAGGTGTTTTCACGCTCCTTAAAACCGCCAGATCGGAAGCCTTGCTGTTCATCGTCTTATACAGGACGCAGATGTATTTTATTTGTATACCCATGATGGTTCATCTATCTTATCTTAAACTTAGGTAGCCAAAATCATTAACCCAAACAAACTATACAATAATCCTTGCACAAAAAGACCACATTCTTACTTACCATTATTAATGCAATCAGCATAATACCGCGAGTCTCTATGGAGTTCTAACTAGTCCTATATGTACAATTTGTCTCTGGTTGCCGGGGAAAAAAATTACAACTTTTGAAAAAAAAGCAAGTAAACTTGACATGACAAATTCAAGGCGAAAATAAATAATACATAAAAAATGCATCATTTAATGTTATCCGTTTCCTTATAAGGAAACATTCGGCTTTTATTGATCGAGATAGTAGTAGCGCTTCCGATTCAAATTTATAAAATCTTTCACTAATAAAAAATTCTCAAATAAATAGTTTTATAATGTTCAGTATACTTGGGAATACCAAATGCTGTAAGCTTAGATGGGTGGGTGGTGTATTCGATAAAGCTACGGAGTTAATAATAGAAGTTCCAATTTCTGTTGAATTCTTTATATTCACTCTAGCGCAGAAGCCCTTGGGAAATGTATGACCAGCCCCTTCCCCCAGATATGGGTTAATTAGTGAAACTTTTACCACAAAACTGTTTTTATCTCAAAAGATATCTTGCAATATAAACATATTTTCTTGCTTTAAATAACATGAAAATGGTTGATAAGCCGTAAAAAAGACTTAATTAACAATTTTCAATAACTGTTATTGCACTTATATGTATAGATGAGGATTTCCTTCCTATCTTTTTTTTATTTATGTGATGCAGAAAGTAAACAAAATCAATTGAAATTACGTTTAAAGACTATTAGTATAAAATGAACATTGTTAGAGAAAGATATATTTTAAGTTCCTACACGTTTTTCATAAAATCGACCGAGTAAAAATATTGCCTCTGCATGTAACTTCGAATAGAGAAAGCGAAAACTTAGAATTTAAGATTAGGTTCTCCACAAAGTGTTTCTTTCATTATTTCTGTACCAAACTGTAGACAAAATCGAATTAGAAGTTAATCGTCTAGAGCATCGATACCTGTTAACCACACTAAACATTTCGATTGCTTTGGCCCCACCTGGATAGAAGGGCGGGGCATCTAATTTAAATGAAGGTAATTTAAGCATGTAGCTAAGCGTAGTAGAGTAATTGAAAAGCGAAATAGCCTACGAAGGCCTGGAACTTCATTCGGTGATTTCGTTTGATTATTTCTGCACGTTGAAGTCTGTCACTTCTCGCATAAAAGGGAGCTGAAAGCCTGGTTCTAAGGAACTCCGTGTAGAAAGTTAATGAATAATCGATATGTCAATTGCTTTTGTTTGGCAAAGAACGAAATAGAGGAAAAGGATTTAATTGACCAAACACGAATTCTTAATAAGAGAATACTATCGTGTCCAGAAAGATTTGCGCCAGCCACACTTTTAACGTATTAAATACGGCACGTGTATATATATATATATATATAAATATATATATATATATATATATATATATATATATATATATATATATATATATATATATATATATATATATATATTAATTAAATAATATCACACATAAAATCTAAAAAAGCAGCTCTCTTAAAATAAAAAAATAATGACCTATGGGATTTTAAGTATTTGATATTCTTTGGTTAATAATAATTTTGCTCTGTCTTTTGACATAGAGCACTCTGTATCCTCCTGGAAATTTCATACCGATTACTATATATATACATATATATATATATATATTTAATGGACTCTCCCGTCGGTTTCGACATATGAGGATCTGTCAGCTTACTTGATTTAGTTATGATATGGGATTTTAAGTATTTGATATTCTTTGGTTAATAATACTTTTGCTCTGTCTTTTGACATAGAGCTCTCTGTATCCTCCTGGAAATCTCATACCGATTACTATATATATATATATATATATATACATATATATATATATATATATATATATATATATATATATATATATATATATATTTAATGGACTCTCCCGTCGGTTTCGACATATGAGGATCTGTCAGCTTACTTGATTTAGTTATGAAATTTTGTGCGATAATCTTAAGTGGCAGTTAAGACCCGCTAGTGGTTTACAAAAGTGGCCACATATGGAGCAAGTGTGAGTATTGTGAGATGAGATCATTGGTAGATTGACTGACCTTTTAGATCGTGCTCTCGCTTCTTGAAGATGATTCAGACAAGCAGATTGAAAATTCCTGAGTCCAATATATATATATTTTTTAATTGGTAAGGATTATTCTAACGAGGGATTTAATTTAATGAGAGCTTAATTTAAGTTAGAGAGTAATATGCAATGATAAATTAAGAAACCACCTTAAAGGATTATATCGGTCATAATTTATTCTATGAATATTATTATATTCATCTCTTCAAAATTAATACTTCTAAGAAATAGAATCAATCCATCCAGAAAGATATACGCAGATAAAAAGGAAAAAAGGAAAGACAAAAAGAAAAAGTAAAAAAAAAGAAGAAAAATAAAGAAGAAAAAAAAATATTAATAATAAAAAATAAAATAAAAAATAAAAATAAATGTGTTTTCTCTTTGTATTATGACCAACAAAAGGATACGACCAGAATGCGACACGGACGTTTAAATATCTGGGAAGCGTTCTGACAGAGGACGGTAAATGTAAAACAGAGATCCGTAGATGTATCAGGATGGCCAAGGACGCATTCCAAAAGCTAGGTAGTGTATTGCCAGATAGGAGAAATTCTTTGGTAACGAAGAAAAGAATACTGAGCTGTTACGTGAAATCTGTCCTTCTTTACGGCAGCGAATGTCGGACGATTTCCTCAAAGATGAAGGAGTGACTCGTGGCGACGGAGATGAGATTCCACAGAAGGAAACTGAGGATATTATGGAGCCAGCGTGTGAGCAACGATGAGGTCTTGGAGAGGATGCAAACAAAGAGGATGCTTATACTTAACATCAAGAAGAGGCAGTTTAGGTTCCTGGGAGACATAATGAGGAAGGAGGGCCCTGATATTCACGGGTCGAATAGAGGGAAAGAGAGACAAGGGAAGAAGCGCATGATATACCTAGCGACCTTAAGCAAGTGGATGACACAACGGGGTCTGGAGGAGGTGGCAGAGTGAAGGAAGTTCTGCAAGGGATAGAGAGAGTTTGAGACTCAAGATAGCCTACGTCCTGAAAGGACGCAGTATAAAGAAAGGAATCAAAATGATTTAAAACAAGGCTATATGGTCAGAGCGGATTTCTGTATATGTTTATAAGAATACTGAAATCAACGCAATTCAAAATCTCGATGTTTTAGTAACATGCCCAGTACGGAAATACGACATTTTCGCGATTCCCTGCCGATGTTAAATGGATAAAGCATGTATCTACTACATGTTAAATGTATCCTACTGCATTTAAAAACAAACAACCTTTCATTAACCACCTTTTAAGGAACCCTCTGTTACATGTACAAATACAGGATGACCCCAAAAAACGGGAACTATTTAATAATCCGATAAAACCAAAAGTGATGGAAGAAAAATATTTAAAAAACATGCCATTTAACAATGATGGAGTTTTCATTTTTTTTAAATTACCTCCTGTAGATGGCGTCCTCCTGTACGAATGCATTCTTGAAATCTGCTGTTGAGATTCCTCATTGACTGCTGCAACATCCCAGCTGGGGTACTGTGAATTTCATCTTGACTTCTAAATGGCGAAATGTTTACTTGCTGAAGGTCACTGTCTCGCAGTGTTGCCACTTGCTCATGTCTGGCAATACACATTTCAGAAATTCCCATTTTTTGGGGTCACGCTGTATATATATCCTTCCTTCACTAAACATTGTTAAGTAAGGATTTGCATATGTACCATAAAGGCTGGCTACTTGTATCCGAGGGTGCACGTCTACTAATCTACTAGGGTGATTAAACAATACTATTGCAGCCGCCTTTGTTTAACAACCACCGAAACCATCTGTGGATTATACTGCAAATATACTGTTATATTATATTATCTGGAAGAGAGTGCGTTATATGGCGTGATCAAAAGTCTGAACAAAGCCAGCGCAATCCTCGATCACGATGACTTGTGACTTCGTGCTAGCACAACCATCGACGGCTTTGAAAGAGTTACTCCTGTTTGAAGGCATTTTTCAAAGCTGCCGCATGCTGAGAACGCCCCCAACTCAGACCGATAATATCAAGATGTCATCTTCTGGACAAATCGATAATAGCGAGATTCGAACCCGGGCCTCATGTTCCGAAAGCGAACATTCTAACCAATCGACCACCTCCCCAACACGGTGAGCCACAACAGTTACAGTGGTTTCACTATTTGTTTCACGTTTTAGATCTAATTTCTCCAAATCCTGGAACACCTCTACATTATGCTTTGACACTAAAAGATTATCTTAATCAAAACTTACCACAGTGTTGGTTAGGAAGAAGAGGCATCACGTCCACCCTACCTAACACCGATAGATTTATTTCAGATGTATAGTAAAGAACGAGGTTTATATGAGAAATGCCCACATAGTGGACAAATTAAGAGAGTATATCACAAAAGTATTGCTTGGAACTGATGCATATCGGGATTTGTGTCGTAGTGTTCTGGAGAGGTTTGAGGAACGTTGCAATGTTGAAGGAGAACATTTTGAGCATTTAAGAGATTAAACTCTGCTGAAAAGTGTAAGTATAGTGTTGAGCAATTGTACAGGGTGGCGGAGAGCAACTTGCTTATTTAAATTTGGCGCCCTAAAGCGATGGTTGCTCCAAGGATGGTAGGGATGGACTTATTTGAGAGGGTGGGGCTTAAAGTTTGTTTCTTAACGTGCGTTATTTATTTTTTGTTTATTTTTCAGGAACCCCAGTTAGCATCATGGAGTGGACGAAGTTGGAACGCGTTTTCGCTGTTGAGGCACTTTTTTTTTTCAAGCGGTCGCTCGATCGTCGCAACGCAACGCGCATTCCGTAGACATTTCAATATTGCCCCCCCCCCCTGGTCATGTTCCTGGCCGGCAGTCGACTGTTTCATGGGTAAACAACTTCAGGGAAACGGGTGATGTAAAGAAAAAGAAACCTGGCCTCCCACGAACAGCAAGGTCACCCCAAAACATTGACTCAGTGTATAGAGAAGAATGGACGCTATCTTACTGATATCATCTTTAAAACTGGTAAAAAATAAAATTTAAATGTTGAACTAGTTGCAGTACAAAGAATTACATGTATACCTGCATTACCTGTGTTTTAATTGATATTCCAAATAAGCAAGTTGATCTGCCCCACCCTGTACATATACACTTTTGATCAAACATGATTGTAACAAATAAATACAAATGTTTTTAAAGAATATAAATTGCATACCTAATAAGTATAAGCCTGATTTTAGCCCACCCTGTACTCGAATACATTGTTACTTCCTAAAAATACTCTCTCTGTATCTCTTTCTCTTTCACTGTCACTCTTTCTCGTATGCATCTGTACTTTTACATTAGAACCCTTGATGCTTCTACTTTCAGCATATCCTTCTATTTTGTTATATTTTGTTATGTAAAGATTGATTTTTAATTATTCAAAACTGCATTTAAATACCTTTGCAGAAGGTCAATATGAAGAGGTTGAATGCAAAACTCGATAAACGACATTTTCAAAATTCTTGAGTTAATACGACCAATGATTTTACATTTTATCACTCCACCAAATATCAAAATCATTTTTTTTACATATGATATTTTTCTATATTTTTTTTTGCTTTCGAAGATCTGTTTTGTTGCAAAGCGTGATAAGCGCCATGCTGGATTTACCTAAACCAAATATAGAGATATATAGTTGAGGCGGACGTTGTCACAAGATAACCCACTAGAAATCCTCCATAAAGACAGTCCTCTTGCTGGGCATTAACAAAATCACACGGAAAATAAAACTTGTTAGTACGTATATCCTACTACAGAGATATGTGTTCAATGTCAGCTGGAGACCATCTGTGACTAGTGGAGCACTATATGGGTATCTACCAAAGATTGCTCTTTAGTGGCCTCTCCAAGTGGAAGTAAAAAAAATATGTATCATCTTATATTATAGGATCCAAATTATGGAGAAAAACCAAGCGACAGACGGGGGAGAACATTCATCATTAGGCCGAAAATAAAATAACACCGGAATGAGAAAGTAAGAAGTTGGATCCAAATTATGAGAAAACTCCAGGAGACGTACCAGCAAGAGACTCCATCAATCAGCTTATAGATGACACTGGAATGAGAAAGAGAGGATTTAGTAGAATCTAGTATCTAGGGAGGTGATCACATTGACATGTAATATATAGATATTATAATAATAATAATAATAATAATAATAATAATAATCCGATCCGAAGGAGACAGGGGATTATTTCAACTAGAACTGCATTATAAAACAACAACAATCAGTATTTAAAGATACGTGGAGATTAGAGAATCTGAATGATGATTTGTGTCAAAGAACATGAAAGAAATAAGACATTTTATTCAGTAATAAAGGAAGCCCAAAATTCAAAATTTCAAGTGGGTGAAGAATTGCAAATAAACCATAATACGCCTACTGCAGCGGCAGACAGCCTAAAAAAGAAAGCAAATGTAATGTATCAAATGCAGAAACGATGACGAGGGAAGCCTCTTCAACGTCAATACTTTGATGGTACCAAACAAGCTGATATAGACAAGCCCCGTACCCATCAGTGGTTACGCAGTGAAGAGTTAAAAGCTGCAATCAAAGGTTTATTCTTGCTGCACAGCATGAATTCTTGCTAACTCGAAATTACCAAGCACACATTCTGAAAAAGTGTGTTAACCCGAAATTCAGATTCTGTGATAAATATTCAGAAACAATTGACCATTTTGTATCATGTTGCACGGTGTAAGCATCCATTGAATACAAAAAGAAGCACAATAGTACGTGCCAATATTGGCACTGGAATATATGTAACTTTTACAGGAAGTAAACTGCAAGAAACTGGTTTGAACATCACCCATGCCAGGTTACAGAAATAGGATCTATAACAATTTTATGGGACGTTACAATACAAAGCCAAAACAATGAAAGCTAATCAACCAAACATCATGATCGAAGACCATAAAAACAGAATGTGCTGTTTTATTGACATGCCAATCCCTGCAGATTGTAATGTATCTTTGAAGGTCTTCAAAGATCTATCAAAATACATGGACCTTGAAATCGAAATCTCAAAAATGTGGCACATGAGATCATCAGTAGTAAATCCAGTTGGAGCTTTTCGGTTGATTGAAAATGGTTGCCATAGACTTGTTCAAGAATTTCCTGGTATCCCTTGCGTTAAAGAAATAACACTATTTCTAATATCTTCAAATATTTATTAGAGTTATTATAATTAATTCCTTTCATTTCTGATGTATACACATTCCCTTGCGGGTCCTAATCAGAGACCTAAGGACAGAAACTGCTTCATGACATTTCCCACTGATTTTCGTTAGTAACAAAATAAAAAAAAAATAACACAAATGAAATAAACCCAAGATCACACACATTTTACATAGATAAAGCTCATTGTAATATATGAGCTGTAATTTTAAGTTATATTTTTTGTATATTTTTTAAGCCAACAAGCCACAACAAAATTGACAACCTGTTAGGCGTTGCATTCTCGCCACAGAAACATACCCATACTTGACCGTGTGCTCATAAGTGACGAAAAGTGGGCTCTGTTTGACCCTCCCAAGCGTGTCTGACTTTGGTTGTGACCACTCAATATCTCTACACCTACACAAAATTATGCACTGGTGGACTAGTCTACAAGTGATGTACTAATATATGCTACCAACGGTTCAAACCATCACTTCGGACATGTACACGCAACAGTTGAAACGTGTGCAACTGGCTGGGGCTTGAAGGTGGCAGTATTAGTTAAAAATATGTTTGTACTGTTCCTCGATGTCAATGCAGGGCCTCATGTAGCGCGGTATGACCAGTGATATCATACGGTTACTTTAGCATCCACCTCAATGTTCGGGTCTTGTGACAGCAGATTACACCCTCTTTTATTCCTTGGACAACCACCTTCTTTGGATATCCTTCGCAAATGAGACAGTTGCAACTGGAATTCACAAACCTTTTAGACACTGCAACACCTGATTTTGACTGCCAGAGCATTGCGCAGCGGGAGGCTGTTTGATAAAAGTTTCCGGGTGCCTATGGGGATTACTTTGAGGACAAACGATATGATAAATTTGCTTTATACGTTCTATTCTAATAAAAAAAAAACAAAAAAAAACAGCGAGGTCATTTCTGGACACGTTGTAGCTTTTCTAGGCGTTCGATATCTAGTTTTTGTTATGGGAACTTAACCCATAATAATAATGGACTATTCCTGACATTATAAATACTGCACCTCTCAAGAGGTATGAAGATATTGTAAGACGACGAGAGATAATTGAGAGAATTTTGTAAGGACATTGGAATAGCGATACTTGTCGAGACAACATAGTTCATTCTAACTAAATCTGATGGTCAATATTAATACTTCTACTTTGTATTATATTTCTGTTGTAATATATCTTTGTATTCCATACCTGTGTTCGTGTTATTCTTTCATTGGTTCTAACCTTGGACCATCACCGTGGTACAAGGAACTTGGATCATAACAGTTTTGAACCGTTGAAATGATTAAAGATATCTTACTGGAATTCTGTGAGGATTTTATAACATTATTGGGCTGCAATGTAGATTGAGGAATAAGAGAGCATAATTACTCTTTAAGCTTAGAATTTTCGTGATGAAATCGATCAAAAACAAAAATAAGTTTATCATTAAATAATCATAGCTAAAGATCGGAAGCCTATGAGCGATTGAAATACAATTCAAGTATATATATTTATGTTGGAACTTGACTAATGCATGGAATAATAATGCAACACAAAATGTGTACACAATATTTACATATATTCTTTTGTATATTCCTGGGAAGACCGTTCCTGGAGAATGTGTGGACTGAGTCGCAGTCGGGCAGAGTCTCTGGTTGAATCTCTTGATTCCTGTAATTATCAATCCAGCCACGAGGATCGAATGTGGCACAAGGCCGTTTTAATGTAGGTATCCCCGAGGCTGTAGGCTCGGCCAAATATATGGCCTTTCTGAACCCGCCTAGACGGGTTCAGGCCCTGTCAACCTCCCCGGACGAAACCTTGCCCTTCGGCAAAGCCTCGTCCGGGTTCCCCTCTGCTAATGCAGAGAGTTCGACAGTCGCCGAGGAATCTCTTGATTCCTACCCTCTCTTCCCGGTACCAACCATATTTATATGGTCGGTACTCCACTATGCAAATTAGGTAGGTATTTTGTCTGTCCATTTTTCACTTCAGTCTCTCCTGTAAGTATTACAATTCCCAAGTCTTCTTTCTTCATTATATTTTTACATTATTTACATTGTTCGGGCTGTTTTCCTAATCTTTAATGAGATATCCACAACGTTTCAGTCGTTGTACGCTCCGTCTTTCTTCCGGTGCTAGACGTTGTAATTTTCGACCGAACCCTTTATGTACTCCACGGAAGTATATTGTCCTAGGTTCATGGGCCATGCCTTTTCCGGATGCCCCAGTTTAAGTTAATTCCCTTCATTGACTCAACTCTACAAGTTTTTTTCACCTCTGCTCTGGCCAGGTATGGAACTCACAACTCTTTGGTGAAAGTAACCTTTTTTGGATTACTTCAACCAACGCTTTTATCTTTTGGCTAAATAAAATGTTAGCTTCGAAATGCCAGTTTATATCACCTGAAGATGGACGGAGAGTAAAATGGCCGAAACATAATGGATCTGACACTAGCACTCCAAGCAATGTAAATAATGTAAATAGTTACAATACTTCGTCGTTGATAAATTTGGGAAAGATATAATAATCAAGAACCTATACTGGCAGTAAACGCGCATAGAGAATAATTTCAGCAGATATACAAAATAAGAGAGTGGCGCAAGGCAAGGATGTGTCTTCTTACCGGACTTATTGAACCTATACAGCGAGGGAATTCTGAGACAATTTGAAATCTTACCAGGATTCAGCATTGGCGGCTACAATCTTAACATACGATACGCATATGACACAATACTGATAGCAAGCACAGAAAAGAAATTACAAAATCTCCTACAGAAGGTAGCGATGGAGAGCGAGAAGAAGGGACTAAACATACACAAGAAGATAGAATGCATGATCATCAGTGAAAGGATGAACCCGCAATGCGATTTGCAGATCGGGGACACTAAAATCAAGCAGGAGAGTAAGTTTAAATATCTGGGGATTGTTTTGACAGAGGGCGCCGAGATCCGAAGTTGTATTGGGAAGGCCAAGGACAAATTCCAAAAGCTAGGCTGAATATTGCGAGATAGAAGGATTTCTTTCGTAATAAAGAAAAAAGTACTAAACTACTACGGTATATATGTCCTCCTTTACGGCAGCGAATGTTGGACGATCTCCTCAAAGATGAAGAAGATACTCGAGGCGTCGGAGGTATGGTTCTACTGAAGTATGCTAAGAATACCATGGACAGATCAACGATGGGGTTTCGAAGAGCATATAAACAAAGAGGAGGAAGCTTATATTTAAAAATCAGGAAGAGACAGATGAAATTTCTGGGACACGTAATGAGAAATTAGGGCCTGCCGTATCTGATATTCACCGGTAGAATATAGGGAAAGAATAGACAAAGGAGACAACGCATGACATGGCTGGCGGGCTTAAACAAGTGGATGACAAAAGGATTTAGAGCTAAAAGGGATTGTGGGAAGTGAGGAACCATGATCACCTACGTTCCGAAAGGACAAGGCACATAAAAAAAAAGACCTCATCTCAGAAATATAGACAGAAGTTTGAAAAGGTTCTTTTGTTTACATTGTCTCAAAAACTTCGTCGTTGCTTCATGATAGGTTCATACTATTCACAGCATCCTTCTGTAGAACTATATTTCTTTAGTTTGCATCACTTCATCAATTAAACTATTAAATAAAGTACAAATATTATCATTACTCAAAATATTTTTCGTCAAGTTTCGCTTCTGTAAAGCGGCATATTGGTCTCAGAAAGATATTTCTTCTATGTTATTAAATCTATTTCCGTTATTTTATGAGCCCATATTTATATCTCTTAACTTGCATATTTACAGCTATCAATTTCGCGAAGTCTCACAAAGACATAATCACAGTGTGTTTGTATGTTCGATTTTTTCTGTTAATAACACACGGTATGCGCCAACGAATTTATTATCTACATCGTTTAGAAGGACAGATCTTACAAACCGAATTTCAAACAAGACATTGCTCAAATAACACGAAATATATCATAAAAGTTTCGCAAGCAGATTTTGGTTAATAGCAACTTTATATTTCTAAAAATGTTCTTGCGTAATAAAATCCGACAGGGAGGATGTTCAAAGATATTTATCAAATACTCGTGGAGAAATTGTTCGACAACGGTTAAAAGATGCAATTTGACAAGATTCATAAAACTGAAACTGTGTTCCATTTTGATGCGTATCTATTTACCCATAAATATAGATGACATTATTTTAGTGAGTGCTACCACAAGTGAACTCGCACGAAGGTTTATCTATATATGCACTTATGCCCCGGTTTGTATACCTTTTATTGGTCTTCATTCGAAAATTCCAAGAGTAATAAGTGTGCATTCATCGACTAACTTGTAACATCACCAGTGGAGAGTTGTTCATCTCATACCTTTATATGAATTTTATACATTGTTGTATATATATATATATATATATATATATATATATATATATATATATATATATATATATACATCTTTCATTAAAAACGACAGACAAGATACTACGTTTAAGCATTTTATTTAATTTTTCTTGCGTTCGAACAAGAACTTTCTTTTCTGGACAAAGGGTGTGTAAGAACTGTCTAAATGCTTTATATTTCCGAGCGCTTTCGGCTATACCTTTACTCATTATCAAGGATGATTCGATTTTTCAGCTTAATTGAGTGTGTGCGCTCTGTGTATGTCTTAGTGTGTGGTAGGGATGGTTTTAATTTCCGAATACGGTTAGCACATTGCGGCTTTGTTCGTAGTTAATATTGTTAAGAGTTGGCTTTTTCTTTTTTATTATTAAAGCTTCCATTATTTTTAGTCTTTTTTGCAGGTGGATGCAGTTAATATATTTGTGTTTTCTACTAGAGAGATTTTCTTCGAACACAACAAAAATTAAATAAAAATCTTAACCGTAGTACCTCGTCTGTCGTTTTTAATGAAACAGGCATAAAGGAAGGATTGATGCCTAAATATATATATATATATATATATATATATATATATATATATATATATATATATATATATATATATATATATATTGGACACACAGTGCATATATTAAGAAAAAAAATGGTCGATGCAATAAAATAGTGCTATTGAGTATATATTAATAAACATATCTATTATCCCCCACTAATATTACGACTCAAGAGTGCACAAGACCGTCGTAAAGAGTACGTTGTACATGAGAATCAGCGACGGGTCATCGTTGAGTGATAATATATATCTTTTTAATATATAATTTTCATTAAAGAAGATTGACAAGGTTTTGCGTTTCAGTATTTCATTACCACGAAGCTTTATCTACATATGCAATTATACCCCGGTTTGTATACTTATTATTGGCCTTCATCCAAAAATTACAAGGGTAATAATTCTGCAGCCCTTCTGCGTCCCTTCATGACGTAGGCGTTCATGGCTTTTATTTCTTTATACACATCGGATAATGATTAAAAACTTCTAAAACAATCCGGTATTAATATAGGTTTATAGAAAAAGTGATATTAATCATGACTTTCTATAAAAAAAACTATTATCAGCATATTATGAATATAGTATTAACATTAAATGGCATATTGATAGGAGATATCAAAGTAAGAAGTAATAATCGACTATTTCATCTGGCATTATTTCTCACTTCAATCCTCATTATATTTAGTGAGTACACAGGTGGAGACATTATTGTTTTTTATCAGTGAAATTAATGTCTACCGGCCTGAAGATAGAAAGTCTTATTAAAGAAACTCGAATTTTTTTTTTTTTCTCGTCGCTCGGTGGTAAACAGCACTTGACATGGTAGTGATTTACAAGTTTTAAAAAGTCAATAATGATTTTATTCTTGTCGGAAGGCGTTTTTTTATTTTGTATTAATTACGGCTTTCGATATCTCTGCAGGTAAAAATTAATTTCTTAACTTAAAAATGGGACACTACTGAAAAAACGTCCTGGGTATGACGGTAAACTGCATCCGCGTCCTGGGTATGGCGATAAACTGCATCCAACAGCAAGGTCTCAGATAATGTTTTCAGAAAAATAATGTTGCCAGCTCTATGTTTTTGAAACAATAATGTTGCCAGCTCTAAGTTTTTGAAACGATAATGTTACCATCTATACGTTTTTTTGTAAAGGAATAATGTTGCCAGCTATACGTTTTTTCGTAAAGGAATAATGTTCCCAGCTATACGTTTTTTTTTAAACAATAATGTTGCCAGCTATACATTTTTTATTCCATACAAAATAGGCATTTAAAATTTATATAAGCTTGATTTGGCATTAAATAACCCATAGTGGTTGATATGCCATAAAACCCAAACAAACAAACAAACAAACTACTGAAAAACGTGTACCTGCTAAATACAGTTGTTATTGTCCCTGTTTTGGGGTAGTGGTTGTGTATTTGCAGTTATTAACGAAATTAAGGTGTTTTATTTTGTGATACTAAGAAAAATTACAAAGTCAGAAGTTTGGTTTGGCATGAGAAACGTGGTCTGTTGAATAAGCGGGTATTTTAAGTGGAATTGACAAAAATCATAATGAAGAACAGTGAGAAAAATAAGCAGAACTACTAAACAAAACAATACAAGAAATGAAAAATGTAATACAATGCAAGGCAACTAAATATAAGACACGAGCAAAGTAAAGCAGTTATAAGATAGTAAAAAACAGAAATTCTATTCATAAGCAAAAGGGATACAGTCAAGTGGTTATAACCCACCTTTAAGGGAAGTATATATAAAAAAAAACTCTTTGCGTAAGACCAAGATTTGTTCCTTTTTATTGTCGAAAAAGAAATCCCAGCATGACACTATAGGATTTTTTCGATAAATTTGAGGAGTTTTTTTTTTTTTTTTTAATTTCCCAGAGACTGGAACCAACATGTTCTCTAACTGACACAAGAAAATGCCAGCCAGATCAGACAGCAATTACTGTGCGGTCTAATGATCACATGTTCACATATTCAACAGCCAACTCTCTCGGTAGAAATAATCTTGTAGTTAGTTGGTTGTTTAGAAGTTACAGTATACTTAATGACAATAATATAATCATTTTATCTACGTGGGGTTGGACACTACTGCTTAGGGGGTTAGAAGCTTGAAAAGTTTGAGAATCGTTGATTAATAAAAACAATTATAGGAATAATAGCCAGGAAAATATTGCTGCGGAAGAAAGGAAATGAACCTAAAATTATTTGGCTGAATTATGGGGAATCAATATCGAATGTAAAATGATGCTGCATTATTAATATAAACATTTCATCTTTATCAGCATTATCGCCTGTTCTAAATGTGGAAATATGTAGACAATTGCGCATGCGTCGTATATCACAGCGTAAAGAGAACTTGCAACATAGTGACACTTGGCAAGAAAGAACCGGTCGATAAAATATTCCGAATGATAAGGGAAAAAAATCCCTGAAGAAATGCCCTCTAACTGGCCGATGTGTATTTATATGTTGATGTTGTTGTTGTTATTATTATTATTATTATTATTATTATTATTATTATTATTATTATTATTATTATTATTATTCCTACATTTTTTTTCGTTTGAAATATTAACATGCCTATTCGGGCATCACTTTTAACGCGAGCTTAAATTAATTCTCAAAGCACACCGTCAATCATTCAAGAACTTTTAGGCGAGCGTTTTTCCGCCTGAGTTCGAACGGTAATTAAAATCAATAAGACAACTTCAGCAGAAATAGGTAAATTACACTCGCCTAGGTGTATATATAGGCGAATGGCAGTGTTTGAGTATGTGAAAGATATAATCCAACGAAGAATTTGTGTTTAAATTACACCTGTTTTGCCCTAGGGCTAACCATTTAATATCACGTGCATGCAACTCTATATACAAGGCTGACAAAAGTGTCCTTTCGCATTTAAGTAATAAAGTTAGAAATAATACTTTGGATCAGATTAAGACAGCTGCCCTATCATTTTATTAAAACCTTTCAAAATCTGCGTTTTTTTTATTATTATTTAACCACACGTGTGTATAACAGAACAAGGTGACAGAAATATTCTTTGGGATTTTGGTATCGTAATGATTTTAAAAGGTTTCCGTTTTAAGTAATAATTTAAAAAAATGATATTTTTTTATACAAATACCATATAATTTATCTACCTGATTGAAAGTAACTCCCTATTTCAGTATTTACATTATTTACATTATTCGTACTGTTAACCACATCTTCATTGCCATATTCATAACGTTTCGGACGTTGTACGCTACGGCCTTCTTCTAGTGATTGAAATGTCGAACCGTAACCCTTATTTCGCCCACCGAGATAGATTGTTCTAGTTCCACGTGCCATGCCTCTCCGGATGTTTCAGTATATTTCCTTTTAACTCAACTCTCAATCAGCTGAAGAAGGCCCGAGCGTACAACGGACTAAACGCTGTGAAATATTGCAATGAAAATTAGGATAGCAGTCAGAATAATGTTAATAATGAAAATAATCATAATAGCTCACCTCAGAAATATAGACAGACTCTCCCGTATTGTAAAAAATATAGTTATACGGAAGAGTCCATTATACATAAAATAGGGAGTTACTTTTCAATCACCCTGGATATATAGGACTGATAAAATTGTTGTTAGCATTATGTGGAAAAATTGACTGTTAGTCAGAAGGGAAACTAGTACTTAGCTTGTGATATTGAAATCCTTACAAAACAATATGCTTCTTATTATCTTTACTAACCCTTTATAATAGTCACGTGACAGGGTTACCATTTAATCCCTGAAGTTGTATAAAAAGAGACGAAAATTATCCCTCTTTTTTTTTTCATAAAATTCCATTCCATCAGACTGTTATACATCCCGGAAAACTGCAATCTAATTCGCAACTTAAGGTAAGTGATTTATTTATTTTTTCCTTGACCTGGCCGGTTTCTGTTCGTTTTGGGGCTCGGCAGCATTTTCTCGACAAATATTCATCGATACATGGAGTTATACAACAGATGGTATTATTGCACCTTACGAATCATTTATATCTGTCTATATTATTGATATGAGGTATGATGTACACTATTTACATTGTTCGGACTATCATACTCATCTTTTGTTTCCATATTTATCCCAACGTTTCAGCTCTGGCCTTCTTCAGGTAGTTGGAATGTCGAAATGAACCCTTTATTTCGCTCGCTGGGGTAGACTGTTCTAGTTCCACGTGCCATATCTAACATATGTCAGTTATCAGTTATCTCCTCTATATCCGCTCTTCAAGTTCTCCACTGTCTTAACCTCAAGGACATATGGTACAGTGGCGTTAGTTAGATCCAGTGACAGGACCCAAAGACTGCGAGTTCAATACCTCGTTAAGGCGGTGGAGAAGTTGGCGAGGCAAATTAACAGGAGAAAACTGATAACTGACATCCATTAGGTATGGCACGTGGAACTAGAACAGTCTTCCCCAGCGAGCGAAATAAAGAGTTCAGTTTGACATTCCAACCACCTGAAGAAGGCCAGAGCGTACAGCGGTCGAAAGGTTGTGATAAATATGGCAACAAAGATGAGGATGATAGTCCGAACAATGTAAATAGTAATCATTTCTAATTTTTAAAACAGACTTCTTTTATGTGCCGTATCGTTTCAGGACATAGGTGATCATGGCCGTCTACAGTTTCCTGTTTCTTGAAACTCTTAATAAGTCTTGTCTTTTTTTAAAAAATTTTTACAGACCCTGTTCTGCCATTCAATTGCTCAAGCCCATCAAGTATGTCACGGGTTGCTTTCCTCTGTCCCTCTTTCTCTCCATCTGTCCAGATTGTATCAGATTGTTCAAGCCCTCTTTCCTCATTTCATGTCCCAGAAATGTCAACTGTCTCTTCTTTTTGCTTCCATTCTTTTCAAAATCCTATTGTTGCTCACATGTTCGGTCCATGGTAGACTCAGCAGCCTTCTGTAGAATCACATTTCTGTTGCTTCGAGTATAGTTTTCATTTTTGAGGAGATTTTCCAGCATTTATTGATATTCAGGAGGAAAGATATCACGTAACATTTCAGTATTCTCTTATTTGTGTCCAAACGAAATTTTTCCGTCTCTTAATACTATGTTTAGCTTTTGGTATGCCTCTTTCGCCATCCATGTACGTCTTTAGACCTCAGTGTCGCAATTTCCATCCTCATGAAATAACAATTCCAAGATATTTAAATTTCTTTACCTGATTGATTTTAGCATCCCCTATCTGTAATTTGCATTTTGGGCACACCCTTTTTACTGATGACAATGCATTTTGTCTTTTTGTAGTTTATGCTTAGTCCTTTCTTCTCGCTTTTCTTCCCTACTTTCTGTAGGAAGTTTTGTAGTATCCTTCCCGTGTTTGCTATCAGTACTGTTTTATCTGCATCTCTTATATTATTATGATTGTGGTGGCCAATATTGAATTTGGTAGGATTTCTAATTCTCTTATAATTGCCTGGTTCCCTGTATAAGTTGACTTAAGTTCGTTTAGTCAACAACATTTACGTACATCTATCTCTCTACAGGACTGACAAAAATGTTACCTTTCTATTTATCGGTGGATGCCTTTACGCTTCAGTTTTAAATAACAATATTAAAAATATATATATATTTTTAGTATGTCAGTTACGGCATAATATTAGGTTGGTGCAAAAATAATGACGTATTAATGTCGTTTTTTGACGTTAAAAATACTTAAAAAAAACGACATTATTACGTCATTATTTTTGCACCAACCTAATATTTATTAAATCTATTAGAATTAGTTTAATTTTGTTTATTTATACCGCGTGCATAGGGATGGCGGAAATGTCTGTGTTTGTAGGCAGATCATTTTAGAAAATAAAATATAAAATAATGAAAATTATAAATTAAATAAAACAATAATATTTAAAACTTTTCTCGATGCAGGGAGAACTGATGGTATTATTGCAACTTACGAATCATTTCTAATTCTTTTAAATTTAAAACAGACTTAATCTCATTTATTTAATAACATGTGTGTGCATCTATGTCTCTATAGGACTGACAAAAATGTTACCTTTGTATTCATCGATGGATGCCTTTAAACTTTAAGTAACAAGATTAAAAACATAGTTTTTTTCTTTTTTAGTATGCTGGCTTTAGACCTCAGTGTCGCAATTTCCGTCCTCTCTCAGCAGATTTCCCAGATATTTAGATTTCTATACCTGATTGATTTTAGTATCCCCGACCTGTAATTTGCATTTTGGGCTCACCCTTTTTACTGATGACCATGCATTCTGTCTTCTAGTTTAAGCTTAGTCCTTTTTTCCTGCTTTCCATTCGTTACTTTCTGTAGGAAGTTTTGTAGTATCCTTCCTGTGTTTGCTATCAGTACTGTTTTATCTACATCTCTTATATTATCATGATTGTGGTGGCCAATATTGAATATGGTAGGATTTCTAATTCTCTTATAATTGCCTGGCTCACTGTAAAAGTTGACCTAAGTTCGTTTATTCAACAGCATTTGCGTACATCTATCTCTCTACAGGACTGACAAAAATGTTACCTTTCTATTTATCGGTGGATGCCTTTACGCTTCAGTTTTAAATAAGAAAATTAAAAAATAAATTATTATGTCATCTACTGCATAAGATTTCTTAATATTGTGCATCACCCTTTGTATAAACCATTGTTAATATCGGATTTATATAGAAATTGATAATAACTATGAAATATTTTACGAACCTCTAATTAATACCACCTTTTCTATAAACCTCGCACCTCTCGCCTGTGGAACACCCTTCCCAATTACTGTTTCCCTGATAGCTATAATCTCCAACTATTCAAATGTAATGTCAATCAACATCTCCAGTTACCTTGATCTACACACTATCCTTCCCTTCATCATTTCTTCTATCACTCCTATCTGATCTTGCTACAAATCTTCTGCAACCCCCCTGCATCCTAGTGGCTTCATGCCTTGCTCGGGGCACTAAGCTTAAAAAAAAAAAAAACTATATTAATACCGGATCATTTTTTCAGTCAGTTATGTGCCAATCATTATACATGCTTCGGCGTTTATGTGTCGAAAGATACATGACTGACGAGGCAGATTTTTCCCGCAGTAGGTTGCCATTTCTTTCTGCGGTAGACCAATTGCCATCCAAGAATCCGGTCTGTCCTGCTATTTATCCATAGCTGTTGGGGAGAAGAAGAGGATTCATATCTTTTCCAAGGTTATCAGCACGTAAGTGAATGTACTGGGTTCCTCCGGAATATTATCGATTATTCCACTGTGACTCTTCTTGGATCTTTGTTAGATGTTTATAATCATTATCCGATATTTACAAACTTCTAATATCACCCCTTCTGTAATGCATTATTAATAACGGATTTATATAGAAATTGATAATAATTATCAGATTTTTACGAACCTCTAATTAATACAACATTTTCTATATACATGCATTAATACCAGATTTTTAGAACTTTATAACCATTATCAGGTTTATAAAACCTTTAATTAATATCACCGTTTTATAAAACTATATGTGTGACAGAATTAGTTTCAACTCGACGGTAATTTGCAGTTCAACCCAGCGCTCTGTTTCTAATAAAAATATCATTCGTGACGCGGTGGATGAAGTTTAAATTAATTCAGCACCCTAACTATATTAATACCGAATTTTCATTAAAATATTTTTAATCATCATCAGTTATTTACAAACCACTAATTAATATCACATTTTCATAAACCTATATTAATACCAGATTTTTATAGACGTTAGTAATCATTATTAGATGATTAGAAACCTTTAATTAATATCAGTCTTTCTAAAACCCTGTATTAATAGGACTATTATAGGACTTTAAAATCTTTATCGCGTTTTTACAAACCTCTAATTAATATCACCTTTTTATAAATCTATATTTACACAAAATCTTTTACAATGCTATACACTTTTTTATTTTTATAATTAATTCACAATTTTACGCTGGTAATTAATGGGTTAAAATTATTTTTTCTGTAGCTTCATTGTTACGTTTCCGTAATTTCTATCTTGGAAGTACTCAAGCAATTGAAAATTAAGAAATCTTAATGTTTTCTTTTAATTTCCTTTCCGTTCTACATTGATTATTTTGAAAGAGAAGACGGTTATGAACAACTGGACAGCGGACAGTGATTGGGTTTTATAGCACGATAAGAATTTATTACAAGTGGTTGAATAAAATTGTAGTTCGCTTTCTTAAAGTTGGTGCTTATGACCATATCACGTTGGAATACCACTTCTCATACGATCACTGAAGTTAAACAACGTCGAGCCAACTCAGTACCTGGATGGGTGACCGGTTAGGGATACTTAGTATTACTTAATACAAGCTGTGCGGGTGGTGTAATATAACGGCTACGCATTGAAAGTCGTAGTGCCGAGTTCCAGTTCCACCGAGTCCCTCATATTCACTTACATGATAATTTCTTTAGGAAAGGTATGAATCTATATAGTCTCCCACATATATGGGTTAATTCGCATCAATTATGCCAATAAATTATTACTATCTCCAAAATATTCTTACAATATATTTTCTGGTATTAATAGATATGATTGCTTCGTTTTCTACTACTTATCAACACGTTGCAAGTTTTTAAAGTCTGGAAATATTTTTTAGATTGTAAAACTGTAAGTCTTACTATTTAACCCATTTTGTGAGGAGAAGAAGTGGATTCATACCTTTTCCCAAGAATATTAGCGCGTAAGTGAATATAACGAACCCAACTGGAATTGAAACTCGGCTATTTGATTAAAACTTCCAAGTCATTATCCATTATAGGACCCACACATTCAAGCTTACAGCTATGATATTCCCAAGCAAGCATCCATCTTTACTTTTTAGATATAAGGTTATGGTGATACAAGTCTTACTAATTAACCCATTGTTGGGGAGGGAGAAGACGTGGATTCATACTTACTAGAACACGGTTCTCTGATTAACAATTCCGTACCATTATCGATTACACCATCCACACATTCTAGCTTACAGCTCCCGGTATCCACAAACAGTCACTCATCTAGGTACTGACCAAGATCGACCTTGTTTAACTTTGGGGATCCGGTGTTTCAATGGGTCTGTAATCCTTTTGGCATTAAACAGTTTGCAAAAGATTAAAATAAAATAAATAAAGTGTTAGGTTGGTGCAAAAATAATGACGTTTTCTAACATATGTTACTATGTGAGAAAACGTCATTATTTTTGCACCAACCTATTAAAAAAAAAAAGAAAAATCTTAAAATAGAATTTGGCTTCAAATAATATTTCGACATATAATTACAAAAAAAAAAGATGCAACCTTTTCCTGGCAATGGCGGAAACAACATGCAATACGTTTTATTACATCTAAAGTATTATAACATGAATCAGCAGCAATGAAGTGCCTATTTCTGGCCCATAAAGAGAAATAGCATTAATTAAGCTAGAGAAGTTGATATGGCGGTAAACAAAGTCATTCAACCAACTTAAGAATAAAAACGGTTTTTCTTCCTGCAAGTCCTACTGTTTAACCGATTGCTGGGGAGGTAATGGAAGCATACGTTTCCCGAGGTTACTTGCACGTAAGCGAATGTAACGAGCCCGAATAGAATTCGAACACCTCTATTCGATTTTTTTTCTTACTGAATCGCTAGACATTATACCAGCTGCACAGGCAAGAGCGTAAAAAAATTACATTGATATTTCTCAAAACATTTATAGGTCGAGAGCTTTTCTTAAATGTCCGCTTGTCACTTTTGTATACCAAAAAGAAAGTTCCTTTTTATTCTCATTCTTCTTAAACATTACTTGTTGCTCACTTAATCTGTCTAGCATCTTTCTTTATAACTACATCCCGACTGTGTCAGTTTCTTTAATATAACTGCTTTTTAATACTATGTTTAGCTTTGGTAAGGCATCTTTTGCTATTGTAATAAAGTCTTCGGCTTTCAGCTTTACATTTTGGTATTATTACGATTTCTAAAATTCTGTAACTGCCTGATTCTGACGTTTCCAATTCTGAGCACGCATTTTGGTTTCTCCTCTTACAGATGAGGTTAAATTGTATCGTCTGAAAGTTGATTCCTGCTCCTTTTTCTTTATTCTCGCTTGTCTGAGAGTTCCTACAATTTAATTCTTGCGACTGTCACGCCAAACATAATGTTGGTCATATGCAAAAAAAAAAAAAAAAAAAAAAAAAAACAAAGAAATATTTTGAGAAAAAACCAATTCCTGAAAGTCCTACTGTTTAACCGATTGCTGGGGAGGTAATGGAAGCATACGTTTCCCGAGGTTACTTGCACGTAAGAACGTTAAATTGTATTTGAAGGGACGTAAGAATTTAGAAAACATGAATAAAGCTATTAAGCTGTGCATTTTTCTATGAGTCACTAAGAGAGGAAATTCTTCATTGCTTTTTGGATATTTTTTTAATCAATCACTCCAAGCAAGGCGATAATGTTACTACCACGCAAGGGGTTACTGGGAGAGAAAGAGAATGAGAAAACTTTAGCAGGAACCGGAAACTCGATCCTAAACAGGAAACGAATGACAAACTTCAATTCTTTTTCAAACGACCGGGGTGATGTTTGAATTGGTCGATAGGCGATCATGTACCTTTTTTTTATAAATAATAGATTTTATAGTGAATTTGTTGTATTAGGGTGGCTAAGATATGAAATATAATTGTAAATGTGTTATTTGGGTGAATGATAATTATCCAGTGATAGCTTGGTTAAAGGAGAAAACAGCCTTCCCTTTATCCACAAAATATTAGCCTTGTGCCACATTTTATGTATTCTTCAGAAATTAAAAAAAAACTCCTCTTTAAACTTTCACTCAGAGAATAGCTTAGAAGTGGTACTAGAAAAAGATGGAAAATAATAATGATGAAACTGACAGAAACAATACAAAAATTTCCACAAAGAATTAAACTGAAAAAACTAAAGAAAAATAATTTCTGAAAACAACGAATTTATATCATTGCTGCGAAATAAGGACAAAATGAAAATCTCAGAAATGAAACGGTTGTACTATATGGGGTAGGGTAGAGTAGTAGTAACATCGGAGTGAGGCGGGTACATTCTAGCGAAATGCTCCGGTTACATGACTGCATTGGTTCACCTGCTTCATCCAGCCCTCACGCACGGCTCTTTAAAGCCGTTCGACACGACAGCGGCCAAATACCGGGAAATCAGACCGGGGTCCCCCCTGCAGGTAAAGAGCAATCATATTCGCTGAGCATGCAACAATGCAAGCCCTTCTATATCGGCAGGCCAATCCGTTTAGTTGAATCTTTCTATCGTTACGATACCAGCCATAAATTTTGACCGTACTGTCATTCAACGGATTGGACCCCTGGCTTCAAACAAGTGTAAACGACTTATGGCCAACGGTCATGGCATATATATAAAACGTACTCAGTTATGACTTAATGTTATATATGAAAAGTTGATAACAGATTAACTTGACCCATTTTATATATACAGTAACATTATTCGCATATATACTTATTTATTGTTCAATAGGTAAGTTTGAAAAAAAACATGTAAAGAAACCAAAGATTAATTTTGAACTGTCTTACATAAAATTTTGATTTACGTGTTGAGTCGGGTATTCTGGGCACATAATTTTTTCTCAGGCTGGCAAGTCTCTGGTGTTTAACGTAGAGAATTGTTCGTCTGTTGAAGGTGAAAGTTACAGGGCGGTAAGGCAAAGCAAATGAAACAGTATATAGTTATGGTTGAAAAGAGGCTCCTGTTGAAATTGAATGATAATTAAAAGGAGCACAAGAAGCAGAGTGTTGGAAGAAAAAGACGTAGACAGGTAAATCGGGAGGATTTAGAAGAACAGTAAAAAATCGAAATAGGCGAAGGAGACTAGGAAAGTGAAATAAAAGGAATAAGAAGGGAGGAGGAGACAATGGGCGAAAGCGCGATAGAAAAAGGCTGCAAAATGAAAAAAAAAGAAAGATTGAACATCATAGAAGGAGATGAATACGAGAGAAAAAGGAGAATAGTTTCAGAAAGAATGAAGGAATGAATGAATGCTGAAAAGAAAAAAAAATAAGAGAAGACAGGAATGTAAGAAAGAAATAAAGAAGAAATAAGTAGATAAATGAAGATTGAAAGAGTGAATGTAGGTAAGAAATAAGTAATAAAATATTGGGAAAAGAAGAAAAAAAGAATGATAGAAGGAAAGAAAAAATATAAAAATGAAAGAAAGAAAAGCGAAATCAATCAAAGAAAGAAAAATTAAAAGGAAGACTTAAAGAAAGAAAAAAAAAAGAATGAAAAAAAGAAATACGAAATCAATCAAAGAAAGAAAAATTAAAAGGAAGACTTAAAGAAAGAAAAAAAAAGAATGAAAAAAAGAAATACGAAATCAATCAAAGAAAGAAAAATTAAAAGGAAGACTTAAAGAAAGAAAAAAAAAAGAATGAAAAAAAGAAATACGAAATCAATCAAAGAAAGAAAAATTAAAAGGAAGACTTAAAGAAAGAAAAAAAAAAGAATGAAAAAAAGAAATACGAAATCAATCAAAGAAAGAAAAATTAAAAGGAAGACTTAAAGAAAGAAAAAAAAAAGAATGAAAAAAAGAAATACGAAATCAATCAAAGAAAGAAAAATTAAAAGGAAGACTTAAAGAAAGAAAAAAAAAAGAATGAAAAAAAGAAATACGAAATCAATCAAAGAAAGAAAAATTAAAAGGAAGACTTAAAGAAAGAAAAAAAAAAGAATGAAAAAAAGAAATACGAAATCAGTCAAAGAAAGAAAAATTAAAAGGAAGACTTAAAGAAAGAAAAAAAAGAATGAAAAAAAGAAATACGAAATCAATCAAAGAAAGAAAAATTAAAAGGAAGACTTAAAGAAATAAATAAAAAAGAATGAAAGAAAAAAAAGCGATATTCAATCAAAGAAAAAAAAATGAAAGAAAGAATTAAAGAAAGAAATAAAAAAAATGAAAGAATGAAAAAAATAAATACGAAATAAATCAAAGAAAAGAATGAAAGAAAGAATTAAATAAATAAATAAAAAAGAATGAAAGAATGAAATGCAAAATCAATCAAAGAAAGAAAAAAGAAAGAAAGAGATAAAAAAGAATGAAATAATGAAAGAAAGAAATACGAAATCAATCAAAGAAAGAAAAAAAGAAAAAAAGAGATAAAAAAGAATGAAATAATGAAAGAAAGAAATACGAAATCAATCAAAGAAAGAAAAAAAGAAAGAAAGAATCAAAGAAATAAATAAAAAAAGAATGAAAGAAAGAAATGCGAAATCAATCAATGAAAGAAAAAAAAGAAAGAAAGAGATAAAAAAGAATGAAAGAAAGAAATACGAAATCAATCAAAGAAAGAAAACATGAAAGAAAGAATCAAAGAAATAAATAAAAAAAGAATGAAAGAAAGAAATGCGAAATCAATCAATGAAAGAAAAAAAATGAAAGAAAGATTCGATTTATTGTTTCGTTTTCTATCCCTGATCTAGCATTTGCAGGTTATTTAAAAATGGATTTTTTCTAGATATTAATGTTTTAATGATAAAAATATTACTATTTACCCCAAGCTTGGGGAGAACAGGTGGATTCATAAATTCCCCAATGTGATTTGCTCGTAAGTGAATATAATATAAGCAGCGGGAATTGTAACTAGGCTCTCTGATTAACAGTTCCGTGCCATTATCTATTAAACCACCCGCACATCCAGGTTTACAGCACCTGATATCCCCAAGCAGTCTCAAAATGAGATAATGACCAGGCTTGACGCTGCTTGACTTTGTTGATCGTAGGATAACCGGTGTTTCAACGTGATGTGGACGCAGGCCTCAAGGAAGGAAGGAAAGAAGCAGGGACAGAAATAATGAAAGAATGAAGAAAAAGAGCAAAGAAAGAAAAGAGAGAGTAAGAATGAAAATAGAAAATAAAGAAGGAAGAAAGGAAACATGTAGGAAAGGAGGAAGGTAAGAAGTAAATAAATAGATAAAGAAAGAAAGAAGGGAGGGGTGATCGAACAATGGAAATAATGAAAGATGAAAGAACGAAGGTGAGAAGTAAGTAAATATATAAATTAAGAACGAATGAATGGCCGAGGAAAAAAAAAAGAAACCTGTAAGACGGGAGAAAGGTAAGAAGAAAATAAATAAGTGAAGAAAGAAAAAAGAAAGGAAGAAAGAATGCTCGAATAAAGGGAAGATTGAAACATGAAAAAAGAAGAAAGGTAAGAAGTAAATAAATAAAGAAAGAAAGAAAGAAAGAAAGAAAGAACGAAAGAAAAAAGGAAAGAATGAAACATGTAAGAAGAAAGGAAGGTAAGAAACGAAAACATAAAGAAAGAAAGAAAGAAAGAAAGAATGGAAGACTGATCGAAGAAAGAAATGAATTAAAAATGTAAGAAGGAAGGAAGGTAAGAAGGAAATCAATAAAACAAGTAAGAAAGAAAGAATGACTGAAGAAAAGAAAGAATGAAACATGTAAGAAGTAAGGTAAATATATACATATATATATATATATATATATATATATATATATATATATATATATATATTAGGTTGGTGCAAAAATAATGTCGTTTTCTCATATAGTAGCATATGTTAGAAAACGACATTATTTTTGCACCAACCTAATATATATATATATATATATATATATATATATATTAGGTTGGTGCAAAAATAATGTCGTTTTCTCATATAGTAGCCTATGTGAGAAAACGACATTATTTTTGCACCAACCTAATATATATATATATATATATATATATATATATATATTAGGTTGGTGCAAAAATAATTTCGTTTTCTCACATAGTAACATATGTTAGAAAACGAAATTATTTTTGCACCAACCTAATATATATATATAAAGAAAGAAAGAAAGAATGAAAGAAAGAAAGAAAGAAAGAAAGAAAGAAAGAAAGAAAGAAACAAACAAACAAAGAAAGCGGAGGAAATGAGATGTGTACTGGACATGAAAAGAGGAAAAGAATGACAAAGAAGAAAATGGGCGAAAACCAGAAAAAAAAGTAAGACAATGTAATTATGTAGAAAATAAAAATTAAGGAATTTAAAAAGATAAGGAAATAAAAGAATACAAAACAGATAGACAGAGTGATGGTAAAAAGAAAAAGAAAAAGAAAGAATTAACGAAAGAACATCTGGAAAATAAAAGAAAAAGGTAGAAAATGATATAAAGAAGGGGAAAAAAAAAGCAAGAAGCTGAAAGAAGACAAAAATGCAAGATAGACAAGTAATACCATTTTACCATCGCGGCCCTCAGCTATAAACTAGGGTGATTATTATTTAACAAAGGTGTGTACTCTAAACATTTCTCATCGTAGCAGGGGAAATCGAACAAAGATGTAATTTATCTTAGCCTGACACACATATCTAGGAGATAAGTCGCTGAATGAAGACTTTTTCTAATTTTCTCACTCTCCCGCGACTTACGATAACATTCTTTCGTTAGAAGTCAGAATAAAACGCAAATGAATTAGAAATAGGTTTAAATACATATTTAAACTTGATGGCAAAAATTGCAGTAGACATATAAATACACAGAGAGAAACACAAGCACATGGACTCACGCTAACATCAGATAAACGTTCATTCAAGAAACAAAGAAAAAAAAAATCAAAAAGTTTTAGAGAACAATGAATTTATTTATTTCAGTTAATTTTTTACTAATTTTATTTTGCTTCTTTGCAATCCTCTTGAATGGAAATTGATTGGACGCCAACTCAATTCTGTGGCCACGAGGTGATTATAATAATATCAGACCGGCAAAGAAATAATTTTCCAGACACCTGCAGGGAATAAATTTATATATATATATATATATATATATATATATATATATATATATATATATATATATATATATTTATAAAATTCAGTATTTTCATTTCTTCCGGAGGTTTATTTTTTGCATGGTCGACATATATCCCCGTCTGTTAATAACGCTACTATCGATTCACACACGAATGTACGCGCGTGCCCACACACACCCATATTAATATATACAAACTTATAGCAATAATTATAATTTAAGACACATATATATTAAAATATGTGTGTGTGTGTGTGTGTTTGTATGTGTGTGTGTTTGTCTATTTTTGTGATTAGATATTGTAACTATTTACACTCTTTTCATTGTTCGAAATGTAATACTAAATTATCATATTCACGACAAAATAAAGGCTTCAGTTACCAATTCCAAATGATATAACGTGAAGGAGGCCGGAGTATACAGCGGCTGAAACGTCGGAAAATGACAATAGAAATGAGATCAAGGAGACCGAACAATGTAAATATTTTGTGTGTATATATATATATATATATATATATATATATATATATATATTAATACATTTTTATGTTTATACGTTCTTTTTAGAGGTGCAAATATTTAAGTAAACGCTCACTTTTATAATAAACAGTATTAAACAACATTTACCGGCCTGAATGTATGAGAAATTTTCATAGAAAATTTCGTCGTCCGACAGGAATCGAACCTGCATCCTATACAGAACCGTCGTATAGCGTTATGAGCCTTAACCGTTTCGGTCACAGAGGAGCGTTCGGTTAGCAAGGTCGATTTTACTGTCTTTAAACTTTAATCTTCCATGAATCTCTCACGTACATTCATATCTCCTAATCTCCGTATCAAATGTAAACAAATGACGTCACACATTATGAAATGGAGAATGTTGTTTAATACTGTTTATTATAAAAACAGAGCATTTACTGAAATATTTGTATCTATAAATCGAATGTATAAACATAAGAATGTATAAACATAAAAATGTCTTAAAATAATTGTCGGACATTCTCCATTTCATAATGTGTGACATCATTTGTTTATATATATATATATATATATATATATATATATATATATATATATATATATATATATATATATATATATATATATGCAATATTCATGCAGGAAAAAAGGAAACACCATACCAGATTTAAGAAATTTATAGAGATAAACAGTGTAGACACAGGATCAACACTGTATGGTGACTTAATTTCACTCTTAAATTCTTTGTTCAAAAAACTTGTTGATTTCTATATCCATCATGCTTGCATCTGTCTGTCTGCCGAAAGGTTCTCGGATCATTTCACTAAAACTAATCTTAAGAAAATTGCTTTATGTAACATTGAAATGAAGCCGAAAATACCGGAAAACCATAGATCACTCATGTCAAATGCCATCTACGCTGATCATTATTTTAATGGAGGTGGGCGCTTGAGTATATTGGCTCCTTTAAGCCTGTTAGCTGTCATTTGTAAAGGATTACTATACAATATGACTGACGCGTTTACCTCAATTTCACTGCTCTTTCTGAGACCAAGGAATGTTAAAATTAAAACACATCGCGCATATGAAATATAGACTGCCTGTAAGTATACCTTTAAAAGAGATAGATACATGCCGAAATTGCAGTAGTGTTTCCATATATGGGCAGGTTAGTGGATGGTCTAAAAGCGTCTCTGTGTACTTGTGAATAATGGCTCATGTTCAACTCTGTAAGCTCTTTTGCCGAGGCCAAACGTCACAAGCCGCTCGCTGCTCTATCGTTATTATCATGGAAAATTTTCAAGCGAACTACATTCCTTTGAACCACCAGTTATAAACGCGACATCTAAAATCCACTATTCCACTCACATTATAGCGAAGCTTCATCATTCTCTTCCATTGCTGAGATGTAAATTCCACTGGAACAGCTTCTTCCCCCGAACCGTTGTTTTGTGGAACCGACTCCCAAAAGGATGCTCCCCAGATCACTACTGTCTTCACCCGTTCAAGTCTCGGGTCACCAGTTATCTTGCTCACATATCCACATAAACTGACCCTTTTTCTCTAAACCTCTAACTCGAATGTCTCGTTGACCTTGTACAGCGCTGCCATCCAGTAATTAATCAAGTATTTGACGTATGGCATCCTTTCTGACTCTGACAGGTGCATAATTTTGATTGATGTCAGATGTCAGTGCAGTTCAAATCTAGATATCGAATTCCTGTCTGAATTTTCTGGGGTGATGTGTTGTCATTATTTACATTATTTGCCGTCTCAGACTACAGGATGCAAAATTTGTTTCTGGAATTTATTGTTAAATGTGTGTACAATTTCTGGGTCGTGTGCCAGTAACCCAGAAAATGGAAACAGGACTACCTAAAACTGAGCAATACCTTAAAAGAACAATAAATTTAATGCTAAACCTGGAGAACGGAACAAGAAAAATCTTCTGAAGATAATTAAATACAGGGTACGGTTTGAAAGGTTATCCTTATTGACAGACAATAGAAGGCTGGTGAGAAAGAAAACATCATAGAGGTTTTTAAATTAAAAGCAAAGATGAGGATATTAGTCAAATTGTATATAACATAAATATATTAAAAATATGGATATATACTATTCAGGCTTTCCTAATTTGAATCTTGGTGAAACATTATTTAATATGTTATTGTTATGGTCGAAGTTCCTTGTACGACGGTGATGGTCCAAGGTTAGAACCAATGAAAGAATAACACGAACACAGGTATGGAATACAAAGATATATTACAACAGAAATATAATACAAAGAAGTAGAAGTATTAGTAATGACTATCAGATTTGGTTAGAGTGAATTATGTTGTCTCGACAAGTATCACTATTCCAATGTCCTTACAATATGCTCTCAATTATCTCTCCTCGTCTTACAACATCCTCATACCTCTTGAGAGGCGCAGTATTTATAATGTCAGGAATAGTCCATTATTATTGACTTTCGTAAGGTTAGTATAGAGTGTATGTCTAGTAACAGAAAACTTTCAAGGTTTGATCTTCTTAAGAATACTATAGGTTCAATATTGAGGGAAAGTCTATAAATATTCTTTAACGATTATCCTAATTATTAAATATGCTTCATTTTATCAATTTTCTTTACTATGGGAATTTACCATAGTGAAGGATAAATTTAAGATTTCCGTTACTAGAAATAATAAAAGAATGATGACAGAAAGGAAAAAACGAAACATTTATGAGGGAAGGGAGGTAAAAAAAAAAATGAAGAAGAAAATATGAACGCATTATGGAAGAAAGAATAATTGAAAGAGAAATGAAAGAAAAGAGGGGGAACGAAACATAAGAAATAAAAGAAAGAATGAAAGAAAAAAGTAATAAAAGAAAGGAAAGAAGGAAACATGTATGAAGGAAGGATGGTAAGAAATAAATAATGTTGAAAGAAAGAAAAAAAAATGAAAGAATGAATGATAGAAGAATGGAAAAAAGGAAACATGCGAGAGAGGAGGAATGAAAAATTCAAGGAAGGTTACTGAATAGAATAATCGTACAAAGGTTGGTTATGAACAATAATACTTAAGACAAGAACAACACATATAAGATTCGCCAGCGGCGCGTAGAAGTAGTTGTCAACTGTTAGAAGTCATGAGAATTCCACAATAACTCTCCAACTGCAGGATATCTACCAAACGCCTCATGTGGTCGGATGTGGTACAAGGTTGAATTTAATGTGGGTTACCGACCCTTAGACTCGGCCAAAAATTTCCATTGGACCCTGTATAAAACGAGGTCGCGTAGCTGTTTCCCGAGACAAGACCGAAAAGAATACAGCACCCAGAGAGGATCACACTGACTATTCATTTGTAATTTATTCAGTGATACAAGCTTGCTAACCATTACACCACGTCCACGTGACAAATGATTTTCTAAGCACAGCTTAGTTGTGATACAAGGCCGAACATATGGAGCACTCAGTGTGAACGAACTGACTATTCACCTGTAACTGAACCAGTTTGAAAAGCTTGCTACACATTGCACCACCTCGAATTACAGGAAATGATTTTATAAGCATAGTTTAGATGCAGCATCAGACCGAAAGAGCAAAGTCGTAAAGGATCTCGCGAGACAACCTCGTTATCACATCGCATCGAAGGGCCCAATTATTTTTTATAATAAAGCGTTTTCGTTACAAACTAACCCTTAGTATTCTCTTTCACTCTCTCTTTCTCTCATACACAAACGCAGACACACGCTCTTCCACACGCGAGTACACACACAAACAGACACGCGCAGACGCTCACACATACCCATTAACTAATAATGATTGCTTATAAGACGCATAAGTACAGAGACACACTACTTAAACCGTAAAAGTCTCAGATCAAGCTGGAGGTATTGTAAGCTCAAGCAATATCATGAATTGAATATTCATTCATATTTGCAAAAGTCTGGGTAAGAATGACTTTGAGCTGATTGAGTTAAGGGAAATCTCAGAACTCTAATCCCTCAAGTTTTGAGTGTTTAAAGAAATCCTAATATTAAGCTTTTTTCCAACACTGATTACTGACTCCGGAAATAAATATTAAACTACAAGACGCACGAAGAAGATAATAGGTAAAATCATGCTGACACGGAACAATGTTCAAGATAAACCTCTCTCAAACCCGACAAAAGTGGACTTTTTATATACGATCCATCACTAAAGATACATCTAAAAATGATCGGCTCCCTTTAACGCTACAGTAAGTACTTGACTCATCGTGTTCAAATTAATAAGAATCAGATCAGGCCGAAAACGGAGTACTGTTGCCATTTTTGGGAGTGAGGTGCCATTTTTGGGAGTGAGGTGTCATGTTTGGGAGTGAGGTGCCATGTTTAGGAGTGAGGTGTCATGTTTGGGAGTAAGTTGCCATTTTTGGGAGTGAGGTGCCATTTTTGGGAGTGAGGTGCCATGTTTCGGAGTGAGGTGCCATGTTTAGGAGTGAGGTGCCATGTTTGGGAGTAAGTTGCCATTTTTGGGAGTGAGGTGCCATTTTTGGGAGTGAGGTGCCATTTTTGGGAGTGAGGTGCCATGTTTCGGAGTGAGGTGCCATGTTTAGGAGTGAGGTGCCATGTTTGGGAGTAAGTTGCCATTTTTGGGAGTGAGATGCCATTTTTGGGAGTTAGGTGCCATGTTTGGGAGTGAGGTGCCATTTTTTGGAGTGAGGTGCCCTGTCCTCATTTGCTAGTCTTGATAGAGTTCAAAATCGTCTCCTAGTTCTTGTTGGAGAAGAATTATTTTCCGATCTTCAACCTCCCTCTCACAGATGGGATGTGGCGAGTCACTCACATCTCTATCACTATTACCTTGGAAATTGCTCGACAGAAGTAATACACTTAGTTCTGCTAATTAAAGCATTCACGAGCAGGATCTACCATGCCACTTACATAGTAGCAAACCGCCCAAACTCCCTCCGTATTCTATCGGTAAGAAGAAAGCTTCACTTGAACAGCTTCTTCACGCGAATCACAGCTCCGTGGAGCAAACTCACAAGATAAATTTTCCCAGATTTCAACAATCCTAACCTGCTCAAATCTAGAGATAAGTGTTATCTTCCTTTATTATCTATATAAACTACACCTTTATGTAACTTTCTACCTCGAGTGGCCACCAGACCTTTTACGGGGTGACCGTTTCTGTAAAAAAAATCATGTTTGTTAAATATATATCACTGTTATCTATAAACCATAAGTTAACTTTACCGCACGACCACCAGAATCAGGGGTACATTGATGATCGAAATCACCACGTAAGTAGGGATTACATCTATAATACTGACACGATGAAAACTAAAATTTCTGTTTAATGAACATCTGCTCTATTTTATTCAAAATAATTGCTCTTGATAATGGTTTTCCCTAATCCCTCAGGCTTTTCGTGTTTAACAAAATCCTAGTGTTCAGTTTTCTTCCAACACTGGTCACTAACTCTGGTTAGAAATATGCAATTAACAGAATCATACATACACACACATACAAAAAAAAAAAAAAAAAAAAAAAACAAGAAAAAACAACAACAAAAAAAAAAAAGAAAAAAAAAGAACGTAATATACCCCCTTGTGTAAATTAATTGAAACATCCTCTTTAGTTTCCTTTCTTTCACCACACGGCTACTTTTAGGCCCACTGGAGTGACAGAGTGTAATCGATTTCTTTTTTTTCAGCAGATTAGGTCATTTGCAGTTGTGTGCAGGAATATTAATCTATTTTCGGGGTGTATGATGAAATCTGTTTACCCTTGAAAAAGATGGCATCATCCGTGATTGAATCAGATTTTCATCAGGCCCAGATATTATTATCTCGACTAGTGATGAGTTGTCCTACGGCCATCGTCTGCGATTGACTTTACTCCAAGGAAGCATACGAAAATCCTAACGGTGCACGAACACACTGGCAAGCCTTACCAGTGAGCAAATGAAAGTACTATAGACTGACTCGGAAACTCTCAGGATTAAAATCCAATCCAGTATCTGTGGTCAAGTAACAAGGAACAACTTCGTGGAATGAACATAGCGAGTACTAACATGTGCACTGGATTATGCTTCATTGGAAAAAATACGAAAAAAAGTAAATAATGGAATTGTTCCTATTGTTTCAATTAATTTGCACAACGGTTTAGTCGGTAAAATACCATGCTGACACGAAACTATTTTCAAGATAAACGTGTGTACGCATCTGTTAAATGCATTTCATTGTTTTTTTTATTAAACATTTGTTAACATTACAATATGTCGACAAACACTAAGGATCTAATGATGATCGAATTCACAACTTAACTTTTGCAAGATTTATTTAAATCGATTACTCAAACGATTAAAACTAAAATTACCGTTTAATGAAGATCTACTTTTTAACCAAAAGACAATTGTTTTTTTAATACCTGTCTATATATCTGAGATGTGACATTGTAATTATTTACACTAGTTACAATGTTCGGGGTGTTTTCATCAAATTTATTGTCATATTTACGACGTTTCGGCCGTTGTACGGTCAGGCCATCTTCATGAACCAGTGGATAAAAGTGTCGGTTGAAATAATCCAAAAATTGATATGATCCACACAGTTGTAAGTTCAACACCATGCCAAAGCAAAGGTGAACCAAAAACTTGAAGAGCTGAGTTAATAAAGTGAAGTAATGAAAACTGAGTTATCCAGAAAAAACATGATACGGGGAACTAGAAAATCTACCCCGGTGAATGAAATAAAGGGTCCGATTTGAAATTCCGACATATTTACTGAAGAAAGCCAGGGCGAACAACGGCCCAAACTCCGTGAATATGACAACGAAGATGAAGACAACAATCCGGACAATATAAATAATGTAAAGAATCGCTATTGTTAACATTGATGTACGTAAATTTATAGAATAGTTTAGTTCGGGACAAGAGTGAATGTTAATTCTCATTTTAATATAGTCTATTAAGAAACCAAAAAATATATTTAAAAAAGAAACAAAGATAAAATACTATGCAATATCTCTCCTCCTATATGGCAGGGAATGATAGACGATTCCCTGCAAGATGAAGAGCATCTTTGAGGCATCAGAGCTGTAAGGGTCTTAACTGATATAACTCAAGAATGGAGACCATGAAAACATATGATTTGGAAATAGCGAGGAGACCATGGACAGACATCTTGCGTTGAGGGCTTTGAGAAAAAGGTTGCAATGTAGAAACATAGTCTTCTCTAAGACTGAGTAAATGATTTGAAAAAAAAAAAGGAACTGAGATTTAAAAAAAATTAAATAATAAATTATTAGTAATAAAACAATAAACACAAAAATATGTTTCCTTTAATAATTACCAAAAATATGCTAGCAAATGATATATGATTAACAATAGATTTTAATTAGATAGTGTATATTACGAAAAAAATTCAAAAAAATAAATTCAAAAATATATATATAAAATAATTTTTAAAAATATGTAAAAAATGTAAAACTTTAATTAAAATATGATACTTAATAATTAAAAATAAATAATTAAAAAGCCCTTTATAAATTTTTTTAAAGGATGTAAAAATTCTTAAATAAACAAATAATGTAACAAATGAAGTAAAAAAAAGAGGATTAGAAATAAAGGTAATAATATTAAACATATACAATTTAAAAGATACGTTAAATTAAATTATTAAGAATACCTATCATACCCAGGATGAAAAGCAAAAAAAAAGAACCTTAAAAATTTTTTTAAATTAAAATGTTAAAAACCAAATAAAAGGGAGTTCGTAAAGTAGTGAATGGTTATCAGATAGGATTGATATGGAGAATAAATATATATAAAAATAACTATAGTAAAAGGTATAACATTAGATGGGTTAGATAAGTAAAGATTAAGATCAAGAGTACATTAAATAAGTTTACACCTACTCCTGTGACGATATTTAGAAACTAATTCATTCCTTTGGTTTAGTAATACACTTTTATTATTGGATTTTATTATTCTAATCTTCTCTACATATTTACTCTTAAAATTATTATGAGCAAAACCTATAATATTCCCGTTAATCACAGTGTTCAGTTTTTTCTCCTTCAATTCACAATTTTTTTCTGGAAGCAACTGTTTAGCATTTTAATTTTGGGTTGGAAAAAAGTACCTATGGGTGTAAAGTCTTTGTTTCCATTCATCCGCGGAAATTCCAATGTAAACATTGTAATTTAACTTATTTTCTTTGGGGTAAATAGTTGCTTGGTATATAAGGTTCATAGCTCTGCATTTTCCTTCGACAGGACAATTTTCGCTATTTCTACAATGAACGGGGGTTCATACCAAATTTTTTGTTAATCCCATAGAATTTACTTAGAATGTAGTTATTTATTATTTATTATTTCCTTTTTGAATTTTTTTCTAAACTTAAACTGTATCAGTTCAAGGACGTGGGGTGATACAATTTATTGACTGACAAAAAAAAAGCGAGTCTAAGATATTATTTTAAAGTTGTTTTTAATATATATATATATATATATATATATGTATAAAATTCTATTTAAATTATTTTCTATTGGGATTGTTTTTGTGCTATATGTTTTGAATAACATGAGGTTACGGATTTAGCTCTCTCAATTTTTGCAATTATTTTCTTTTGTATCAATTTAATATTTTTTATAAGAAGTTGCAACTAATTTTATTACAAAATTAGAGAATTTTTTCGATAATATTTCCTTTCCTTATTTTTGTAATCATTTATTCTTTTAGTTTTTAAAATTTGAAAGTGGCTTTCAGTTTTGTATTGAATATGAAATAATTTAGGTACTGAAACACCTATAAACAATGATTTTCTTCGCATTGCCGTCCAATTGCAATATATGACTTATGGGTATAACAGTACTCTTGTGATCGCTGAAGTTAAACAACCCCGAATCTGGTCAATATTTAGAGAAGTAGTCGTTTTGGAATACGAGGTTCTGCAAGCTTGGATGAGGCGGTTGTTTAATGAAAAACGATTCGCATTTGGACGTCGGAGAGCCGAATTCCAATTCAATCGGGTTCGTCATATTCATTTACGCGCAAATAACCTTGGGAAAGATGATAATTCATCACTTCTCCACCCAAACTCATTTACGGCTCAATTAGTATCAGTTTTATCAGTAAATCATCATTATATTCCAAAAATTCATAGAATCTAAAATGCTTCCTTTAACTTACCTTCTAAAGCCATATAAACTGTGAAAAATCAATCGATCAATCAATATACATGCATCGACATATATGAATATATGTGCGTGTATATATACGTATTTTCTGTTTATACATTATTTTTAAACATACAAATAATTAAGCAAATGCAAATACTTAAGTAAATAAACAGAATTAACAACATTTACCGGCTTGAATGTCCAAGAAATATCGTAGAAAATATGCCTCCTCCCAAAGGAATCGAACCTGCAATTTACAGGGAATCGTTATTTGACCTGAAGGGGTCTACCCCTAGCATCTAGTAAGCAAAGTCAAATTAATGTTTTTAAACAAAACATTTCCTACAATTTTTCTCGAACAATCATATCTGCTCGAATCGTATCTTAACGTAAAAAAAAGACAACTTATATTATGAAATGGAATAAAGCAAACAATTACTTTAATATATTTTCAGTTTGTAAGTTATTTTTATAGATGCACATATTTAAGTAATTGGTCTGTTGATAATAAACAGTATTAACGACATTTACCGGCCTGAATGTCCTAGAAATATCGTGGGAAAATATGTCTCATCCGACAGGAATCGAACCTGTATCCTACACGGAATGTCACTGGAACCATCATATCTGCTCAATATATTCATGCTGGTAAATGTAGTTAAAACAGTTTCATAATATATATATATATATATATATATATGAACACAGACATACATATATATATATATATATATATATATATATATATAAGTCTGTATTAATATATATATATATATATATATATATATATATATGTGTGTGTGTGTGCGTGTGCATGTGTGTGTGTGTGCGTGTGAGTGTGTGTGTGGGGGTGGGTGTGCCTGTACCAATAGTCGTACAACATTTTCCTTTCTTGCTCTTTATTCCGTGCGTTATTTCTACTGTAAAAATTTTCATTTACTTCACTACACTCGCGTCGAGAATTTCAATTTTCATTTGCTTTCATCTTTAGTTCATTTCCAATTTTCTCTTCTGTATCTTTGCTCTTTGGATAAATCATATGCACCTGTGATCTATTATCGGAATTTCAAGCTTTTACCCATTTCAAGTATTTACACGCAAACACACACGGACGCACACACACATACGTACGTACACACATACACAGGCACACACAGGCACGCACAAAAGAAAATTGTTAAAACTTACGCAATATTTCAAAACATAAACTCTCTGTAAATATATTTTTATAATCATTTCACCCCAAGCAACGCAATAAAGACCTTAAGACGTATTACTGAAAGTAAAAGAATAAAGAGATAAAGATAATGTGATCCAATAAAGAAAGAGGAATAAATAAACAGGAGCTAACGATTGACATTGCATTCAAATTTATAGATATCAAACTGGACTGGAACGGAAGAAGCCGGACGAGATTTATACAAGCGTTAGCATAGGACTTACGTTCTCATTTAGTACTAACACTAAAGAATTTATAGAAAAGTAACGCGGAAGCGTCATTACGGCAGCGGAATAGTGACTGAATCCGAGATGCCAGGTCAGGATCATTAACAGTGCAGATACTTTGTATCTTATCAAGGATCTCCAGACTATATGTGACGTCAATGTTCGAAGCATGGACGAATGGCGGACTTATAAATATCTAAGATAGATTTGGGCGGGGAAAAATTGTCTAGCACGATACAGTGAACCAACTTTGCTAGCAGCTGACCAAGCAACTGATTCAATATTATCTTTCCACTATATGTCAGTGGGAAAACGTTAGCCTGAGAAGATGCAATGATTCTCTCTCCTAGAGGTTAGAATCCACCATGCCGATAGGTTGCTAAAAGGGCTCTCTTCGGTGATTAATTCGTTTTGTTTTGGAGGAGTTAAAAGCAGCAGTTAGCAAGGGAACGTTCGTTAAAACATACCCCACTTAAAAACAGAATGTTGGAAATGACTTACTTTTGCTTTCTCAAAAATAATCTTAGAATATCGAATAATAGTCTTTTCTCGCCCTTTCATCCATATATATATATATATATATATATATATATATATGGATGAAAGTCTTTTCTCCCCCTTTCATCCATATATATATATATATATATATATATATATATATATATATATATATATATGAAAGGGCGAGAAAAGAATCGGCTATTGCTCAACACTTAGTTGAGAATATAGCCTGCGCCAAGTCGTACAAAAAAGTGTGGTTTAAAATTATTCATACAGCCGATTCCAACAATCATTTGAAGATTTTGGAATAGGTCTGTATAGGATTAAGGAAACCTTCTCTCTGCCGGCAGAAAGGAATTTGTAAAGTCTCTTAATCTGTTGGGGGATACTTTATTTTAACTGTCCCTCGCTTATTTATTTACACGTTATTTCCCCTTCCCTCGTTACAAGTATATACACTTGTTTGTTATTTTAACGTGTTCCCCCTTTTTGCTCTTTATTGTCGTTACTATTCTTTTCGTTAATTAATTATCCAACGATTACCTCCTGATGAGATGTTGGTTGAAAGGGCCTTAGAGACTTTTAAAATTAAAGTCAATACATTCCTTGTTTTTAAAATTATATATATATATATATATATATATATATATATATATATATATATATATATATATGTCTATATTTCTGAGATGAGGTAATATGTACTCTATTTACATTGTTCGGACTATCATCCTCATCTTTGTTGCCATATTTATCACAACGTTTCGGCCAACCACTTGAAGAAGGCCGGAGCGTACAAGGAAACGTTGTGATAATTATGGTAACAAAGATGAGGATGATAGCCCGAACAATGTACAACCGTCAATAAATACCACATTTTTAAAAAACAATTATTTTGTCATCAAGTTTTAACTTTAAAGGAAAAATTACAGCCTGATGATGGCGACAGGGGTCTTCGAATGTACTTGCTTAAGTTAAAAAAATATACATTAGAAACATCTGACAACAGTTTTATAAATGAGGATCACATCATTCAATGGATTAACAGTATTTTAATGCATACATTATGTTCTACTAGCGAAGAGATTTCTCCATTAATCGCATTGCTGATCGATTCTATGTATGATTATATATATATATATATATATATATATATATATATATATATATATATATATATATATATATATATAAAGAAAGAACAGTAAGATATATAATCTGGTGTAGTAGAAGTGAATTAATCTGTTACCTTGGAAACGTCAATTATGATTTTAGCTGTGTCTTTAAAACCCAGTAATTTTAAGAGTTACTCCAAAATACGCTTGAGCATGAAATCAAACTAATGTCTTTAATTTAATTACAAAATTGAATTCGGACCTTCCATTTTTGAAACATGGTTAGAACTGTGTAGCGGAAACACCATATTTTAAATCAATGAATTTATAATATATATATATATATATATATATATATATATATATATATATATATATATATATATGTGTGTGTGTGTGTGTGTGTGTGTGTGTGTTTGACGAAATGTGGCCGTTAATAATTAAGTATAATTCAAGAGTTAGGTATTAAGATAAATCCGTATTTCATTAAAACTACAAAAAAATACTTAACAAGAACAAAGAAGTTAAAATCAAACAAGTATAACCCTTTCAGTGAATACCTTGTCAGTAGCTCGACTTAACGTCCGGAAATCCTAAGTCAAAACCCAAATAATGGCCGCACAATAATTAACACCAATTCGACTGGATTGTTCCACTCAATAATCACTACATTCACTATAGCCTGGAACCGGTGGAAATCATATATTGATAAGTACAGATTGTCATGCGCGAACCTCGGTGTAGGCTGTTAGTCATTCTATTCTTATTGACAAAAATATAGTTTTAAGTTGCGCTATATTTATTGGTAAAAGTGCTCAAAATAGTAATGGAGTATAGTTTAATATAAAATTAGACAGGTCAACTCTGAGCGGATGATTGCTTGTTTCATGCTATCTTAAGGCCATGTGTGTTTTGTTTTCACACAACTATTTATATATGCTGGCCAATAGTGCCATATGCGTAGTGAGGTCTATACTTTTATCCTAACCGTTATTAGGTAGTTGGTAAAGATTATATTTCTAATAATCGTAAAAGCTATCGAGTAGAAACATATATGGACCCGAATGTGGTTATTTGTAGATATTTTCTAGTGCTGTTTGTTAACACTTTACTCATTATATATTATTGGTAATTACTATTACGCTTACTAGAGTTTATGTGCGTATTCATAGATTGTTACTTTTCTGATTTACTTAATGGTTTTATTTATTTAGATCATCTGTTTATTCTAATTTTATTTATTTTGGGGATTGATAATCTAATTTGAATAGTTTATATTTATATGCATATACGTCTGTGTGTATGTGACTGTGTAAGACTTTCAGAGAGAATATTTCTCTCAAAAGATAATTTTAATAAAGACCAAGGAAAACATTCTAAGAGACTTTGTCAAGGGTTTATAAAGTTCTTCAGAAGATGAAACCCGTCGGCTAAGATACATCTTCCTTTTGTCTTTAATCATTTAATCATATATATATATATATATATATATATATATATATATATATATATATAGAGAGAGAGAGAGAGAGAGAGAGAGACAGAGAAGAGAGAGAGGTTAGACAAAGTAATGTGAACTCCTGGCTGAAACATTTATTTATTTTGCCTGGAAATATTTTAAATCCATTTATTGTTGAACCTGATTTTAGTCTGATGAGACGAAACCGAAGTATCGGTTTTGCGAAATAAAATATTACCATGTGTTTCTAAAGTCTCCGCACACACACACACACACACACACAGACACACACACACACACACATATATATATATATATATATATATATATATATATATATTTATGAAAATTTCTCAGAGTTGACCTGTAGAAAAGACAATAATTATAAATATAAATGACAATAGGAAAACTGTAGTTATTGTTGACGCGTTTCGTTCAAAGTTCTCATTGGACGAAATGCGTCAGCAATAACTACAGTTTTCTTATTGTCATGTATATATATATATATATATATATATATATATATATATATATATATATATATATGTTGTGAGACCGTAACATATCTACAACATGTCTCTTCCAGGACTATATAAAGTATGCGATATAACACATTAGGAGAAGAAGATATAAGAGAGATAGAGTTTATTCTAATACCGTAGTATCAGCCGCGTAACAACTACCAATATTGGGCACTAGCAAATAGTATGCTCCGCTTAACTTACACTACCGTTGTAACATTATTGTTTAATATATCTTTCTTACTTCTAATCCGTGTTCCGTGTTTTCCTTCCGTGGTCCCGACTTGGGCCCATATCAGTGGCGACGATGAATTTGAGAAACACACTTACGTCGAAACCTCAATACCTTACTAGTCCCACATCAGTGGCGACGAAGAATTCGAGAAACGCATTCGCGTCGAAAACCTCAATACCTTGCCAGTCCCACATCAGTGGCGACAGAAAGATTCGAGAATTTCGTTCTCACCATATCAATAGCGACAGAGTACTCGAAAAATACACAGAAGCTCCACGCGTTTACACAGCAGTGTTGAACGAGAAATTAAGCTGGTATTACTACATTAGCGATTTAAACGCAACACCCAGCGTCTACATATAAAAAAAAATATACCGATACCAAACAGCAGTGACGAACTAGCGATTCGACATCTACGGAATGTTAAAGTCTGTCTAAATAACATTACGAGAACGATTTCTTACACACCCACACACACACAAAAAAACAGTTTGTTCATGAAACAAACTGACAACACAAGAGCTGAAGTACTACTTACTTTTCGAAAAAAAAATTTTTTTTTATGTAACTGAGTTGAATCTCATGCATAAAATTATTCTCCCCTCAAATTCACTGAGGCAAGTTTTCTCTTTTTTGTATCTCTATAAAAAAAAAAAAATCCATAAGTGTGGTGAAAATTTGTACAATTACGTTAAAATTAGCGGAACCACGGAATCGCCAAAAAGCTAAACAAATAATTAGTTTAGTTTAAATCATTTTCTGTTCTTATTTATTTATTTATTTATTTATTTGTAAAAGAAAAAAAATCTATCAAGATTTTTTTGTGTACCGCCCCTTAGTACACGGGTTTCAAAGCAACAAAAATCGCTGTCATTTTTGTTTGTCTAAATATGGAAGATTTTCAAAAAGTAATCGTCCAAATGCTAAATATATTTGGATCAGCAAAAAAATCAGAAGAAAGACAACAACAACTATTTTTGGAATTACATAAACAACAAATGGAATTCCAACAAATTACGCTTCAGAATGCTGAACTACAACAGAAACAACTTAAAGAATTACTCGTAAATGCATTAAAAGGCTCAAACTCTGAAAAAGATACAATATTCTCCCAGAGTACAATTTACAATTATAGGGAAACCTTTGAATACGTACCAGAGAACGACAAAACGTTCGAGGCTTCTTACAAGCGCTACGAAGATATTTTCAATGTAGACTGTGAACAATGGCCCAGTAAAATAAAGGTACGTTATTATTGAGAAAACTGGGAACTACAGAACATAGTAGGTTCGTAGACTTCATACTACCCAAGAAAACCACTGACTTGGTTTTTTCAGAGACTATTAAGCTCCTATCGGAACTATTCGGGCCTAACACAACCTTGTTCCACAAACGTTGAAAATGCCTGAACACAGTCAAAGACAGCCAGCAAGATTTTCTAGCGTTTGCAGCATCGGTAAACAAGCTATGTAATGATTTTGAACTACCCGAACTGACTGCCGATGATTTCAAGTGCTTAATTTTCGCACAAGTCCTAGTACCAGCAGAAGACGCCGAAGTCAGACGACGGGTACTGACCAAGCTTGAGAACGAACAAGGATTGACTCTCCAAAAACTGGCAGAGGACTGTCAAAGAGTAATATCTGTAAAGTGTGACTCAAACACTATCGAGGAATCAGGTGCGGCGCAAATTAATGAAATCAGTAGCAAGTCTACCTCCTATTCCCCTCAAAAAGACAAAAGGCAAATCTCATGTCCTAAATTCCTCAGTAACCAAAACCCAAATAAGTTAAAGAAACCGCCCGGACCATGTTACCATTGTGGTAAATGGCATTGGATGAAATTCTGTCCAGTTAAGAACAAAAAATATTGCAAAAATTGCAATAAAAGTGGGCATACTTTAACTCGGTGCTGGTACGCCCACAGAACAAGAAAACCCCAAAATAAAATTAGGCAAGCTCAATCTGACAATATTGTCGATAGGAATTTAAGGAAATATGTAACTGTGGATATTTTCAATAATTACATTAAATTCCAGCTTGACTCTGGTTCCGATCTTTCAACCATTAACTGGCGTACTTGGCGAAAATTAAACAAGCCGACCTTATTAAAAACGGATAAAACAGCAAAATCCGTAACTGGCAGAAAGATTAACATTTTAGGCGATGTAATACTTACAGTAACACTAAATGGAGTTACCAAAAAGCTCAAAGCCTACGTATTGAAAACTTCAGATAACGTATTTGGAACAGATTGGATAGAAAAATCCAATCTTTGGGATTGCCCAATGAGTACATTTTGTCGCAAGATACAAAGTACAACGTCCAATTTGGTAAATCTCAAAAAGGAACTCAAACAACAATTTCCTCAGGGTTTTTCTGACGGCCTTGGGAAATGTACTAAAATGAAAGCTAAGTTCAAGGTGAAGGACGGTGCACAACCGGTATTCAAAAAGAAACGGAATGTCCCTATCGCTGCTCTAGAGCAAATCAATAGTTAGATAGACTCGAACAAGCAGGTATTCTGTCAAAAAAAGATTTCAGCGAGTGGGCAGCACCTACGGTCTACGTAAAAAAAGAAGTCCAATCAAATACGAGTATGCGCAGATTTTTCCACAGGGTTAAACGATGCCTTGCAAGATCAGCACTATCCTCTCCCAAGCCCTGAAGAAATTTTCAATAAACTCAATGGTGGAAATTTCTTTTTCTAAAATCGACCTCTCGGAAGCATACCTTCAGATAGAGGTGGAAGAAGAAAGTTCCAAATTGCTCTGCATAAACACCCATAGAGGGTTGTACAAATGCAACATACTAGCTTTTGGAGTAAAGGTTGCGCCTGCAATTTTCCAGCAGGTCATGGACGCCATGCTGCGCGACCTTGACTACGCAACAGCCTATTTGGTTACTGGTAAAACTACGGCAGAGCACTGGAACCATATGATAAACGTATTCGAAAAGACACAAGAATACGGATTTAAGGTTAAGGAGGCAAAGTGTGACTTTCTTACCAGAGATTAAATACTTAGGACACATCATAAATAAAGATGGTCGTCGGCCGGATCCAGAAAGAGCCAACGCGATCAGAAACATTCCGGCCCCAGATAACGTTTAAGCGTTACAAAGCTTCCTCGGCCTAGCTAACTTTTACCAAGGGTTCATTAAGAACATGCAAAATTTGAGAGGGCCTCTCAACCAACTCTTTAAAAAAGGACAAACCATGGTCATGGACCCCGGAATGCCAAGACGGATTCGAGAAGATCTAGAAAACTCTTACTTCGGACCTCTCCCTCACCCACTACGACCCTAGTCTCGACATCATAGTCGCAAGTGAGGCAAGCTCGTACGGCATCGGTGCTTGCATTCTACATAAACTGCCAGATGGTTCGCGAAAAGCTGTGACTCACGCATCAAGATCTCAACTTCCAGTTGAGAAACAATATTCCCAAATAGAGAAAGGGGTTCTAGGGTTAATATTCGCTGTGACACAGTTTCACAGATATCGACATGGTAGACGATTCATACTACAGACGAACCATAAACCTCTAATTTCAAAGTTTGGTTCTAAAAAAAGGTCTGTCAGTCTATACTGCAAATAGACTACTTTGTTGGGGACGATTCTCGTAAACTACAATTTCAAGATAGAGTTCCTAACATACAGAAATATTTTCCATGCACACAGTTTATCGCGACCCATTCCAAAAAATACAGAAGTCTTTAAAAACTCCATCATTTCTACTCTAAGGACAAATTGTGAAATCAAAAACATGATCGCGGGTACCATAAGAGAGCTCCCAGTTACTTTGACCGACATAAAAAGGGAGTCTCGACAGGATGAATTCATTCAATCCATAAAAAGCAAAATTCGCAATAAAGACCCCAATGCGCCTCAAGTTTTCTCCCTCTGCGATCATGTCCTACTATACAATGACCGCGTAGTGATTCCAAACAGCCTACAAAGAAAAATCCTCAGGGATTTTCACATTGGACATCCGGGGAAGAGCCGTACGAAAAGCCTCATGCGCTGCTATGTTTATTGGCCAAACATGAACAAGGACATAGCAGACATGATAGAATCATGCAAAGGATGGGTGCTTGCAACAAAAGCTCCAACCACGACTTGCAAACCATGCCCAAACACAGACCATCCATGGCAAAGAATTCATGTCGATTTTGCAGGGCCTATAGACAACATGTACTACCTCATTGTTGTGGATAGCCACTCAAAATGGCCTGAGGGCTTACAATGCAAAAGACCAAACACAAACTGCAAGATCGGATTTCTACACGAGCTATTGGCGCGTTTTGGCATGGTAGATTGTGTACTTACAGATAATGGCACTCAATTCACATCAAGTGAATTTAGAGACTTCTGCAAGTCATATCAATTGGACCACATTACAACGCCTCAGTACCACCCTAGGTCGAATGTCCAGCCCGAAAGGTTCGTTGACACTCTAAAAAGGGCTTTAAAAATGCACTAGGCTCACCGACAGATAGAGCATTGCAACAGTTTCTGCAGGTGTATCGAATAACCCCCAATCCGAATACGCCTATGGGAAGCTCGCCCGCAGAAACAATGTTTGCAAGAAAATCAAGTCTGTCTTCGACAAACTTATTCCACGGCAAGCAAAGTTAAAAAAAACCGTATCGACTCATAAGAAATATTTCAATCCTGGCGATAAAGTCTTTTTCAAGGCTTACAAAAACAACATAACATTCTGGGAAGTAGGCACCATAAAACAAAGAATTGGCGAACTGGTCTATATTGTCCAAGGACCGAAAAAGACTCACAAACGCCATTGGAACCAGCTTAGAAAATGCCGTTTGAAGGAATCGGAGGAATCGCTACAAAATAGCTGTGAAGAGCCGATCAACGTAATTTTCGATCACTTCGATCTCGATACGCCCCAACTCTCTCCTGAAGTGCGGCGCTCAGGAAGGAAAAGGAAATTTACTCAACCGCTCGACGTAAATCCCAAGAGAAAAAAGTATTAACAGTTTTATGTTTTTTTTTCTCCTTTTCAAAAGAAAAAAAAAGAAAACTCTTGGAAGTGGGGTGTTGTGAGACCGTAACATACCTATAACATGGACTCTTCCCGGACTATATAAAGTATGCGATATAACACTCTAGGAGAAGTGGGGGAAAGAGAGAGAGTGTATACTAATACCGTAGTATCAGCCGCGTACGACTACCAATATTGGACACTAGCACATAGTAAGCTCCGCTTACACTTACACTATCGTTGTAACCTTTTTGTTTAATATATCTTTCTTACTTCTAATCCGTGTTCCGTGTTTTCCTTCCGTGATCCCGACTTTGGGCTCATATCAATATATTATTCTTAAAATAGGGAATATTTTATTAATCAAAAATAGGATGCAAACATTTCGTCTCCTTACAAAAAAAAAAAAAAAAAAAAAAAGAAATAGAAAAACTTAAGGTATCATTAATCAATCGCTTGTCAGAAGAAGATCTCTAGGATCAAGTAAGGTAATTTTGTTAGTACTAAAGGATCATTTCTGACTCGGACATAATAAATTCTTTACGAATCCAGTATCAATCTCTGCGGGGCACTGTCTGGTCTACACTATTCTCGATAAATTCCGATTCACTGTATCGTGCTAGACAAAGATGATACTTGGTTCAGTAACAGAATCAATGCTAAGAATTTACCGCATATGAATTTTCATATTAAAAGAAAATTTGGTGTCTCTGTTACAACAGATAAACATTAATTTACTTGATTAGAATTAGTCCGATTTTTTTTAACCCCTACCAAAGTTGATCGATAGAATGGTATTTTTAGCGATTTTCAATTATTGTTTCTCAATTAGTAAAACATGTGCCAGTATCGCTAAGCATGTAAGCTATGTTAAAGCCGGCCCAAAAATGAGCTTGCATATAGTTTCGTAAATTCGCCTTCGATTTTAATTCATCCGTTTGACAGCAGAATCACTATCAGAGGGTCAGATTGTTAAAATCTAGGACCGTTATTTATATAACCTGACCTGATTAAGGACCCGGTCTGGCGATTCAGAATCATTCTTATTATGGAAATAAATTGTCGATTTTTTTAGACGTCTCTAGTAAATTTCCCAAATTAAGTGGCACTACATTTGGTGACACAGCGAAAACGGAAGTTAAATTTCTCAAGAGAATGTTTCTCCCAAAACGGGTACATGATAGAGTTAGACCTGTGTGCCCCCAGCGTCGGAGAATATATGGTTTGCCAAAAAATCATAAAGTAAATGTTCCACTCAGGCCCATTGTGGTTATGGTGGGCCTTGTCTTGGTTGAAGTTTTTGATCCTGTTTTGCAGATCTGTTTCTGGATATAATTCTTTCCAATTAACCCATATAAAAATACGAATAAATGGATCCGTGACTTTCAGAAATGTATTAAAACGAACATTATGGTGACTGGAAGTCGGCTCTACCGATTAACGATTACGAGCCATTATGCATTAGACCACTTGTATATCCCATCTTACAGTATCTCATATTCACAAACGGTCAAGTCAAGTAAAGACCAGAAAGACAGCTAAACCTTCTCTGTGTTTGCTGGTCCTCTGCTGGTCGATCTCTCTGGCTCGGAGCAAAGTGGAACCCAGACACGGCTATGTCGAAGGGCGGAGAACTCATTTGAAGAGGTAGACAGCTACCAGACACTATGTATACGGGGTTTCGAGCAGTTTTTGCCCGAACCTACAGATTCGGAATCGCCCCACGTTAAAAAACGGCATTGTGACACATCCCATCTTGTGGGGAGTGATGTGGTCGTAAACCTCTTATTTTAGTAACGTTTCAGAAAGAGTGACAGTTGTTTGGAAAATTCTGTCTTGAATTTATAATACTTTTCTAGTTCGTAAGTTAGTTTGAAGAGCCGAATATAGAGACAAAACTGCACTGTATATATAAATAAAAAGAAAGAACAATAAGATATATAATCCGGTGTTCTTATAGATATTTTTATTTTTACAAAATAGTGCTCAATGTAAATTTACAGAGCATTAATATTATTAATTAATTGATTTAAAATATGTTTTTTCCGCTACACTGTTCTAACCATGTTTCAAAAATGGAAGGTCCGAATTTAATTTTTTAATTAAATTAGTTCCATTTCATCCTCAAACGAATTTTGGAGTAACTTTTTAAATTACTGGGTTTTAAAGACAGCAAAAATCATAGTTCACGTTTCCAAGGATACATATATATATTTTCAAGCTTAGCTTATTTTGTACTGATTGGTATTTCTTGGTATATGGGAAAAACTCGAAATGTTTTGATAGAAAACTATCGAAAAGCATGGAGGGAAGATCACTAAGAAAATTAACCCTTCACACCCCTTAACATAACCACCCATCCTAAGTGGGAGATAGTCGTATGCTTTCGGCCATTGAAATCGAATAGAGGACCATTAAATTAGTCAGTCTGCTCTGTACGTAAATAGCCAATTTAACCATCGGAAAGACGCAACTGAAGCGTCTCTTGAAAGTAAATTACACTGACTCTTGACATCTTTCTGTTTGTAAATTTTTAAATTTAATTTCTTTTTTTTTTTTTGTTGTTTCTCCTTCCTTCTTTATCCTGTATTTTCTTTTACCCATTCCCTTTAATTATTAAACCTCTCACTTCAGCTTCACATCTATTAGGTTGATGCAAAAATAATGACGTAATAATGTCGTTTTTGACCTTAAAAATAGGTAAAAAAAACGACATTATTACGTCATTATTTTTGCACCAACCAAATACAATGTGCTTAGTGGACATCAGGAATAAGCCTTAATGTATTACTTTTTATTTTATTTGCTTTTTTTTTTATTATTAATAGGTTAAAAGAAGTAGATAGGTTCCCCTATCTTCTGGCCTGAGCTCCTTCCATATCTATTGAACAGGCGTAGAGGTTCTTCCCTTGCTCCCTGTACAGACTAGGGTTTAGCTGGTTATCTTTCTTCTACCAGGGCTACAATAATTTATTTGTTCTAATACTTTCGTGATCGGACTAAAATGTGACTGTGACTTTACATTGATTAGGATACCATGTTGGTAGTTTGCTGGCTGTTGCTTCCGACTGGTTGTTAGGAGACCAAAACTTTTGGTAGCCTGCTCTGATCAAAAACAGCAGAATACCGGTGTATTTGTAGTGCCATTTCGCGTATGGGTACGTGTCTTTACATGTATTTCCGGTGGGCAAACCCGAGTCTATACTATGCTCTGTTCCTAGTCAGGCTGTTTTTGCAGATTGGCGAATATATTTTGTGTATCAAAAGGTGAGGTTATCAGAAAGCTTAGAAATGTAGGTGTTCACAAGACATTCATCCACAACAAATATAAAAATAAGAACTGATAAGGTCACTGATTGTCGCGTGATTAACAACTTTGACTCTCGCGATAACTTGAGGCTCTGTAATAAAGTATATCTGTAGCCAAGTTAAGGCACGTCAAGCTAAACGGCGGTTCCGTATTGGATACACGTTCGAATCCTGTCGGAGGACGAATATTTTCTGTGCTAATTTCTCGGACATTCAGGCCGGTAAATTTTTTAATACTGTTTATTATAAACAGAGCATTTACTTAAATATTTGTATCTATAAAAATAATGTATAAATATAAAAACGTCTTAAAATAATTGTCGAATTTGTACATTTCATAATGTGTGACGTCATTTGTTTACATTTGATACGCCATGAGCAGATATGAATGTACGTGAGTGATTCATGGAAGATTGAAGTTCAGATGCAGTAAATTCGACCACGCTAACCGAACGCTCCTTCGTGGTCAAATCGGTAAAGGCTCGTCAAGCAAAATGACAGTTCCGTATAGGATGCAGGTTCGAATCCTGTCGGAGGAGGAATGTTTTCGCTTAAAATTTCTCGGACATTCAGGCCGGTAAATTTTTTTTAATACTGTTTATTATAAACAGAGCATTTACTTAAATATTTGTATCTATAAAAAGAATGTATAAACATAAAAAAATATCTTAAAATAATTGTCGGATTTGTCCATTTCCTATGTGTGACGTCATTTGTTCACATTTGGATGCGCTTTGGGCAGATATGAATGTACATGTGAGATTCGGGGAAGATTGAAGTTTAAAGATAGTATTAGGTTGGTGCAAAAATAATGTCGTTTTCTCACATATGTTACTAAATTCGACCTTGCTAAGCGAACGCTTCTCTGTAACCAAATCGGTTAAGGCACGTCAAGCTAAATGACGGTTCCGTATCGGACACACGTTCGAATCCTGTCGGAGGACGAATTTTTTATGTGTAAATTTCTCGGACATTCAGGCCGCTAAATGTTGTTTATTACAAATATAACATTTTCTTAAATATTTGTATCTATAAAAAGAATGAATAAACATAAAAATGCCATTGTTCATTTCATAATATATATATATATATATATATATATATATATATATATATATATATATATATATATATATGCATGCATGCATGCATGCGCACATGGGAGTGGATAGATTCGCCTATCGTCCGGTTCATACACCTCCCGAGTATTTGGACAGTACTAGAGGATTTCTAATTGCGTCTATTGCGTTTACAATTGCATTTCCGATTCCTTTTAAATAATATTCTTTTACTTTCTTTTACTTTTCGTTCCTTCACACACCCTTGCATCTTGGTAGCATCATCAAATTCTTTTAGTGCGCAACTTAATCTTTAACCGTCTATTTCAAGTGGCTCTTGAGCCTTGTCCCTAGCGAATCATGTAATATCTATCTATCTATCTATCTATCTATCTATATACACTTACACACACTGTCTCTCACACACTCACACACTCACACATACACACTCATATATGTGTGTGTCTGTTTGTGTGTGTGTTTGTCTATATACATTGATGAATCAATATGATTATAATTTTTCACATTTTATTTTCGTTTGAACCTTTCAAGTTAATATGTTTAATGTCTAATATTGAATATTCTTTGAATTAAAAGCAAACAATCGCTGTTCCTCATCACAAGGCTGTGAACTTTTACATATAAATGCATTTCTGTCTACACACACGGACTCACAGACATACACAATCTATCTATCTATCTATCTATCTATCTATCTATCTATCTATCTATCTATCTATGTGTGTGTGTGTGTGTACGCTTGGTTATGTGTGTGTGTGTATACTTAGTCACACATGAAGAAAACAAAGAAACGAATAAAGACCATTGAAAGAACAAAAAAAATCTCAAGGCTATAGACACACGGAAAACATTCCGGAAGTGGACAGCATTGATTTTTTTTTTTAAGACGCGCTCACACAATTTGCATTGCATTCAGGTAACGATATCCTACACGACTGTGGCGATGAAAGACGCGAGGATGATTAGCAATGTAAGGCAGAGAAGATCCCCACTTGGTTCTATCCTGATACGCAAACCTTCATTCCGTGGGGCATAAATTTTGCTGTAGCCCATAAGGACGTAGCAGGAAATCTTTGCTTTTGTCAATCTGGTCCGCGGAATGGCGGAGGCAGCGTCTCCGGCGAAGGTGCTGGCAATTTGAAGTTGGCTTCGATCCGAACCGTTGTCGAAATCTTTCCTTAACGCCAGATTCCTTGAAGGATGCCAATAACCTTTTTGAGAGATGGAATGGATTTTTTTTTTTTTTTTTTTTTTTTACTCCAAGGAAAAGATATTTAGTTCGTTGAGTTATGATGTCGCCACAAACTGAACGATAATTTGAAGTCGTGTGTATGATAAAGGATTAAATACGGTGGCAAGGATGATGAAACCGAAAGAGAAAAGAATAAAAAAAAAATCAAAAGAAGGAATGGAGAAAAAATAAGACCTGAATCGATAAATGAAAACGAAGAAGAATTGTAACTGTTCGAAAATATTATGCGCTAGAATCAATTGTGAAAAAAAGAAAACAAAAACAAGGAAACTTAAAAAAAAAAAGGCTTAAGAAAAAGAAAGAATTTAAATGATATAAAAAGAAGAATAACTTAATTAAATCCAAAAAAAGAATATTTTCGTAAATTCTAGGTTGAGATTATCCCATTATGGGAAATATTTTCTTAATCCTTCTGACTTCATGTTCTGTGTATTCCAATATTCTGAATTCTTCAACCCTAATCCATATAATTGTGATTTTCCAAGCGTAGCTTGGATGTGGCACAAGGACGAAAGGAAGGGGCACCCAATGAAGATCGAACTCACTACACATTGGTAAACGTTCTAGCGAGGCAAGCTTGCTAACCATTACACCACCTCGCGGTGCCCCCAATCCATATGATATTCAAGCATGAATTCTCGTCTCTCTTTTTTAAGATTATATCACTTCGAGTAATTCGTCTTTTTCTCCTTCTTTTGTTTTTCTTCTTGATCTTTTTCTTTCTTTCTTTTTCTTTCTTTCTTTTTCTTTCTTTCTTTTTCTTCTTTAACTACTTTTGCTTCTTGTTCTTCGCTTTTTTTCTTCTTCTTTTGTTTTCCTTGATCATTTTTCTTTTCTTTCTTTTTTCTTTTTTCTTCTTTATCTACTTTTACTTCTTCTTCTTCGCTTCCTTTTTATTCTTTTTCTACTTCGTTTGTTTTTCTTCTTGATCTTTTTCTTTTATTTCATTTTCTACTGTATCTCCTTTTACATCTTATTGTTCTTCGCTTCCTTTTTCTTCTTTTTCTACTTCGTTTGTTTTTCTTCTTGATCTTTTTCTTTTCTTTCTTTTCTTCTTTTTCTTCTTTATCTACTTTTACTTCTTCTTCTTCTCCGTTTTCCTTTTCTTCTTCTTTCTCTACTTTTTGTTCTTCTCGTTCATCTCTTTCCTTTTCTTCTTCTGTCTTCTTCTTCTTCTCAATGAATGGATATCCCTTGTTGGGCGGTGTCCTTCCCCATTTTCTTGGGGCGGAATGGGCTATTAATCTACCACACTGATCTAATGCGCGTTATTAAGGGTGAATATAACACGGACATTCATATCACAAGAATTCCCACACAAGGCTCGCGTTACTTTAAGAGTTAGCCAACCAAAACTATAGGACCCAGTCTATCCTATAGCAGTATATCCTGCTATTTTAGTCATAGCTATGAAAAGTAGTATAATTCCCACGGTGCATTGGTAAATATAACGAACCCAACTGGATTTCGAACTCGTTCGAATTTCTCATTCTGAACTATTATCCATCACACTACCCGCATATTACACACAAGGATACAGCATCTGGTATTCCTAAGTGGTCACCTTTATAGTTACTGACATGAATCGACGTTGTGCAACTTCGATGATCATACAAGAACCGATGTTTGGACGTGAAATGGCTGTAAGCTCTTTCGGCTTATTCTCGAATATGCAATGTGAATATTCTATATTCAGTAGCTAATTCTGAGTTAACGTTTCGATAATCCAATATCATTCTTCAGGATATTTTGGAAATTTTATCCTTATTTTTTAGAATAAATTATGTTTGAGGCTCAAACTTCTAGATTCCGAACTGCCCCAGAGAAAAAAATAACCCATTGAAAAAATGGTTAATTCGTGAAGTCGGTGCCATATTAATTGTGAGTTCCATCCCTGGGGCAGGTAATACAGAGTTATACTCAAGAGGAACGAGAGGAGCAACAACTGAGCAGTACTACAAAAAACGAGAATTACCTTGGCATAGACAGAGGTCAAGAAAAATCTATCGCCGTAGATTGAAGAAAGGTATCTGTTTGAAATTATTTCTAGGTTAGAGATACCTGAACAAGGCCGGATGGAAGAATAGCAAAAAAGTTCTGATAGTAATAAGAAATATTTTCACACGTGTCCTTACGTAAATAAACCATATTATTGTTTGATTCAATTTAATTGATGTAAAGAAAGTCCAGATTTCTCTGAATTTCGATATGAAGCTATGGCATTATACGACAAAGTGTGCGGTGAAAATATTACAATCAGACTAAACGAAAAGAACAATGTCTCTAATTAATAAAATTGTCTCGAGTACTTCCAGATGATGGTCAGAATACCCAGCATACACTAATGGTAAGCCAAAGCACATTACCTGTTATTAACAAGATTTTATAAGATCGCAGATATAGCAGTATAATATTGCAATAAATAATGCTATGTAGAAAAAATACTCCAATACTTTTTTTTTGTTTTTCTATCTATGTAGAAAGCCTCGCGCTGACAATTTAATCTCTATCTATAAAAGGCAGTGTGTGTGTGTGTGTGTGTGTGTGTGTGTGTGTAACGAATGCACGGACGCAATTTTTGACGGATTTGCACCAAAATTTACATGCATATGCTCCAAGTTAGCAGAAAGGCCAAGACCGTCATTACATTTCCCAACTCCCATCAATAGTGGAAATAATCGATTTTTTCAGGCCTCTACGGCAGTTTTCATGTAGTTTGCGGCCATTTTGTACTGGCCAGAATGTGAGCCTATAGCTGGCTGCCACGAATAGGCAGGAAGATTCTATTGGCCAGTGTGAGAGCCAACAGCTGACTGACACGAATTTTAACTAGCGTGCTAGCATGCAAAAAATCGATATCTGCATTCGTCACAAGTGGGAAAAATTTAAATCTGCATGACACTTTACTCCAATTGGCTCATTCGCTTGCTTAAACTCAACGTTGATTCTGATTCCGCAGAACTGGGTTGGGTGTGAAAAAATATTTGTTGGTAACATTCTTTTATCATTCAGTTTTTCCAGTTACGAGTCCTTTTTTCAAGCTGATCGTTTTGTGTTCATTTTGTTTTGTTCTTTTTTCGTAACAGTTTTAATGTTTAGTATAGAGCTTAGAAAAAAATCGCAGTGTGAGACAGGCAAGAAGTAAGGCATGTAGCAACATCAGCACGGCAAAGGGCACTTCTTTAAAGGGATGGAAGGTCAAAAATATTTTAAGTCAAGTGATAGCGATTGCTGTATGAGTCGTACGATTTTTGAATCAAGCACGGGCAACGCCGGGCCATGCTGCTAGTAATTAACAAAACTAATTTGATAGACAGATACAATAACTTTATGAATGGAATTTGTTAATAGTTGAAAAGATAATTTCGGTAATTATGTTTTATATCCTGATTTCCTTTCTCTATTTAATCGTTTTAGACAGTCTGTTTGCTGTACTTCCGCAATTACTTAACAGTAATATCTTCCCTTCAGACCGAAAACACGTATTAGTATAAAAGAAAACCTAGGGTATTATAAATACCTTAAATTATGCCACAAGTAGCCTCACTGACAGATTCATGAAAAAATGTTAACATCATGTCTCCATTTTTCCAGTCGTAAAATAAGTTAGCTTTACTTACCAGTTTTTTTAATGACACTATCCAATGTCGAGTTTAACGTTAATTTCTATTCATTCTGTGTATCTGCCTATTTTTAAAACCGCCATGTTGTATCGTGCCAATATATTTCACCATTAGGGAAGAAATGGTGAAAGCATGTGAAACGATAGAGAATGAAAATGGTGGAGGACGAAAGCTGAAAAGAGCGGTAGAGTCGAACGAATATTTAGGGAATCTTGCCAAGGAACGGGTGTTAAGTAGCAATATTTGCCTGGAGGGAAGGGAATTATTTTCAAAAGATAGAAGACCTGAGAAGAAATTATTAAAAGCAAAGGGAAAAGAAAATTGAAGAGAAGCGTTGGGGATAGTAAGAGTATGTGGATTGAGAGGAAGATTTGCAACGGAAGAAGACAGAAATAGGAAAATATTACGGGGGAAATATGGAAGAGGCTTAGAATTTCTATTTCGAAAAAAAAAAAAATCAAAAACAAGGTAATAAAGGGTAAAATCACCTGAAGCGACACAGGTGAACAAAAAAGGATACTGAATAAAACAATACAAGAAGAAGGGAAGTAGAGGAAAAAAAGGAAGAAAAGAAGAATAAAAAGAAAGAAAAGAAGAAGAAAAAAAGAAGAAAAACAGAAAGAAAAGAAGAAAATGTTAAAAAGTAGAAAAAATAAAGAAAAGAAGAGGAGAAAGAAGATAAAATAAGGAAAGAAGAAGAAGGGAAAAGACAAAGAAAGAATAGAAGAACAAGAAAGAAAGGATATGAGAAGAAGATAAAAAAAGAAAAGAAGGGATGAAGAGGAGAAAGAAAGAATAAAAGAAAAGAAGAAGAAGAGAAAGAAAAAGAAAAGAAAGAACAGAGGAAGGGAAGAAGAAGTGAACAAAAGAAAAGAAGGGAAAGAAAGAGATCAAGTAAAGAAGAGAAAGGAAAACGAGAAAGAACATAAGGTGCAAAGAAGAAGAGAAAGACAGAAAAGAAGGTGGAAGGAGAAAAGAACGAAAAGAAAAGAAAGAAAGAAAAAAGAACGGAAGAAGAAGATAAGGAAAGAAAAGGAGAAGAGAAAAAAAGAGAGCAAGTAAAGAAGAAGGGAAGGAAAACGAGAAAGAACAGAAGGAGCAAAGAAGAAGAGAAAGACAGAAGAGTAGGTGGAAGAAGAAAAGAAAGAAAGATGAGAAAGAAAGAAAAAATAAAGGAAGAAGAAGAGAAGGAAAGAAAAGCAGAAGAGAGAAAGTAGAGAAGGAAGGAAAAAGAGCAAAGAATAAGAGAAAGAGAGGTAAGAAGTTAGACCAAGAGAAGAAAGAAAGAAAAAAAAAGAAGAAAAGAAAGAAAAAAGAAGAAAAGAAGACGAAGATAAATAAAGAAAAGAAGAAGTAGAAGAAGAAGAAAGGAAGGAGAAGAACAAGAAGAAGAAAAGCAGAAACAGGAAGAGTAACCAAAGATTTTAGAAACAGGTAAACGAAACACTACAAGACACAAAATATGAAGAAAAAAGAAGCAGAAAAAAAGACAAATGAAGTTTGTCTGAGTCAAGTAATATTAGGTTGGTGCAAAAATAATGACGTAATAATGTCGTTTTTTGACGTTAAAAATACGTCAAAAAACGACGTAATTACGTCATTATTTTTGCACCACCCTGATAGAAAGAAGAATATGAGCAAAATGTCTGTTTTTATCAAGAGAATTAAAAGCGTGAGAAGAATAGAGAGAGAGAGAGAGTAATATATGGATGTAAAAGACGAAAATGAAGTATTACAAAGAAGAAGAAAGAAAAGCAAAATATTTGAAAAAAAAAAAAAAGAGTAGAAGTAGATAAAGTAATGGAAGAATAGGAATGCACAAAAGTAACGAAAAGAAGAAGAAGAAGAAGAAGAAGAAGAAGAAGAAGAGAAACGAAGAAAAGGAAAAAAAAAGAGAAAGAATGGGAGAAGTACAAATACATATCAACCAATTTCCGGTCAAAGACCAAACCTACGCAAATCCAAAAGAAAGCAAAGTAGAATCCGTGAAATCGAGAAAGAGGAAAGCAAAGAGGATTTAATTGGAAGGGGAGGATATGGTTCACCAAATGCTCAACAAGTAACAATCGATAATATATACGACGATATAAGACAAGCGAAATGGAAGCTTAAAGAGAGAATCATATGACGTGAAAGAAAACAAGGAAGAAGAACGAAGAATAGAAATAGGAACGAGTAAGAAAAACGACGTAATCAATGCAGAACAAAAATATGAAGAAAGGTAAAAGGAAAACGAAGAAGAAATACGACAAGAAATAATGAAACCAGAACAGACAAGAGAAAAGTAGAAAAAAAAAACATGAGGAAAGAATATGAATAGATTGACTGAAATATATTCGAATGAAATTAAGAAAGAAAGGAAAATGATACAATTAAAGAAAGAAAGAAAGAAAGAAAGACAAAAAGAAAGAAAGAAAGGAAAATGATACAATTAAATAAATAAAGAAAGAAAGAAAGAAAGAAAGAAAAAGAATAACATGAATGGATGACGAACATTAGAAAAACGAACGAAAGATTGATGTAAGGAAAATAGGAAAGAATGTGAGAACGAAAATAAGGACGATTGAAGAACAAACGAAAGAAAAAAAGAAAGAAAGAAATGAATAGTAACTAAGAAGAACATTCACTTTAAAAAGAAAAGAAAACACATAAATGAAACAGATAAATTATTATTATGAAAGAAAGTAAGAAAAATAAATAATGATGTAAAGAAGTAAAGCAATTTTTCTAGAAAAAAAGAAAGAAAGAAAGAAAAAAAGAAAGAAAGAAAGACGCAAGTAATGAAAGTACAAAAATGAAAAAAAAACAGTAAGGAAAAAAAAGAGAAATGAAGAAAGAAAGAAAGAAAGAAAGAAAGAAAGAAAGGGAGAAAGACGCAAGTAACGAAAGTAGAAAAATGACAAAAGACAGTAAGGAAAAAAAGAGAAATGATGAAAGAAAAAAAGAAAGAAAGAAAGAAAGAAAGACGCAAGTAATGAAAGTAAAAAAATGAAAAAAGACAGTAAGGAAAAAACGAGAAATGTTGAAAGAAAGAAAGAAAGACGCAAGTAACGAAAGTACAAAAATGACAAAAGACAGTAAGGAAAAAAAAAGAGAAATGATGAGAGAAAGAAAGAAAGAAAGAAAGAAAGAAAGAAAGGAAATAATGGAAAAGGAAATGGTGAAAGTAAGATTTCGGAATGAATGTAAAAAGAAAGGAAAAAAAAAGAAAGAAAAAGGGAAATAATGATGTAAAGAAAGACAGACATGAAAAGGAACAAAACAGAAAGAGAAAAAAAGATGAAAAATACTATAAAAAATGAATGAATATCAGTTTTTATATGAAAAAGCAAAAATTTGAATTCATAAATTAGCGGAAAACATATTTTACAAAAAAATAAAAATAACACGAAGTAAAATAATAATACGAATAAGAAAGAAAATATAAAAATACAAACCATATATATATATATATATATATGTGTGTGTGTGTGTATCTACACACAGCAAAGGCACATAATATATATATATATATATATATATATATATATATATATATATATATATATATATATATATATATATATATATATATATATATATATATATATAAATACACACACACACACACACACACACACACACACACACACACACACACACACACACACACACACACACACACACACACACACACACACACCTCGAGGTTGTGTAATGGCTAGCAAGCATGTCTCGGTAGAACAATTACGATTGAGTAGTGAGTTCGATCCTTACTGAGTACCGCCTACTTTCGGCCTTGTGCGACATCTAAGCTACGCTTGGAAAATCACCATATATATATATATATATAAGAGATAGTAATATACATATATGTGTGTCTGTGTTTGTAAGTGTGTGTTTGCGCGCGTGCATACTTAAACTTTATAAATGAATAAAGAAAGAAATCAATGTATAAAAAAAAGGATTGGCTGTTTAGATTAAGTGGAATATATTACATTAATAAATTCAGATAAAATTATTTTAGAAATAAATACAGGAAAATCTGTAAAGAAAATAAAGGGCTAGTGCTCTTGCCTTGGATTTAAACCAAACTAAGTTAAACGTAGGAAGTAATTCAAGAAAAAAAAAATGGCAGAAAGAAAGGGACAGAATTGATAAGAACCTGAAGAATTATTCCTATGATGCTTTGAGGAGAAAAAAACGTTACATTCAAGAACATGGAAGGCTATCCTGAAAGAAGATATCTGGGAGAATATCGATAAAGGAGAGCCATGCAAAGAAAGTAGGAAGAAACTAAGAGGAAGATAGAAAAACTGGAAGGGAAGAGATAAGAGAAAAGAAATTCATGATAAAAAAAAGGGAGAAAAATCGTGTGATATTGGAAATCGTACAAGTAGACATAATGATATGAAAAAAAAAAAGAAACTATTTAACAGAAATACTAGATAAGAAAGAAAATGAAAGAAAAGGAAGTAAAGACCTTAAATTAGTATAGATGTATGCGTCCTTGGAAAAGAAAATTGAAGCTCTTTTTAAAGAGGAGGGTACCGAAAACAAAAGGAAATAGTAAATTAAAGACAGAGAATTTGCGATGTGTGTTCGGTACATCTATATTTCTATATTATCAAAATAAAGAAAACTCATACTAAATAATTTGCATTACGATTTTATTATCAAAACAAGGATATTAAACTTAAACAAGAATAGCGAGATAAATATACAGTTGAAAAAGAAGTATTGCAAATAAGAAGAAAACCGGAAAAATGGAAAAAAGAAGAAGAATCAATAGCAGTAACGAAAGTAATAAAAGAACAGACAAAAGAAAGAAAAGAATAAAACAAAAGAAAAGAAAAAAATCAGAAGAAGAAGAAGAAGAAAAAAAAGAAGAAAATGAATAGCAGCGTCAATAGTAGTAATAATAAAATTTAAGAAGTCTTTGTAAGAGAGAAAGAAAAATGCTAATAGACAGTGATAAATCGAGAGGAAGATTGATGGAGAGTAAGAAGCACACGAAAACTGATTATGTTTCAATCTAACGGTTAACTACATCCTTTTCTGGAAACTTCAGATATACAGGTTTATTCCTATCAACATATCGATGGCTTCAGTCAGACGGAATACACCAGAGATCTCCAGACATATATCTGTCATGTCTTACCTCCCAGACCACATCTCTCGCGCATCCTTCAGTATTCTGAAATCATTGGTATTAGGTGTAGTGCAAACTCAAATCAACTAATCTTCCACCAGACGAACATCCATAACTATATCGCTCCACCTACAAATCTAAAGTAATAATCCCAACCTTATCTTGTTAGTATCCCATGACTCCTGTCTAGATAACGCCACTTCTCTTGCTTTCTTTTATTATTTTCTGTCTTCTTCCACCTTTTAACCCTTCTCTTCTTCTTTATGTATTGTTTTATTCAGTATTATCTTAGTCAGAACATTCGACTAAACTCGAGTCATGTTCTTAAATAGCCAGGTCAGTTCGAAACTTCTATATTGATGTAATGGTTGACGCCAAACACATTTATAAATATTTAAACTATCCGCTGTATACAATCGCTTTTTTAGACCAATGGTTAAAATGGCTTCGAGCAAAGCAATCCTATAGATCGTGGGTAACACCACTCTTCTTGTGGACTGGCGCACCAGAATCACAAAGAACTGTGCTATACAAAATCCACATAACTTGAGAACATTCGAGAAACTCAACAACTAAATTTGAAGAGAATATTATGATATAATCAAGGTGTTGGCCTATGACACTATATCAAACAAAAGTTTAAGCATAAAGAGCCCCTCACTACAAGAAAAGAGCGATACTAGCTACTGGAGTTGAGAAAACTATTTTCCTGAGGGAAGCACTGTGGATAGTGGCTCGAATTAAGGAATCGGAGAGCCGAGTTCGATTTCCAGTCGAAACCAGTACACTCACTCACATGCTTGGGAAAGGTATGAATCCTCTTCTTCTCCCTCCAGCTATGGGTAAATAGCAGGACAGACCGGGTTCTGTAGCCTTGGATGGCAACTGGTCTACCGCAGAAAGAAATGGCAACCTACTGCGGGAAAAAATCTACCTTGTGAGTCATGTATCAAAATATACATGGTTGCCTAAGCGTGTATCACGCATGGCAATTAACTGAATGATTTTCTTGGAAAGTGTTTTAAGAGGGGGGGTTCTATAAATTTCAACCGATATTATTATTGGTTGCTCGCCCTTTGAATAATGAATCCTTCCTCATATGGAAGATAATAATTGGAACATTATCCATATCATTGCGAAAACAAACCAAACACGCTATTCTACACATTGTTTTGGAACATCCGGGTTCTATAATCATTGTTCTTTTCGTTTGAACCGTTAACGTTTTAACGTCCATTGTGCCATCGGTGAATTGTATTTTATGTTCTTATATTTTTAATAACAGACGAACACTTCTTCTGGTTATTTTATTGATATTAGGTTGGTGCAAAAATAATGACGTAATAAAGTCGTTTTTTGACGTTAAAAATACGTGAAAAAACGATATTATTACGTCATTATTTTTGCACCAACCTAATAATATATACAGAAGCCGCTAAAAGAAATATGTGATGACACATCGTGTTAAAATCGCGGTCTAGTATAAAAGAAATACCAGTCTTAAGATAAGTCAACGTGGTGGAAAAATGGTAAAATATACTTTAATGCGATATCACCATTTTTCACTCTTTGATACACAGTTAAACTTGTTGAGTATGCGTTCTCATTAAGAAAATAGTTTTGGCTCTTAAACATTATTGCCAGGGTCCGTCATAAATACGGCAAGATAGCAACCAGATTATTGGGACCCTTCAACGTGTTGGAATCCAAGAATCAAGCACTGCTAAATCTTGGAATGTTTTTCTCATGTAGATTTGTGCGTGTCATCGGATATTTTCTTTTCTTTAAAATCATTTCACAACAATTAAGACAATAACGTCAATAAGTTGCAATAGATAACTGGGAATCAGGAGAATCTGTGAAAAAAATGATGACAGAACAATAAAAAAAATAGTATTGTAGGAGACAAAATTTGGCGATTGACATTGCATTGATATTTTTGAAGATCGTAGTTGAGAGAAAAGCAACAGACCGTAGTGCTACAGAAGATGACGATTGACATTTGTTACGTTAAACCAATAATTGTACTCCCACCTTAGATTTTACAAGTATATTTTAATACCTTACATATTTTCGACGAGATATGAGAATGACACTCATCTCTTTATTTCTTTGAATATGCAGATTATGGAATTTTTTTATGTACGGTCAAACTAAAGCCAGTTCTTTGAAGAGAACCTTCTTTTCTCCAACCTCTTGTCTGGTCTCTGATCGCAGGCCAGACGAACGCTGCTTGTCTCATAAGTACAAGTGACCCTAATAGTGTTCAATGGATAAGGCCTACTCACTTTCATATGCCAGCACGTGACTTAACTCCTAACGGCTTTTTCTCGCGCGTGTTTGGATATAACAACTTCACTTAGCTGTTTGCTTTCAGAGGAATCGGACGTCACCAAAATTGGACTTAGGTGGTTGCTTTCAGAGGAATCGCACGTCACCAAGAATCGAATGACCGACCAAAGGATCCTGAACGGTATTCTCAAACCCAAGTCGTCTATACACCTGTGGTTTATCTGCGTATACTATTCGTCTTCGGCAAGGATTGAACGGCGTTAATCAAGGACTTATATCAAGACATTAGCAACTCCACCTTTTTCACTCGGAGAATTGAAGAGACATCTTTTCTTTTGAACTTTATTTCTGGTAAAAATCGATCGACGTCGATCCCTACAATTTGTATGTCTTTACATGTTCATATATATATATATATATATATATATATATATATATATATATATATATATATATTCTATAATATGCTGTCACTATTTTTGTCTGTATTTCGTCGCATTGATATATGTTTAATCAACTAGTTGCCCCTATATCCCTTTTACTATTTAGTTCTCTTTTCTTTAATTTAATACACTGTATATTTTATAAATAAAGTATTTTTATTATATGTTCTCGTGTCGTCTTCTGTTGTTCTGTGTCTGTATATTGTTCGTTTTCTCACTGCGTTTATCGACGTCCTCAAATACCCAAGTAATCTATCAGCACTGGAGGAGAGCTGGCAGTTGTTTTCCTTGGCAACTGCATGTGGCACCAGTGTGCTTCGTTTCCAGACCTTACCAGTGCGTGAAGATGACGAGCAACAGCAATATGAGAGTCTGCATTAGCCCAAGCCTATTCTCTAGTGTTCTGGCATGGTTCTTCTTTAGTCAGTGCCTGCAAATAGTTCTCATCAAAGTGAACAGGTCGTCTCGAACGCAGAGTATCTGTGAGTTCGGAATACCTCTCTTCGAAACGGTAATACAGTCGATAATGAAGTCATCTTCGTACACAGCACAAACACCTGAAGTAACTTTGTTAGTTTTGTGACCTTGATTAAAAACAAAGGTTGTCGAACATGCTCATTATTGTCTATTTATCATTCCATCTCAAAGTGGTGTCTAATTTGAAATAACATTTCAATAATGCTAGACAACAGTTTCACAGCCCGACAAAAGTTTATAAGAAGCAAAAAATTCTACGAAATATTATCCTTCGTAATCATGGGAATAGCATCAGAAAAAAAACAAAGAATATATGTAACGACTTTATATATATTTGTTGAAATTAACGTTTAATATGGTTTCCTAGTATCATCCAAACCTTTCTGTGTATAGATATTTTCCAACTATTTTATCCATAGAAGACAATAAAGCCACTAATATTAAAAGGTTTACTGGTTGTTAAAGTACCGTAATTCCCCCTGTATGATAAGCCTTCATCCATAATATGCACACCTAAAATTAGGCTGAAAGTTTGAGAAAATGCTTCTGCTCATGCATAATACGCACCTATCGTTTGGTTATCAAACCTTATAAATTGTAACACTCCAATTCCATTACGGCCAGCGTTTCCTAATCTTATTTAAAAAAAATGGTTTTAAACATAAAATAATATTCTAATTTAGTTTTATGATAATTCTAATTTTATTTTACGACAATTTGTAAAATTTTTTTGAAGCAGTGCATAATACGCACCCCTGAATTTCTTAGAAAAAATGCGTATTATACATGAGGAATTACGGTATATGAGAAAAAGAAAATCATATTTAGTAGGAACAATAATAAAATAACAGGAATCAAAAATGTAAAAGGTAACGACTGATATTATATTTAAATTTTGAAGGTCAAATTTGATTGGAAGTAAGAAGTATAGAAAATGTAAATTAGTTTCGTTTAGTGCCAAACTATCTGAAGATTTTCAAACGAAAAACATTCTACAATTGGTACGAATGCCACGAATATTGGGGAAAGGATAGTTAAGGTGCTAAGTGATTATTTTACCAGTTTACTGGTTTACTCATATTTTTTTCATTTTGGCATAAATCCAAAAGTCAATCAAATTCGATTGGGCCCAACATAAACACAGAAGAATCCTGAATTTTCTGGAAGGGAAACCAACTTCTCATGTCAGATAGATGTTAAGAAGTATCTCCAAACTGAGGCTGTTTTCGTAAAACGATTTTCCCAAAACTTTTACAAAGTTAGGCTTTAGACTGCTAAAGCATTGGTGAAAGAATTATCCATCGACCGCCAACCGATCATGTTTAAGACAGAGCCGCTTAATTTATCATTCGCATTTATTGACAGCTCCAAATGTAAGCTGACCCAAAATGCGTGTGTCTGAAGAATGCGAGAGCTTAATAATGTGGACATAAAGAGGGACAGATTTCTTGTAGTGAGAATTTGAAGAAAACATAGGAGAATGGAAAATGACGTGTGAGGAATGATTTAGAATGCTGAGTTGGAAAGAAGAAGAAGAAGAAGAAGAAGATGAAAAATAGAAAATAGATAAACAGAAAAACAGAACAAAAAGAAGACGAAAACGATGAAGGAGAATAAAAGACAATGAAAAAAGAAAAAACAGAAGAAGAAGCAGAAATAAAAAAAAGAAGAAAAAAAGAAATATTACAGACAATACAAAACAGAAAAACAGAAGAAGAAGAAAAGAAAAAGAAAAAGAAGAAAAATAAAAGATGCAGAATAGACTATAGAAAATCAGAAAAACAGAATAAGAAAAGAAGAAGAATACATAATAAAAAACAGAAAAGCAGAAGAACCCGAAGAAAAGAAAGAGAAGAAATGAAGAAGTAGAATATACAATAGAAAATCAGAAAAATCTGAAGACAAAAAGAATACAAAATAGAAAAACAGAAATAAGGAAGAAAAGGCAATAGGAAAACAGAAAAACAAAAGAAAAAGAAGAAAAAAGAAGACGAAAAATGAAGAAAAG
>OZ010607.1:42211856-42231856 GCA_963932145.1 Acanthosepion lycidas | reverse complement strand
TTAGTTGCATGGTCTCTGGAGATTCCAACTCCGAGTCTGCATATTCTTTTCATTCTTTTTATGTACCTTGTTCTTTCAAGGCGTTGACGATCAAGGCTCTCCGGAATTTCCTGTCTTTTGTAGCTTTTAGTAACATTTTTACAACTCTCGCAAACCCTGATCGACTATCCATTGACTCAATTTCGCCGGGTAGGTTGTGCGTTGTCGCTCTTACCATCAATTTATCCGGTGAGTATCAAATTTCTCAAATACACGTTCCTCAGTTCCATGCTAACAACTTCTCTCGCACTTCCTGCTTGTGAAATATTTTTTTCCTTTCTGGTCCACGTAGATCTTCCAAAATTTAAGAATAATTTCAGCCGTTATCTTTTGAGCTCTTAATTCTTGTTCTTTTATTGTTCTCTCTCCTTAATAATTTATTTTACTATATTCTCTCCCACTGCTTGATTCTTAGGTATGTATTGTCTTGCTAAATTTGAAATAATTAAAATAATCTATATTATATATCGCCTTTCTTTCCTTGTTTTCGAACTGAACATATCTGCAATATATCTGAAGATATATTGTTAACTCTTCTTTCAAACAAAACCTAATCTTTCATTTTTCATTTTTTCCAAATCCGGTAATAATTTCCACACAATTGGTTTGTTTTACGTAGAAAATTTGAAAATGGTTTTCATTCTTCAATTAATTAATATTATAAATTATATTTAAAATATGTAAAAATTTAATTTTGGTTGAGCTGAATTTTTCTTTGATTTCTAAAACTGAATAAAGAGGAAACTTACCCTCCAGTATTTTTTTTTTTAACAAAGGACGGATTCATTAATTAAATTCACACTTCGATGAATGAAAAACATAAAACCTTCTGAAATTTCGATAATTAATTAAATTTCCATATTTTCTTTTAATGAATGTCTATCAGGCGTTTACATTTTATTTCTATCAATTTTTCAAAAATTTATGTATGAATTGTTACAACGAAGAATTATAATTATTAACCACTGTTTTGTGGAAAAGACTCCCGGCAGCATGTTTTCCAAATGGCTACAATTTCAAATTCTTCAGTTCATTGTTTATTGATTGTATTTCGACAGCTTATCAACACTCCGTAGGTTATTTAAAGTAAGAAAATGTCTTTAGATTGTAAGGATTTTTCTTTCAGATAATAATAGTATTATTCATACAAGTATTAATAATTAACCCGGGGAAGGGAGAAGAAGTAAACTCATACCTTTCAAAAGGGTAATTGCTCGTGAGTGAATATAACGAACCGAGCTGAAATTAGAACTCGGTTCTCCGTTTTATCATTCCTGGTCATTATCCATAACACCACCTAAAACTTCAAGCTAGCAGCACCTGCTATTCCAACGCGGTGACCCATCTAAATACTAACCAGGTTCGAACTTGCTTAATTGCGATAATCTAACCGGAAACGGTGTTTCAACTTGAAAGATTTAACATTTTCAAGTATAGTCTCAACCACTATCCTTCCGATATAACATCATTAACAGCATGTCTGCACATTTGACATTAACCTTCTACCTTGAGTGGTTCTTCGGCTTTGTATAGGGTGAAAATTAGTATGAAAGTATTCTTTTCATTCAGACTAGCATAATAATTTTCGTTTATACGTTTTAGCAGCTTAACCTCCTTGCATCTCTCACAGGTGCATTAGAACGGTGAGTATTGACTGATAGACTTTCCTGTGTATGACGATGAAGTATATACAGCAGCAAAGCCTCTGATCGGAAGGCCGTCCTGGGTATGACGATAAACTACATCCGCGTCCGGGTTAAAACGATAAACTATGTCAAGCAGCAAGGCCTTTGATCACGAGGTTTTGAGGATCGTGGAACCACCTCTTAATTGCCGCTGTTCCCAGGTCCATCCAGACCCGGGGTGGTAGCACCTGCTAGTGCGCAGCTATAGGCAAATAGTTAATATTAGGTTGGTGCAAAAATAATTTCGTTTTCTCACATAGTAACATATGTTAGAAAACGAAATTATTTTTGCACCAACCTAATATTATTACCAGCAATACATTTTTGAAGGAAAAATATTACAAGAAACAGATTTTTGACGAAACAAAATATTACCAGCAATAAAAAATTTTGTCGGCCTTAAATAACTCATTGAGGTTGATATGCCGTAAAACAAAACAAACAAAGCAAATCAAACTGATCGGGAGGTTTTTGGAGCATAGAACCACCTCTTAGTTACTGTTGTCACAGGTCCAATCTTACTTGGGATGTTAGTACCTGTTTGATTCCAGACTGTGTGCAAATAATTAACCCGCAAAATGGGGTCAAAATACTATGAAAGTATAAAAATACCAGTAGTACAATTTTATAATAGGTTGGTGCAAAAATAATGTCGATTTTTGACGTTAAAAATAAGTCAAAAACCGACATTATTTTTTCAGCAACCTACTAATAGAGAAACTTACCAGCAGTAGATTTTTGTAAATGAAATTAGTAATTCTCCCAAGAAAATTAAATTTCCACATTAAATAGCCCTTGAGGAATTGGTATGCCGCCAAGTGTTCAAAGAATTATATGATAGAGAATATTCCATTAATATGAGCCTTTGCCAAAAGATATTCTTTAAATAGGGGAAAAAAGCTTTTTTTTTTTTCACTGACGTCTTTCGTAGGTAAGCGGTTACGTATGCAGGCTCAAACGAAACACTTCCCTTTAAAGGTGAACGCAAGTTTGATCCCTGTAGTTGAACAGGTTTTTATGTTTTTTTTTTGTTTTTTTTTTTTGAACTGAGATTTCTCGAATACGCAGGTCGATAGACGCAATTAACACTGTTTAAAAACCTGGAGACTGTTTCAAATACGAAGTGTCTACTATAAAAAGAAATCGTCTCAAGTAACATATAGGATTTTCTAGAGCGTATCTTAGATGTGGCACAAGGCCGAAGGTATGGTCACTCAGTGAGGATCGTACTCACTATTCAGTCGTAACTGTTTAGTGAGACAACCTTGCTAATCTTTACACCACGCCGAAGTTCCCCACTTGAAGTAGTATAGTTATTTTCCAAGCGTAGCTTAGATGTGGGACAAGGCCGAAAATATGGGGCACCCAGTGAGGATCGTCAGCACTATTCAATCGTAACTGTTCAGCGAGACAAGCTTGCTAATCATTACACCACGCCGAGGTTCCCCACTTCAAGTAGTATATATGTGAAAAGATAAATTGAGGTTTGATCAACGTTCTCGTTGAATGTCCGTGGAAATATCTAAACATTTTGAACAATCATAGAAATTGATAATTTATTTTGCCATAATCTAACTTTTTTCTGTTATCTCCCATTCGTTTGAAATTGTGCTTCTTTCTAAATATATACAGGCAGAACTGCATTGTGGAGGATTTTAGTGGCGCCGTAAAGATTACAAATGTAATTGGCTAAAAATGTCAAGAAACCTATAGATCCAAAGTAAAATGATTAAAAAGAAAATACAAAACCCATTCAATACTGATTTTGCGCAAATCTCGTCTGTTGCTTCAGGAGGAAGACTTCTCTTAAGTTTAGCACTTATTTTGTACTTTCAGACACTTAACATATACAAAAGATTTGATCCTGTATGTTGCAGGATCTTTTAATAGCACCGTCTGATTTGTATAAATATCCGAAACAAGAATTTGATCCGCTATTTTGAGTTTGGATTTCTTACAGTATATCTATCCCAAGGCTTTCTTATATTGTAGATAGCAAATATCAAATCACAATGGATGACATGAAAAGCGGCTCAATAACGCCAGTTCTATATTTGCTTCTATCACCGGAATCAATATCTAGTTTGGTCGTGCTTTTTCTTGTCTAAGAATCTTAATGTATCTTCTTACGACTACAAATATGTCTGATCTTTCTGTGTATTTTTATTCGTTTATTTTTTAATTTCTTTTTTAATTTCTTTTTCGTCGTGTATGTCTTTTTTTTTTCTTTCTCTTGCAAACTATATTTCCTCGTATTCCCGATGTTATCTTTACTTTTGGTTTCAACGTTTCTTTTTATTTCTTTCTTATTTATTCAACTTTGTCGTTTTTTTTTTGTTTTTTTTTGTTGATTCTATATTCCCATGTGCTTTCAGGTTTACATTATCTAACTAAGTCTTTCCTTACATTTTCTTTCCTCTCTAAAGTGGTGTCTTTACCGTTTTTCTTTTGTAGACATTTTACATGTTTTTGCTTTCGTAAATTGTTTTCTTTCTTTCTTTCCCATTCTCCATTGTTTCTCTCCTCTCTCATTTCGCGTTGTATTTTTCGTTTTTTTTTTGTTTGTCGCTCTTTTGTACTTTCTTTCTTTTTTCTTTCTTTCTTTATTTGTATTTTTGATTTAACGTGATTGTTTCTTTCTCTAAACTTTTCTTCTATCTCACTTTCCTCGCGTCGCTTTTTCGTTGTATTATTCTTTTTTCTCTTTTTATTTACACGCTCTTTTTTTCTTCGTATCATTTCTATCTCTTCTTTTTCGTGTTCTTTTTTAAAACGTTGTATTCTCCGTTTTACTTTTTCTTCCTTTTTCATTTTCTTCCTTTCTTTTTTTTTCTCCCCTTTTTTTCTTGTTTTCGTTCTTTCATTGTTTCATTTTATCATTGGTCTAATTATTTCTCTCCTGTTTTCGATTGTCGCACTTTTCTCATCACTTTTACGTTGTTTTATAGCGATGTATTCTCCGTGTGATCTTTCTCGTCTTTTTAAAATTTTCTTTCTTTTTTCTGTCTTTCTTTCATTCTTTCTTTCATTCTTTCTTTCTTTCTTTCTTTCTTTCTTTTTATAGTTGGTTTCACGTAAGTTTATTTCTCTCCTCATTTCTATTGTCTCTCTCTTTTCTCATCTCTTTTGCGTTGTTTTATATAGCGTTGTATTTTTTGTCTTCTTTCTCTCCCTTTTGAATTACCTTTCTTTCTTTCTTTCTTAACATTTCGTTACTACGATTTTCTTTCTTTTTCTTCAGTCATCCGTCCTTACAAAGATTTTTATTTCTTACTTTTCTTTCTTCCTTCCGTTCGTTCGTTCTTTCTTTCTTTCTTTCTTTCTTTTTTCTTTTTTCTTTCTTTCTTCTGTTTTCGTACATATTTTTCATTAATTTTGCTCCATTTCTCTTTTTTTTATCTAGTTTTCCCTCTTTTTCTTTAGTTTTCTTTCTTTCTCTCTTTCTTTCTTAAAATTTTGTTACTACAATCTTTCTTTATTTCTTTCTTTTAATCATCTTTTTCTTATAGAGATTTTTATTTCTTCCCTTTCTTTCTTTCTTTCTTTCCTTTGTCTCTTTCTTTCTTTCTTTCTTTCTTTCTTTTGTCTCTTGTTTGCTTTCTTTCTTTCTTTCTTTTGTCTTGCTTGTTTGCTTTCTTTTTTCCTAACTGTATATCTTCTGTTTTATTTCTTTTTATGATTTTTCTTAACTTTTCTCCTAACTTCTGTCTTTCTTTCTTTCTTTCTTTCTTTCTGTTTTTTTGTCTCTTGCTTTCTTTCTTTCTTTCTTTCTTTCTTTCTTTCATTCTTTCTTTCTTTCTTTCTTTTGTCTTGCTTGTTTGCTTTCTTTTTTCCTAACTGTATATCTTCTGTTTTATTTCTTTTTATGATTTTTCTTAACATTTCTCCTAACTTCTGTCTTTCTTTCTTTCTTTCTTTCTGTTTTTTTGTCTCTTGCTTTCTTTCTTTCTTTCTTTCTTTCTTTCTTTCTTTCATTCTTTCTTTCTTTCTTTCTTTTGTCTTGCTTGTTTGCTTTCTTTTTTCCTAACTGTATATCTTCTGTTTTATTTCTTTTTATGATTTTTCTTAACTTTTCTCCTAACTTCTGTCTTTCTTTCTTTCTTTCTTTCTTTCTTTCTTTCTGTTCTTTTTCTCTTACTTTCTTTCTTTCTTCCTTTCTTTCTTTCATTCTTTCTTTCTTTTTTTCTTTTTTCTTTCTTTCTTCTGTTTTTGTACATATTTTTCATTAATTTTGCTCCATTTCTCTTTTTTTTATCTAGTTTTCCCTCTTTTTCTTTAGTTTTCTTTCTTTCTCTCTTTCTTTCTTAAAATTTTGTTACTATAATCTTTCTTTATTTCTTTCTTTTAATCATCTTTCCTCATAGAGATTTTTTTTTATTTCTTCCCTTTCTTTCTTTCTTTCTTTCCTTTGTCTCTTTCTTTCTCTCTTTCTTTCTTTCTTTCTTTCTTTTGTCTCTTGTTTGCTTTCTTTCTTTCTTTCTTTCTTTTGTCTTGCTTGTTTGCTTTCTTTTTTCCTAACTGTATATCTTCTGTTTTATTTCTTTTTATGATTTTTCTTAACTTTTCTCCTAACTTCTTTCTTTCTTTCTTTCTTTCTTTCTTTCTTTCTTTCTTTCTTTCATTCTTTCTTTCTTTTTTTCTTTTTTCTTTCTTTCTTCTGTTTTTGTACATATTTTTCATTAATTTTGCTCCATTTCTCTTTTTTTTATCTAGTTTTCCCTCTTTTTCTTTAGTTTTCTTTCTTTCTCTCTTTCTTTCTTAAAATTTTGTTACTATAATCTTTCTTTATTTCTTTCTTTTAATCATCTTTCCTCATAGAGATTTTTTTTTATTTCTTCCCTTTCTTTCTTTCTTTCTTTCTTTCCTTTGTCTCTTTCTTTCTTTCTTTCTTTCTTTCTTTCTTTCTTTCTTTTGTCTCTTGTTTGCTTTCTTTCTTTCTTTCTTTTGTCTTGCTTGTTTGCTTTCTTTTTTCCTAACTGTATATCTTCTGTTTTATTTCTTTTTATGATTTTTCTTAACTTTTCTCCTAACTTCTTTCTTTCTTTCTTTCTTTCTTTCTTTCTTTCTTTCTTTCTTTCTGTTCTTTTTCTCTTACTTGCTTTCTTTCTTTCTTTCTTTCTTTCATTCTTTCTTTCTTTTTTTCTTTTTTCTTTCTTTCTTCTGTTTTCGTACGTATTTTTCATTAATTTTGCTCCATTTCTCTTTCTTTTTATCTAGTTTTCCCTCTTTTTCTTTAGTTTTCTTTCTTTCTCTCTTTCTTTCTTTCTTAAAATGTTGTTACTACAATCTTTCTTTATTTCTTTCTTTTAATCATCTTTTTCTTATAGAGATTTTTATTTCTTCCCTTTCTTTCTTTCTTTCTTTCTTTCTTTCTTTCTTTCCTTTGTCTCTTTCTTTCTTTCTTTCTTTTGTCTCTTGTTTGCTTTCTTTCTTTCTTTCTTTCTTTTGTCTTGCTTGTTTGCTTTCTTTTTTCCTAACTGTATATCTTCTGTTTTATTTCTTTTTATGATTTTTCTTAACTTTTCTCCTAACTTCTGTCTTTCTTTCTTTCTTTCTTTCTTTCTGTTTTTTGTCTCTTGCTTGCTTTCTTTCTTTCTTTCTTTCTTTCTTTCTTTCATTCTTTCTTTCTTTCTTTCTTTTGTCTTGCTTGTTTGCTTTCTTTTTTCCTAACTGTATATCTTCTGTTTTATTTCTTTTTATGATTTTTCTTAACTTTTCTCCTAACTTCTGTTTTTTGTCTCTTGCTTTCTTTCTTTCTGTTTTTTGTCTCTTGCTTTCTTTCTTTCTTTCTTTCTTTCTTTCTTTCATTCTTTCTTTCTTTCTTTCTTTTGTCTTGCTTGTTTGCTTTCTTTTTTCCTAAATGTATATCTTCTGTTTTATTTCTTTTTATGATTTTTCTTAACTTTTCTCCTAACTTCTTTCTTTCTTTCTTTCTTTCTTTCTTTCTGTTCTTTTTCTCTTACTTGCTTTCTTTCTTTCTTTCTTTCTTTCATTCTTTCTTTCTTTTTTTCTTTTTTCTTTCTTTCTTCTGTTTTCGTACGTATTTTTCATTAATTTTCCTCCATTTCTCTTTCTTTTATCTAGTTTTCCCTCTTTTTCTTTAGTTTTCTTTCTTTCTCTCTTTCTTTCTTAAAATGTTGTTACTACAATCTTTCTTTATTTCTTTCTTTTAATCATCTTTTTCTTATAGAGATTTTTATTTCTTCCCTTTCTTTCTTTCTTTCTTTCTTTCCTTTGTCTCTTTCTTTCTTTCTTTCTTTCTTTCTTTCTTTTGTCTCTTGTTTGCTTTCTTTCTTTCTTTCTTTCTTTTGTCTTGCTTGTTTGCTTTCTTTTTTCCTAACTGTATATCTTCTGTTTTATTTCTTTTTATGATTTTTCTTAACTTTTCTCCTAACTTCTGTCTTTCTTTCTTTCTTTCTTTCTTTCTGTTTTTTGTCTCTTGCTTTCTTTCTTTCTTTCTTTCTTTCTTTCTTTCATTCTTTCTTTCTTTCTTTCTTTTGTCTTGCTTGTTTGCTTTCTTTTTTCCTAACTGTATATCTTCTGTTTTATTTCTTTTTATGATTTTTCTTAACTTTTCTCCTAACTTCTGTCTTTCTTTCTTTCTTTCTTTCTTTCTTTCTTTCTTTCTTTCTGTTTTTTGTCTCTTGCTTTCTTTCTTTCTTTCTTTCTTTCTTTCTTTCTTTCATTCTTTCTTTCTTTCTTTCTTTTGTCTTGCTTGTTTGCTTTCTTTTTTCCTAACTGTATATTTTCTGTTTTATTTCTTTTTATGATTTTTCTTAACTTTTCTCCTAACTTCTTTCTTTCTTTCTTTCTTTCTTTCTTTCTTTCTTTCTTTCTTTCTTTCTTTCTTTCTGTTCTTTTTCTCTTACTTGCTTTCTTTCTTTCTTTCTTTCTTTCTTTCTTTCTTTCATTCTTTCTTTCTTTTTTTCTTTTTTCTTTCTTTCTTCTGTTTTCGTACATATTTTTCATTAATTTTGCTCCATTTCTCTTTCTTTTTATCTAGTTTTACCTCTTTTTCTTTAGTTTTCTTTCTTTCTCTCTTTCTTTCTTAAAATTTTGTTACTACAATCTTTCTTTATTTCTTTCTTTTAATCATCTTTTTCTTATAGAGATTTTTATTTCTTCCCTTTCTTTCTTTCTTTCTTTCTTTCTTTATTTCTCTCTTCCTTTCTTAATTTCGTTACTAAGATCTTTTCTTTATCTTTTAATCATCCTTGCTTAGTAGCATCTTTATTTCTAACATCTTTCTTTCTTTCTTTCTTTCTTTCTTTCTTTCTTTTCTAGTTTTGGTACATATTTTTCTTGACTTTTGCTTCATTTTTCTGTCTTTTTTATCTAGTTTTCTCTCTTTCTTTTTCTTTTTCCTTCTTTTTACTTTCTTTCTTCCTTTCTTTCGTTCTTTCTTTTTTATTCTTAACCTTTCGTTACTAAGATCTTTTCTTTATTTCTTTAATCATTCTTCCTTAGTAGCATCTTTATTACTAACATTTTTCTTTCTTTCTTTCTTTCTTTCTTTCTTTTTTTCTTGTTCAGTTTTCTTACATATTTTTCTTTACCTTTTCTCCATTACTTTCTTTTTCCGCTAGTTTTCTCCCTTTCTTTCTCTTAAGTTTTCTCTGTTTCTTTCTCTTTAGTTTTTTTTCCCTTTCTTTCTCTTTAGTTTTCTTTCTTTCTCTCTTCCTTTCTTTTACAGATTTTAAAAATGTCTATATCAAGTTCTTTCATTTGTGATTCTTTTTCTCTCCTGTCTTTATCTTATTCTTTCCTCTTTAACATTGTATCAGTTTCCAACCCCTCTCTCTTTCTTACTTTGCCAGTTTGACATTTGGCAAGTACAGAGACACGTGAACGCAATAAGTTTTTTTTAACAACATTCACACTTCAGCATTATTTATTGTTTTTAAAAGTGATGATTAGAATTTTAATAAAACTAAAACATATGAAAATGAATTTATACATTTTCTGTGTATTTGAGAATTCATAATAAAATATGTACTATTTATTTAATTCTATTATTTATTTCGAATTGAGTAGAACTTAATTAAATGGTAAATAATGATTTTCCTTATAGTTAATTCACATATATTAATAATTTAGTTAATATTTATAGATTTAAGAATAAAAAGAAATTTACATTTATTTATTTATAAATTGTTCAATGATAAATATTGCACTGTATTCGTTATAATTGTATTAGTTTTTACAATGTTGTAAATAGAAAAGTATTCTTGTAAATAAATATCTAATAAATATATAGTGTTTATATTTTTGTTTTAAATTCACAAGAAAAATATAAATTGACTTTCATTATATGCGTATGTTTTATTCCAATTCTAATATATGCTTTATAAAATAGTAGACATTCTTGAAGAGTAAAAATTGTTAAAAATCGCCGTCATTTTTTTTACTATGTCATATTGCGGGCACGTTTCGTAATGTTTGTCGATATTTTTATGTCATTTTTTTCTTTTATTTTTTACAGTTGATATTTTCATTCCTTTCACTTCATCTCGCAGTCCTTCTTCTTCTTCTTCTTCTTCTTCTTCTAATCGGTAATCTACATCCTGGATAAGACGATAAACTACATCAAACAGCAAGGTTTTGAGGAGCGTTAAACCACCTCTTAATTGTGGGTATTCCAAGATCCACTCTGAACCGGTGTGATAGCACCTGTTAGGGTCCAAGCTATGGGCAAATAGTTAACCCCCAAACTGGGGTCAAAACATCTCAAAATATGTTTTAATACCAGCAATAGAGCTTTGTAAAAAATTATCACGAGCAATAAATTTTCAAAGAAAAAACATATTACCAGCAATACATTATTAGCAGCAATACTTTTTGGGGGAAAAAATATTACCAGCAATACATTTTGGAACAAAACAAAATTACCAGCAATAAAATTTTACGAGTAATACATTTTCGTGAAATACTTTCTGAAAAAAAATATTATCAGCAATAAAAATCTTGTCGGCATTAAATAACCTATTGATGTTGATATGCCGTAAAACAAAACAAAGCAAACCAAACCTAGTCATTTTTTTTTTCATTTCTCTCATGATTCCTTAATTATATTGTTAACATCTTTTATCTTTTTCGTGTGATTTTCTCTCTTCTATTTTATTGTTGATTTTATCTTTGTTTCAGTTTCTCTTTCTCTCTCGCTCTCTCTCTCTCTTTCTCTCTCTCTCTCTCTCTCTCTCACTCCCTCACTTTTTGTTGTTGTTTTCGACTGTATCTTCTCATTTCTCACCCTTAAACTTGTAGATTTAGGTTTTCATTCCTAGCTTTAGTTTCGTACGATACACCTATTCATTCAGCAATATAAAATTTAATATAAATATAAAAATATATAAAAAAAATATAACCTCAATTTTCAAGTCTCAGCTGCCATATTCACCTGCCGTATTCAGGTGACCCTTACATACGATTTGCTTAAAATTTTTTAATAGATCCACGAATGTTCATTATGGTAGGATCCCGGCTTAGTGAGCTTCTGAATCAATTTCAGGCACTTCAGATGTTTTGTTTGTTTGTGATCGGCTTTTCTATCGAGCCGGTATATATTTAAGTTTTCCCGTCATTTTATGTCGGTTCAGTGCACTGTCGGGATATATTAGGTTGGTGCAAAAATAATGACGTAATAATGTCGTTTTTTGACGTATTTTTTAACGTCAAAAACCGACATTATTACGTCATTATTTTGATACCAACCTAATAGAAGATATTCATATCATAGGGCTTTTATTGAAAGAGAAAAACAAAACAACTTTATTTGTTTTTCTCTCTGAATTTCTGGGATGCGAATTTATCCTTATTTATACTATGCATATTCGGACTATAGTGGTTCATCTGTTTTGATGATATCACAATAGTTCTGTCGCTGCGTCCTCTGTGAGACGTTAGAAATATACAGTAGCTTTTAAAAGGAATATGATTGTCTAATCAGTCACGAGCCATTTCTAAGAACTGAAAAAAGCTTTCTTTTGTTCAATGACTTTTATAAGTTATCGATAACAACGCTGGACCTGCTCATACGAGAGTGTCCATCAACATTATCATTCTGTTTGTAGGGAGACCACAGTTGTTTTCTCTTGGGTTGAGCTCTTGGGTGTTCGGCCCCTTTAGAGAGGAGAACTCTTCTGTCCCTTTTAGTTTTTGCTTCCGTTTTTTTTTTTTTTTTTTTTTTTTGAGGTATGGCCTCTTTACCTTCCTGACCATGAGAGCATCCACACACGTGGAAACTGGTCAACATGTACATGTCCTAGTGAAAGAAAAAATAATTTCTATTCACTTATCTGCGGACGATGAAAGGCCATAAAGTTGGTATGTTAATTCTTTGTTCTTGTTCTGTAAACCTCATCGTTCCTTTGGGAATATATGAACAATCATTTGTTTTGGAACATATGTAAATTCTTTTGAATATATGTATGTAAGTTGTTTGTCTTATTAAATGTTTTGTTTGTTACGCTCGCGTATTTCGTCTGTCTATATTCGCATTCAGTGTTAGTGTATCAATGGCTACGCTAATGTTAATATTATTACTCGGTATACTACTGGAAGGCTAAAACACGTTATTCTTCCTAACACAATATACTCGGTAAACTCTGTGTGGCCGATAACCAATAATAATACTTATATTTTTGTCACTTGTAAAATATTTTGATTTTATTAAATGGCGATTATTCAAAGGGTACGTGAAGAAAGATAGCGTTGGGTACAGCAGTCAAAACGTCGTATAAAAAGCAATATTTTTATTTATTAATGACGTGGAATTTAGTCCAGAAGAAATGTAATTCAATGTTTCCAAAGTCTTATTAAAAAAAAATTAAGGACCTATTTAGTTGAATCGAATATTTTATGATGTTGTTTAGTTACAAATGGTTATATGCTGTGCCCCAAAGTTTGTTAAAACTGTAGTATTATTTTTATAATTTTTCTTTTTTTCTGTTTTCGTTGTTGTGTTTTTAGATTTTCATGTATATGGTAAAGATATCTCTATGTTTTATATTTCAATTAAAAAATACACGGTGTAATTTTTAATAAGATTGTCTCGCTAGCTCAATAAGGAATGAGGAGTGAGCTTGATCTTCAATGAGCGCGCCAACCTTTGGTTATGTTCAGTAATGCATTTTTGACACTTCCGTTATGGTTAGGACATTTATCACCCTAGATGATTTACGACTGACAAGAAAGATCGTTCCTCTCTGAGTGCATCATACTTTACCTCTTTCTGGTACATACAAGCTACGCTTATTAAATTTGTATATGATATCCTTATATTGTAAACGATTTTAAAAAAAATTATAGATGTAGTTCAATATTTTGTTAGGAAATGCTTTGCTAATGGCTAATAAATAATGCATTCAACACTGCACCCTCTCGCATTGGATTACCGGATCATCATCCTATGTCCCTATTGCCCCGATGGGGTTAAAATTTAGGAAAGATTGCTCCGAAGGTCCAGTCTACTCTTCAAGACTTGTGTCCAGGTGTCACAGAAGAGTGCGAGTGTTGGTCGCAACTGGGCAGTTACGGCCTTCCTGATAGCACGTTGAAGATCCTCTTCATATTGCTGGTTTAACTCGAAAGTCTCTGGATGGTCCTACGCCAGGAAGGCCTATTAGCAGCAACGGTTTCCTGGGTCACAGAGTCGACGTTGACTTCTTTTGGGGATGTCTTCAGTTGATCTTTAAAGCATCAGTTTGTATCTCCGCCTAACGTTTAGTTCCTTGCGAGCTCTCCAAACAGGATGATATGTGGGCGTCAAGTCTGTCGCATTCTGGAGACGTGAGACGCTCCGTGGACGCAAAATCAATACTGATAGAATATGTATCATACATGTGGAAATGAAATTAGTTTAATCAATTTCGTATAGTTATGCGAGTAGCGTAACTGCTCACTTTTTTTTGGATGGGGGGATATTGGAATCTGTCAGCTGAGTTCGAGTCTCGCTCTAGAACCGTTGCACTTAATTTCGCACTGATTTTCTTGGGAAACGTAAATCTCCTCGTGTTATGGATTAAGCAGAAAAGCTGACAAGTCTCTGTAAATTTGAACGGAAACCAACGTACGAGAAAGAAAACTTCGAATGCAAAACCACGGAGACGGCTATGGTAAACAAGCTCATTTATCTTTCTCATTAAGTCATCGAAATTCAGAGATATGAAACAAGCCTCAAGAGAGCCATGATCGCCTCTGCTGTCAATATCATTTAAGGAAACTTGCAAAATCAGAAATGGCTTCTGCTTTTGCCAAGACGCTGAATTCCTTCGGAAATGAAAGCAAAATTGAAGCCACGAATTTAATTATGGCTTCCTGTTGCTTTTAATTTTGTTTAGCATCGGTCGCTCCAGGTCCATTGTCCAGACATTAACATTCATTGAATTATTATTTAATTTTTATTAGAGTTTGTGTTCCTCCCGTATTCTGTTTTCTTTGGGTTTTTTTTAAATACTTTCATAATATTAATTTGATGTTTGATGCAATGTTGAATTTTACCCCTACAGCTTAACGCGAGAAAATCAGGAAAAATTTTTATCCAACACAATAAGAATGTAAATGGGTCAGCCACTCGAATCCAAGTATGCCAGTATACTAGTGGCCTAGTTAATCCCCATCGCAGAAGCCTTCTCAGGCACATTTGTATTTGTTCAACACCGATATAGTCCACCTGTGGACAACTATACTGATCAGACCTTAGTTGCAATTTTGGGGAAAGAGCGCGTTATCTAGCGTGATAACGTCTGAAAAAGTTTAGCAAGCCCAAAATTTCGGTTACGATGACTTGTGACTTGATTCTAGCGGTGAAATATTTACGGAAAACTTTTTTTTTCTATAACTTCTGGTTGTAGACGATGATGGACATCTACAATTTCCTGTCCTTTTTAACTCGTACTGTAATTCCACCTGTCTGGAGAAAACAAATGGCTGCATTTCAGTACTACTTAAGCTTAGTATGTACATCTATTAGTAACCATATTCTGGTTAGCAAACTAGCGTCACAGACTTAATGCTAAGTTACTTCGATCGTCTAGAGAAAAAATAATCTGAGATTAGGAATCTCGGAGAAATTCTTTTATGTGCAGTGTCCCTTCACACGATTATGGCTCTCCATTATATACTCTTGTTTGTAGATCATATTGCAATTTGTCTTTTTGCAATATCTTTTTAACCTTGTTCCGCCATCCATTTACTCAAGCAGAAATGTAAGTTATGCTCTGTTTTCCTCTGTCCTTACTTCAATCTGTCTTGTGAGTGTCAGATTTTCCAATCACACTTTCCTTATGATGTGCCCTTAGAGATTTCAACTTATTCTTCCAGATGTTATGTATAAAACTTTGTTGTTGTTCACATGTTCGTAGTGTATAAAGAAGCTAGATTTAAAAATAAAAAAAAATAAAAATATTGATCATTTTCACTGTAATGATTATCATTCCAGCTCTTGAATATTGAACTTAGCCTTTTTTGCGAAATGAGAAAAAAAACTTAGTTCAAAATTACGAATATAAGGCCGTATAAGTTTCTTTTGTTAGGCGTCAGAGAATAACAGGCACACAAGCAAAAATATATTTTTAATCTTCTTTGAAGCGTACTCCATACATTTGTGAATATCTTTGCTGATGATACCAAAGTATATAGGTGCACCTCCAAAATTCTCGATGACCAAAGAATTGTAGTTTTATGTCTACTCTGATCTAGCTTTATGTCCCCTCTGACCTAGCTCTATGTCTTCTCTGACTTATCTCTGTCTCCTCTGAGCTACATCTATGTATCTTCTGACCTAGCGCTGTGTTTCCTCTGTCATAGACCTGTGTCTCCTCTGATCTAGCTCTATGTCTCCTGTGACCTAGCTCTATATCTCTTATGATCTAACTCTGTGTTTCCTCTGAACTAGCTCTGTGTTTCCTCTGAACTAGCTCTATGTCCTCTCTGACCTAGCTGTGGCTCCGCTGACCTAGCTCTATGTCTCCTCTGACTAGCTCTATGTCTCCTCTGTCCTGGCTCTGTCTCTTCTGACCTAGCTCTGTCTCCTCTAGCCTTGCTCTATGTCTCTTCTAAACTAGCTCTGTGTTTCCTCTGACCTAGCTCTATGTCTCCTCTGATCTACCTCTGTGTCTCCTCTGACATAGCTCTATGTCTCCTCTGACCTACCTCTATGTCTCCTCTGACCTCCCGCTGTCTCTTCTGATCTAGCTCTGTCTCCTCTGACCTTGCTCTGTCTCTTCTGACCGAGTTCTGTGTCTCCCCTGACCTAGCTCTATGTCTTTTCTGACCTAGCTCTGTCTCCTCTGACCTAGCTCTGTGTCTCCTCTGACCTAGCTCTATCTCCTTTGATCTAGCTCTATGTCCCCTCTGACCTAAACCTGTGTCTCCTCTGACCTAGCTCTGTGTCTCCTCTGATCTAGCTCTGTCTCTTCCTACCAAGCTCGATGTCTCCTCTGTTCGCACTCAATGTTTGAAAAACTATCTAATCGAGTCCCGTCATCAGCGATCAGACCCAGAACCTATCATCAATAGCGATGAACAGATGTAACCCCAGAGAGGATTTTTGTTACTCAGACTGCAAGTGTAATTCATATATACGATCCATCGCTAAAGAGCCTGGATGAGATAGTCGATTTCCTGTACGGCTTCGATAAGTATCCGGCTCTTCGAACCATCCTCTACCTTCGAAAAAGGTGAAAATAGACTACTGTTGCCACATACAGACAGATGCTGCCATGCATTCACGTTCCAATCTCGATAGACACAAAGGCGTCTCTCCGTCTTTATAGGTGACAAATTATTTTGCACCCTAAGATCCCTTTCTTATGTGCTTCTCTATGCCCTTTCGCTATGTCCATGTAGAGTGATTGGGTGAACAACATTCCTTGGTTCCACCGGTTCTTACTTAAAACCCGCCAAAACGAGGCTTTATTTCTACAAACTTAACCTACGGATAAAATTATCTAACCCACATAAACTGTCCTCATATTCTTTAATCCTCCACATCGAGTGACTCTCAGGTCTAGTAAAGGAAGAACATCATTGAAACTTAGACAGATCAATTAAAGTTAAATAGATCAATTAGAAAATATCTATAAGATTTTTAGCACGTGGGAGAGAGGTATTAGCTATGGTACTCGAAATTGCAGCGAAAGTAACTTGAAAATGAAATCGAACGTGAACGTGTGACTGAGCTTCTTACTTCAGAACAGAAAGTTAGAATGTTAGAGAGGGTGAAGATCATCTTGATTAAGTTAGAAAATGATTCTGAAAAAAATATCTGAAATTTATTTCGAACATTTAAGAGCTTCCGATAATTAGCCATGCTTAATTAATGATGAACATGCAAATTTAAGATTGGAGAGTAATTATAAATTCTTCTTGCTGAACGGAGAGTCCAATAGTTTTCTAAAATATAGTGAAATTCCAGTAAGATATATTTAAACATATCTAAGATACAACGGTTTAAATTTTAAATCACGAAACTGACAATATTTCTGTTACATTATTTGTACATCTTTTACAGTTACACCATATATATATATATATATATATATATATATATATATATATATATATACACGAACTCACGTCAAAAACATTATATTCTATAACCAACCTTTACTAAATCCATCCTCTAAGAAACTAAACTATGTTTATCTGTGTAAAAACGAACCCGAATCATCGAACGAAACACCCAAAAGTATAATGTTTACTACGGTTTGAATATGCATTATTATCTGAATCGAACATAGACAAACTAGAATTATTATAGACTTACATACAAAAAGAAATATTTACTTTTTTTTTTAATTAGGCTTGAATATGTTAATTTCTTGGAACTTCGAAAGGACGTTTCGTCTCTTCTTGAACGGTATAAATTGTATAAAGTTTTTTTTAACAGGTCCAATGCACTTGAAAACCGATTATTTAGTGACAATCAAACAACATAAGAATAAATATACCAGTATTTCTTTCTTCTTTTTACTCCATATCTTATTTTTTGCTTAAGCTTTAAGAAAAGTGAAACATGATAGATTAATAAATGTTTTCTATTTGTTTTTATCTTATCATTATGTCAGATTAATATCCGTATTTGATCTTTATTTTATTCCAATTCATGAATATATATGCATATCTATCTATCTATCTATCTATCTATCTATTCACGTGCATCTAACTAACTATATATATATATATATATATATATATATATATATATATATATATATGTCTGTTGACGTGCATCTATCTATCTATCTATCTATCTATATATATATATATATTCATGTGCATATTCTACCTATCTATCTATATACTTATCTACCTATGTATCTATCTATCTATCTATCTATTCATGTGCATCTATCTATGTATATATATATATATATATATATATATATATATATGTCTGTTCACGTGTATCTATCTATCTATCTATTCATGTGCATCTATCTATGTATATATATGTCTGTTCACGTGTATCTATCTATCTATCTATCTATTCACGTGCATCTATCTAACTATGTATGTATATATATATATATATGTCTGTTCACGTGTATCTATCTATCTATCTATCTATCTATCTATTCACGTGCATCTATCTAACTATGTATATATATATATATATATATATATATATATATATGTATATATATATATATATATATAATAATAATATTTTTTGTTTAAAAATATGATTCCTTCGCTACATAAGAGTTCTCATGTTTCAAAAACGAGAGCCGAAATCATCCAAATAATTAATAAAATTAAGTTGGATTGTGGTGTTTAGTCCCGTTTCATATTCAAGCGAAATTCTAGGAACGAAATTCTAGAAATTCTAGGTTCCTAGAATTTCGCTTGAAGATGAAACCGGACTAAACACCACAATCCAACTTAATTTTATTAATTATTTGGATGATTTCGGCTCTCGTTTTTGAAACATGAGAACTTTTATGTAGCGAAGGAATCATATTTTTAAACAAAAAATATTATTATAATATAAGCTCTACTTCTGTATGGAGCACTGTCTTCTTAAAAATAAAAACAAAAATACTAAGGAACCCCGGATTATGCACCCAACGTGTTCTTTTCTATTTTCTGCATACCTGCACAAGGATACACACACATATATATATATATATATATATATATATATATATATATATATATATATATATATATATATATATATATATATGTTTGTTCACGTGCATCTATCTTATTTTGTTCTGGGATATCTATCTATCTATCTATTTATCTGTCTATCTATCTATATATATATATATATATATATCTATACACACAAACACACACACACACACACATATATATATATTTATGTTTAAACATATTATATTAAATATAACAGACAATGGATGTCTGTTATGTGTGACCATGTTCAGTCCTAATGTTCGAATATTTGCTTTAATTTCTGGTGAAAATAAAGACAAAAATTGTGCAACATTTGGATTTTTTTTTATTAGGTTGGCCCTAAGCTTTCGGCTCACATGAACCATCCTTAGATTGGTTACACAGACATGAAACAATTATCGCGGAATAGCAGACGCAGATCGTAAATACAAGATGCGGTTCTATGACGTCATACCACGTGATAGACCGAAGTATTACAACAGAACCAATTTCTAGATGCAAGGTAATGTGTCGTAACCAGTTCGAAATGTAATTTTGTTGTGTGTGCGTTGCTTCGTTTTAATGTAGATAACCTCCACTTTCTTTTTACTATGTGTATGTGTGAGTATTATTCCGTTATCAACTAAGATCTCTCTAATACGGCTATATTTTTTCTAAGAAATGTTGCCTTAGGGGAAAAAATATCCGACTCAGTCGGGTTTCCATCCTAGCTTGAAGCAATCGGACATCTATCCACGCTGATGAGCTGCGAAACAGGTGGATGACTACATATATATATATATATATATATATATATATATAGATATACATATGATAGAATTATATATATATATATATATATATATATATATATATATATATATATATATATATATATATAAAATTCTATCATATGTATATCATTACTTGAACCGGCTTCTAATGCTCTAGAGTGAGCGGCTTGGTGATAGTAGTCGTGTGGCTCCAGGGGGCATTGTCCTATGGTTAGCGATAAATTCAACAGAGTTCCACCACGGAATATGTGAGCGAGCAGCGTACATTGAGTCTGTACAATCTCTTCGTCACCGGGGTACGCTGCAACAGTTGGTATGATGTTTGCTTGACAACCTAACTGTGCTTTCTGCATTCTGGTGA
>OZ010607.1:42199356-42206856 GCA_963932145.1 Acanthosepion lycidas | reverse complement strand
ATTCTTAAAATATTTCATTAATAATCGGGGGACAAGGTAAAAAGTTTCTTCAGAACAGTTGTCATGAAGATATATGTAGAAAAGACAGATTTAAGCCACCACGTCTGTGAGAAAGTGACTGAAGTCGGGATGATGACTGGCCAGGATAGATTACATTAGATTTGGATTCTGTCAAGAATCTCTAGATGTACATCAGGCGCACCAGACCAGATATGGCAGCAGTATTTAATGCATAATACTCGTTATTTCTTTCTGTTAAATCCTTTTTTACTCTTTCTGTCTTCCTTCCTTTTGATCCCCTTTTTTTCTTTACCTTTTTGAGCTTACTTCATTTATACAACCTTCCGTTTTATTCCAATTATTCTTTCTTTTCTTTTTGTTCGTTTTTTCTTTTTCCTTTCTTTTTTCCTTTCTTTCTTTCTTTCTTTCTTTCTTTCTTTCTTTCTGTTGTGGATTCCGTGAATGGAATCCTGCACAAATAAATAAACAAACAACGCGAGTAATTGAGATAGAAAAATAAGTGTATTAAACGTAAGAATACAGACTTCAGGCCCTGTCTACCTCCCCAGACGAAACCTTGCCCTTCGGCAAAGCTTCGTCCGGGTTCCTCTCTGCGTTAGCAGAGAGTCCGACAGCCGTCGCAAACAGTCAAAGACTGCATCGAGACGGAACTCAACAGAAGGTATTCTCTCTGTCAGTATAAGTATACTTTGGATGAGTCCATCTTATGTAAAAAGGGGAGAGCCTCACAACACTTTCTTTCTTTTTTCTTTCTTTCTTTCTTTCTTTCTTTCTTTCTTTCTTTCCAATTCCTTTTGCCGTCCTAGGTATGACGATAAACTACATTCACGTCCAGGTTAAGACGATAAGTTACGTCCAACAGCAAGGTATCTGATCAGAAGGTTTTGAAGAACGTGGAGCAACCTCTTAATTGCTGGTGTTCTCCGGTCCGCCCTGACCCGCGGTGGTACAACCTGTTAGGGTCCCAGCTTTGGACAAATAGTTAACGCCAAAACTGAGGTAAAAAACATGATGAATGTGTAAAAATAAACTTTAATACCAGAAATACGTTGTAAAAAATTATTACCAGAAATAAATTTTTGAAGAAAAAAAAATTATTTTCAGGAATTCATTTTTGAAAAGAGAAATATTACCACCAATATGTTTTTGAAAAGAGAAATATTACCAGCAATACATTTTTTAAAATAATATTACCAGCTATACATTTTTGAGAAAAAAATATTACCAGAAATAGATCTTTAACAAAACAAAATATTACCAGGAAAAAAAAAGTTGTCGACATTAAATAACCCACTGAGGGTGATATGCCGTAAAACAAGTGAAAACAAACCAACCAAAATAAATCCAATTCTTTTTGTTATTCTCCTTTCTTTCTTTTTTTTTTCTTACTTGCCGTAAATTCTTCGTTCTTTTATCCATCTTGATTTCTTTGAATTGTTTTTTATCAGTGTTTTGCCATTGAATGTAATACTTACAACTTTTGCGTAAACTCTATGAAAGGCACACCGGAAATGACGTTATCTTTTTCACAGAATATGAAGAGTGCTGCAATAAAACTCAATTTTCTCCATCTATAATACATATGACTTTAGAAAAATAAATGTAATGTCTATACAATATAGAAACCCAAGTATAGTTGTAACAGAGGATTCTTGACAGGGAATAATAAAGTTTAATAAGAAAAATATGAAAAAAAAATAGATAGAGAAAAAAAGTTTAGAAAACTGAAACAGAAAATTCAAGATAAAAATGCAAACCATTTCTGGATCGACATAATTATAAGAATGGTTAATTTTTTATACTATAAATATCAGGTTATTTTGTACGATTGATTTCTATATATTTTGTCCTCAGATGAGCTACAATTTCGTTAATTCAATGAAAGCTTCTATCTATGGACGACATTTTTCATCGTTTTATTGCTTTCACCGATTCAGAAACCGGAATTTTATACGTGAAAATAAAAGCATCTATCTATCTATCTATCTATCTATCTATCTATCTATCTATCTATCTATCTATCTATCTATCTATGTCCGTGTATGCACATATATATGAGATGCCATCAGTATCGCTCTCTCTATCTCTCTCTCTCTATCACTCTCTCTCTCTTTATCTCTCTCTCTCTATATATATATATATGTATGTATGTATGTGTGTGTATGCATTTAATAATTTACTAAATTGACAAATCTAAAGTATGAAATCTTTTTAAAAATATTAGCTTATATATATATATATATATATATATATATATATATATATATATATATATATATATGAAAAGTTATGTTTGATCAAGAAAACCCTCATAAAAGCAATATATTATTTGATCATTTGGTCTCTACTTTATATATGTATATATATATATATATATATATATATATATATATATATATATATATATATGTGTGTGTGTGTGTGTGTGTGTGTGTGTGTGTGCACTTAATAATTTACTAAATTGACAAATCTAAAATATGAAATCTTTTCTAAAATATTAGCTTCGGATATTATCAGCACCCTCTCGTATATGAACTTCAAGTCATAAACTATCGTAATATTTAATAAGAAAACGTGACCCATTTGAGGGACTACTCTTCCGCGGCCACCATTTTTTCATTTTGATTGGTTTGTCATTCTTTCTCTATCGCGATGATACTCTCTACCGGAATCACTATCAGCTGTTTCGTTGCCTTCTCCGTAGTCTCCTATAAGGACTTTCAAATTCAATTTATCTTCGAGAAATGCCAGAAATAATTATGAGTCAATTTCTGACAGTAGATATTCTGAGAGACAAGGTTAATGCGATTTTAGTACAAGACAATGTCAACATGACGTCAACGAACACCAGAATGCGACTGTCACACTGTTAATAGAATCTCATTTACGACTGCTGAACGCGACAGAAAGGAAGTCGAAAATGCACGCAGGATTGCCAAGTTGCATGCAGAATGGGCAAGCAATCATTGAAATATTCAAAATAGGATGTTAGTTTTAATAGACTATATTTCTTTTTTAAAAGAAGTAAATGTATTAGAATTACTTACGGTAAGTAAAATTATTTTTACATATCAAGTATAAGTATGTATATTACCTTTGTTAAAATTTTTATATTTAAATATTATTTAAGTAAAATTTATGACAATTACGGTAAAAATAGCTAATTCATTTCTCTGATTTAGGAAACTTTTTTTTTTTATACTGAGTAATATATAGTTTCACATGTCTGTACAAAGGACATGGGACATTCAATGGCCTACATCTTATAGCTTTGCATCATACTTTCATTTTTCTGTGCGTGTTTTATTGGATTCCTTTAAGTGCCGTAAAACAGTGACGCAACTACAGTATCTGCTTAGTGAAGTAGGCTTTGAAAAAGAACACACAATGAGAAACTATAATCTGTGTTAGAAGATGGAAGAAAGAAAGACGAACAGCATCAAACAGAATGCTGGTATGTAAATTACGCAAAAAAGAAAATAACACAGACATTTCATTTTATCAGATATATTTACCAAACTTACACAAAAGGATCTTGAAATACTAAAGAGTGGATTTATTCAATCAAATCACCATTGACTTCAACGACAGCCTTCACACGACTTCAGAATCGCGTGCATCTCTTCTGGACAGTCGTCTTGTTTTAGTTGGTGAAAGCTGCTATAATCCTTGCCTTTAGGTCATCTTTGGTGTTACAGGGAGTTTTGTTGGTCCCTTGCTCAATTGCGCCCCACACATAATACACAGGGTGTTGCTTTCTGTGGAGTTTAGTTACCAGATGTATGGATTGATGTGGTCGCAGAAATTAACTGATAGCCATGAATGTTTTCTCCTGCTTCTTTGGCAAGGTGAAGATTCTTGTTGCCAGGCTCTTCCAGCAACTACCCTCTTGACCCAGGCCAACACTACCTCTTCAAGTCTCTTGACGTAAACCTCGGTGTTGAGTCTGAGGTAGTCACCACTAAATTCGGGAGATATTTTATTATCAGAACATGAACGTGAATTTTCCACTTTGGTTAAGGTTTTAACTTCGTGGTAAGGGATTTTGCTGCCAGAGAACAACCTCTGCCGATTTTTAGCTAATTTTTCGATGTTTTGATCAATTTTGGTCCAGTATATTAGCTTCGCAGAAGAGATTTCATCCTTGACATTCCCGAATTTCTATTATGAAATTCATTTCAGATCTGCTTTTGTAATATGATAGATATTACTACTCTCTGTGAAAATATCAGTACTCCATCATGTAAGCTGTCATGTCTGGAATGTGTGCTAAAAATTGTCTATCTTACTTGGTTTTGCAAGATTTTTTATTTTTTATTTTTAAAAGAAACATGCCTTGTCTTATTTCTCTTTTATTTCTTCCAGGGTAGTTTGCGTAAGTAATACATTTTTAATTTCTATTTAAGTTTTTAACCCTTCAATAACCATGTCCTCAACCTGTACAGTATATTTTGCTATCAGTCTTAATAAACCATCAGCATATTCTAGTTCTTTGGGCGATTGGTAATTCATCCTGAAAGTAATTTAATAAGATGGTACCCCAGGGATGCAATCTATCTGCTGTATGCATAGGATTTATTTTTTCAAATACGTAAGTTGATAATAGAAGACGGTGGTCTGTCTATAAATGAAAACTCCTTCCGTGTCTTTTTGAAATTTTCTCACTACAGTTAGTATTGCTAAGGCCTCTTTTTCGATCTGGCTTTAGTTTTTTTCTACCGGTACTCGCGAACGCGAAGCTTGAACGACGGCTTTTGTGTTACCGTCATCATATTTATGTAAAATTAATGTTTCTTTAGCATAGACACTAGCATCTGAAGTCAATACGATTTCTGTTTTTCGCTCGTGGTGCGCTAATGATAAATCTGACGTTAGTATTTTCTTGATCTCTTCAAACGCCTTCAGGCATCAGGTCTCTTCCATTTTACACCTTTTAAGCACCTTTTGTTCAGTGGAAAACTCAAATTCTGCATATTAGGTATACAGATTTGATAATAGTTTAGTTTAGTTTTGTCTTTGAAATCCTTGTAATACAGTAAGGTTTTCTGGGGAAGGCATATTCTTAATTGCACTTGCCATCGACTGATCTGCATGACGAAAATTTTAGTGAAATATTTGTCTTACGTACTTGATTTTAGGCAAAAACAGTACGCCATTTTCCTCACAGAGTTTAAACCCGTATTCTCGTATATTTTTTTCAAAAAACTCTTTTCACATACCCGATATGTTGTTCATTAGATACAATTCTACTTAATATATTATCCAGATAAGCAACTGAGAAATCACAATCTGCAAGCATAGTATCCATTGCTTTTTGAAATGAAAACGGAACCAATTTTATCCCCAAAAACTTATACAATCACTTGTACGTATTTATAGTTATTAACTCTGAACATTCTTCTTCAACATGTAATTGCAAATACTTTTCAGAAAGTTAAAGCTACGAAAAATATTTTCCGCTGATTCAGTTCGCAAATAGATCCCCTTCACTTGGTAATGCGTAGTTACGGGTTTCTAAACATTTGTTTAGCCCTATTGAAAAAGCAAAACGAACACAAATGTTATTAATTTTTCTTTATATAAACTGCTAATGTCGCCCATTTTGAATGGTTAATCTTCAATTTCATCTATTTTTTCAAGTCTGTCTAATTCTTCGTTGACTTGGTTCATTGCTGCGAATTGCACGCTATGTTTCTGTTTAAACACTGACATCGGCTTTTTTTCAATTGAAATTTCGCTTTGACTTTGGAACACGACCCATCTCATGCGACAGAACATACAGAAAAGATTTTTTTTTAATTCTTCCTTTAAATGTTGACACTTTTTAAAACTGCTCGCTTGTCCACTTACATTTTTGCATTAAATATTTATAGGCAAATACCACAACTGAAATAGTTCCATCGCATCAGTATCCAATATGTCTGTAATATATATTTGTTTTTTTAACTCATAACCCTTAGCTTTTACACACTTGTTCCGAAATGAAACTTTACAAGTCATTTGATGAATAAAAAAAATTTCTTACCGGTCATGCCACGTATAATTTTCGAAGTTATTTTTAATATAGTTTTTCCGTTTGACTTCATGTGTTTTCGATGATTATTGTGATATCACTATTAATGTCTAGATGTATTTTTTATATACACATAAAATAATAAATAATACAATAAAATAATACAATAAAATTTGTATGGTAAAAATTATTAAATTTTTACCATACAAATTTTATTTGATTTTCTGTAATTATTTTTTTCCGTGTGTACGATTTTTTCTGTGGGAACTTTTCCTTGATTTATTTTTACAGTTTGTCTTTTCATGTCTTGTTTACCACACTTATAAAACTTTGCATTCTTAAAGGGACAGTCGTTTCCGAGATGTGACTTTCCACATCTGAAACCTGCATCATTTTTTAATCATTTTCTTTAGCTTTTATGTAAGCGCATTTTTATTTCATTTTATTTCGTATAACGTCTCGGATGTACGATTCGCTAACATTCCTCCATTATTTCTTGTAGTTATAGTTTTTGATTCAGTTCAAGTTTAGTTAGCATTCTATCACATATTTCTGCATATTTTTTGCCATTAACTTTTGACCGAAGATTTAACCGGAGACATTTCGTTTAATTTCAATCTTTCACACTGCTTGTTAATGATTCCATTTTATGTGGCTAAATCTTCGTCTTCTTTTTTCGTCAGATTCATACACTTCCGGTGGGTATTGTATAACAAACTTTTCTCGTTAACGATTTTAGTCAGAATATTTCTTGTTTCTTTAAAAGGTAATATTTTTTTTTCAGTAGTTCAAAATTACAGTATTTTTCTTGTTCTTCCAGTGCTAATTTTTGCAACAAAAGTCTTGTTTTTGCTAGTCTTCCCAGTCTCTGCATTCTTTCCTTAAAATTTGCTCGTATCTTGTAAAACAGGTAAAAAGGTAATTCCATAATCCGATTGTATGCAAATTCCCATATAGAATTTGACACCGCATCGAGAGTGAAAAAAACTTGTGACATTTTCCGTTTTCATCCGTATTACTTCAATTAAATTTTGTTGTTTCTTAATTTCAAAAACTGTTGTTGTTGCTGATTCTGATGTTGTATTTTTTCTCTAGATCTAATAATACTTCCATACTTAAAGAATATCTGCTTTTTTCTGTTTCTCTCATTTTTACACACAGCAAAGAGAAAAAAATAAAGTAAGGTGGTTCTCATTTGTTGTCGACAGTTATGTACGACGAAGCAAAAAATAATTTTTCCTACATCGTATTAGCTTGGATTTCTAGTCGTCACTTTTGTAACTCACTCTTGGCGTTTATATTATTGTCTTGACCTGATACTCGCAGTAACGTCATTAGAATTATCTCCGACTGACCCCAAAGTACTGATACTGACTAAAATTTTCTTTATTTAAAGCAACGTGCCTAGTTCAGTTGTGTTAGCGGAGATTTCTTATACTCCAATATACCACGTTAAACCTGACCTT
>OZ010607.1:42189356-42194356 GCA_963932145.1 Acanthosepion lycidas | reverse complement strand
TCATATTAAGAAAATATTTTGATTTATTTTTATTTTTGTTTCGACGCCTTTCCTTGTTTTATTTTTTATTTTTATTTTTTTCAATTCTTTCTTTGAGCGATCCATTTTATACATTCCATAGCATCTTGTTTCAATTATTCGTATTCTCGGATGAAGGCGTTGATCTTCATTTCAACAAGGCTAACGCATTTGAATCCGAAAATTGAATCAGCAGAAATCGGAACTCTGGATCAATGAAGGTGAAGAAACGAGATAAGACACAAGTTTTTCGGGTGGAGTTGGGTGGTGCTATTTTTTTTCTTTTTTCATTTTGTTAAACAAAATTCAAAACGAAATCTTAAGAATGTAAGTAAAAACGTACCAAAAAGATACAGATGTCTCGATAATGGAATGACAGCGGCAGAAATATGTATAATATCCTCAAAGGCAGAGAAAATGCAATGGAAATGATTAGATACAAAGTATGAGTTCGAAACATTATATCAAACAGCTTTTTTATTTTTTTATTTTTTAAAATTCTTCATCCAATTCAAGGCCTAAATGCCACTCAAGGTAGAGGGTTACGAAATATGTATATTTTAAAGTGGATAGAGAGTAGGAGCTATATGTTTAGCATATGTAAATAGAAGGGAAAATAATGATGTTAGCATGTTTCAATTTTTATATATACAATAGATATACATGCAAGGATAACAATGTTTGTTGATTGTGGAAATTGAGACAAGGTTATGAAGAATGTTCATGCAGAAATTTGGTCAACAAAAGTTGGTTTTGATTTGTCAGAAAATTTAAAATAATTTGATTTCTGCAAGGAAAGATGTTCACAGACTAGTGTGTATGCGTGTGTTACTTGTTTGTTAGAATTTATGTTGTAAAGAGTTGATTGCCTTTAACTGATAGGCTAAATTGATGAGTTGTACAATTACTTTTTTTGTAGTGAAAATGTTCACTTTTTAAGTCAATTGTAATTTGATTACCACGCGGACAATGGTCGATTGAGCGCTGTGTTGAGTTTGTTGAGAATTTTGATGTGATGCCGATTCAGTGAATTGACAAGCCAGGAGTTCAGTAGCATTTCACGAAAGTCGATCACTGACTGACTTGAGTTGAGTTATGCGGTTGTTTTTATAGACTTTGGAGTTTTAAAAATCGGCTCCAGGGGGCTCGGCGGGGAAAAGGATCTGTTTCGACTTTCCTTCAGTTTAGTGTTTCTTAGCCAATAGAAAATTGAATTTACAGAAACGAAGTGGTAATTGGTTAAGGCTTTTTTTTAGGGAAGAATACATATTTCCGAAAGGGGTGGAAGGCTAATGTGGAAGATTCCACAACTTCCTCCTGCTATCCTCTATCTTTATAAGAGCTAGTCCAGTACCAAAATGGAGGTGCTGTTGTCTTATTTGTGCTCGAGCTGCCCAGACCTCACTCCCCGCCCTGATAGCCTTGATTGTGCTCAAAATCGTCTTCAAACCCTTGTGGGTGACGAATTCTTCTCTAACCTCTAACCTCTCTTCCACAAGCGGGATGTGGCAAGCTTCTCGCTGCTCTATAGCTACTTCCATAAAAAGTAATCTGACGATCTACATTCCTCGCCATAGCACTTACATTGTAGCAAACCATCCGGGAGAAGTAAGTTCCACTCGAAAACCTTCTCTTTGCGAAGCACTGCTCTGTAGAACTGACACCCAGGGGGATGCTTCTGCGATCACTACAATTTAACTTGTTCAATTTTCGTGTTAACCGTTATCGATCCCTCCAATCTGAAGTGGCCCCTAAATTTCTACCGTGAGAACCTTACTGTAAAAAAAAATATCCAGTTTAAGTTTCCACTTTAATTAACACAGAATGTGTTGACAACCCGTAAAAATCACTCATCTTTTCTTTTCTCCCCATAGGTGCCATGTGTGATATACGCTTGGGTAAAAATATCTCTTTTCGATTCATGAACGATTGCCATTGAATTCCTGCAGTAGTCTTGTTAGTAAATAAAAATATAGGATTATTCTCTTCTGTTATTTACCTATAGCTTGGGAGTGAATTTATGTCTCTCTCCCAAGTTTATTTGTGTGTAAGTAAATGTAACAAACTCGACTGGAATTCGAACTGGACTCTTCGGTTTCTCGTTTCACACCATTCGCATATCCAAGCATACAATACTTGGTATCCTTAAGCTTCCCACTCGCAACATCTACGTACAGAACAGTTGCTTAACTTCGCCGATCGGAAAAAAAACCTTTGTTTCAACGCGATATGATCGTAAGCGTGTGTAGTTTGTAATTTTTTTTTTGTAAATGCCGACCGTTTTAATATGTGGTATTATAAATTTTCATACGCAAAATAGAAAAAAATGCCCTTAGTTTTAAAAACAAAAAGGATTCCAAAAACAGGAAATCTTTCTATCGGAAAAGAGACGTGAATTATAGAAGATGAGACAATCACAGAATTTTAGAGAAGGATCGAAAGGAAGAACAAATAGAAAGAGGATATAGTAAGAAACGGGAATTTTATATCACGAAAAGATGAAGGAAAAGAAGAGAGAGATGTCGAAATTGACTCAAAATAATTTCCCCAAAACTAAAGTGGAAAAAGCCAAATATAATTATTTATTTAAAAATATGATTCCAACATGCTACATAAGAGTTCTCATGTTTCAAAACAAGAGCCGAAATTTAAAAAGTTTCGCTTGAAGATGGAACAGAGCTTACTTTAATTCAGTTTAATTCAAATAATTATATTGAAGTTTTCGGCTCTTGTTTTGAAACAGGAGAACTCTTATGTAGCGTGTTGGAATCATATTTTTAAATAAATAATTATATATATATATATGTATATATATATATATATATATATATATATATATATGTATATATATATATATTTATATATACAGGCACACACACTCATTATATATAAAACATCAAAATGACATATGCTCACTTAAATGCATGTCTCTTAGAATGTTAAAATTGTATTCTGCTTTCATTCGCCCTGGTTTTTTAGAACGTAGTCGATCATGGCTATTCACAAATTCATTTGGAGTTCTTCGCAAGATTTGGCTTTTTTGCTATCACTCCTTAGCTCTTCCAACCATTTACACAAACTCGTAAGGTAGGTTATTCATTACCTTCCTCTCACACTGTTGACTTCAATATGTCGTGTGAGTGTCAAATACTCCAAGTCCTCTTTCCTCTAAATGTGCCTTATGCATGGTTTACTCAGCATTCTTTTCTAGAACCAACATTTCTTTTGCTTCTAGTCTGTTTTTTTTATCGGTGATGAGATTGACCAGAATTCACTGACCGATATTAGATAACAATTCTCTGCACTTTTCTTTAATTTTAACGACATTTTCTTAATACTTGGTTTTGCTTTTCGAAGGCATATGTTAATGTTGAAATGCATCATCCACCATGGCTCACTCATTAGCTACCCGCTAGATAATTAAATGCTTGTTTCCTGCTTGATATCAGCGTCTCCAGTTGGTAGATTTATGAATTTACAAAGTAAAATATATTGAGTAAGCCAAGCATAGAATTAAGCCCTATATGTTGGTGTGTATCCAATCAAACAGGAATAAATGTGATGTTAAAATCATCATGACACAAAGTATTATTTTAAGCAAATCATCTCAAGCAAGGGAGTTCCCCTAGCCCGCAAAGGGTTACAGAAAGTGAGAGTAAGAGTAAAGAGGAGTGTTTGGGAAAAGGATAAAGTGAAGGACAGAGATCAAGGTCAGGGCATCAGAAGATGTCGACTGACATTACATTTGAATATTTGAAAATTATAGCTATCAGGGAAGCAAGTAATAGGAAAGGAGTTCCACTAGCGAGAAGTGCTAGATAAGAAGTTGTTGGAGTAGAAAAGATGGCTACATTTAGCCTTTTTGACAGTGAACGGGTCGGACCGAAATGTCAGCCATTTACTACGCTTAAATTCACGCAATTTGGAAACCAGTGAAAGTGGCTTCTCGGAGCAGTTGCTATGAAAGTACTTGTAGAAAAGATAGAGGGAAGCGATAGTGACTGACGATGGGATGTCAGATCAGGACCAATCACTTTGGATATCCGTCTCTGGAATTTGCCGAGGACCTCAAGATGAACATCAGGAACACCAGACAGCTTACATCCCCAGAATAAAAATAGAAATTGCCAAAGTTTTCACTCATGCGTAACAATCAAGCCGAAGGGGTTTTTTTTAAGCCAAACCGTTTCACTGGTAGAATCTGCACACTGTCAAAAAGCCTGATTCCTGGTCTGAATTTCAACGCAACCCATTTTGTCAAAGATCAAGGATTATCAAATTTTCTCAAAATTCCAGTAGCCTTTTATTTATCTTACTAGAAATTAGGTTTGTTTTGTTTTGTTTTGTTTTACGGCATATCAACCTCAATGGGTCATTTAATGCCGACAACTTTTTTTTCTTGGAAATGTTTTTGTTTTGTCAAAAAATATATTTCTGTTAATATTTTTTCTCAAAAATATATAGCTGGTATAATTATTTTTTCAAAAACGTGTAGCCGGCAACATTATTTTTTCAAAAACGTGTAGCCGGCAACATTATTTTTTCAAAAACGTGTAGCCGGCAACATTATTTTTTCAAAAACCTGTAGCCCTCAACATTATTTTTTCAAAAACGTGTAGCCGGCAACATTATTTTTTCAAAAACGTGTAGCCGGCAACATTATTTTTTCAAAAACGTATTGCTGGTAATATTATTTTTTCAAAAACGTACAGCTGGCAACATTATTATTTTCGAAAACGTATTATCAGAGGCCTTGTTGTTGGACATAGTTTATCGTCTTACCGAGGACGCAGATTTAGTTTATCGCCATACCCAGAACGCGGATGTAGTCTGGGTGTTAACTATTTGCCCATAGCTAGGACCCTCACAGGTGCGACCGCCCTGGGTCTGGATGGACCTGGGAACCCCAGCAATTAAGAGGTAATTCCACGCTCCTCAGAACCTCCTGATCAGAGGCCTTTGCTGTTGGACATAGTTTATCG
>OZ010607.1:42141856-42184356 GCA_963932145.1 Acanthosepion lycidas | reverse complement strand
TCACCACAACCCTTTTAAAGGTACTTTTTGAATTACTTTTGGAAGTAAAGTCTGATGATCCAGAGCCCTTTAAAAGGGTTGTGGCGAAATAACTTATTAGATAGAACCTTAAAGTTATCTGTTTTTATTCAATATATATATATATATATATATATATATATATATATATATATATATATGGATCTCCAACATTAATAACACTGTAGCAAATTGGCCCAAATACAACAATTAAAATGTGACAAATATTAGGGGATAATACTAAAATACACCACAGCAACGAATACAATCTAAAAGGGATTATTATTCCTTTTGACAATTTTAATCATTTTCATATTGAGTATAAAAATAATTTTAGTTTTATTTTAAGTGAAAGAAACAGGTTATAAAGTTCCAATTTTTAAATTGATTATGTTACTCATAATACTTCCTGCCGAAGATCGCCTAATTCTCTTTTTTTAAGATTTCTTGTATATTCAGGTTGGAAGACGAATATAAATAAATATTTTGTTTCGTAAGTTATTTGAGCGCCTACCAAAATATGAGTTTCCACTAAAAAAAAAAAACAACGTGTAATGTGATAAAAACATTCGGACTAATAAATAAGATATCCACAACTTCAATATAGAGACTGAGGCGAATGTGAATAGGTGAATAGGTGAATTCGTAGTTTTCTTTGTGGCTAATGACTTTAGTTTATTTTTAATCCTAAAACTGACTTTTCTTCTTTTACTTACTTTTATTTTAATTTCTTATATATTCTTGTCTTATTTCATATTTTATTTATATTTTGCAACTTCAGTTCTAACGTTTATCATTTTCTTGTAAAAATATTCATTACTTTAAGCTGAAGACTTATTCAGTATTCAGTATGAATTGTAGATATCGTTGTCGGTAACTTAACAGGAATTTGTTTTTGTGTTAGTATTTGGTAATGTGTTCAATCCATTCAGTTGTGATTTGTAATCTTTTAGAAAGAATATTATTATTACTTCTTGTTGTTGTCAAAGAATTTTTATTGTAGGCATCTTGTTTTGGGTGAGTTTAGTTTGTGTTTGCAATTTCCTTATGGAATCATAAATGAACATTTCTGTCGTTAAATAAGTTGTATGCGAGTACATTCGTATTCCTTTATTTTTATTTGGTCTTTTGTGATATCATTATAAATAACATTGCTTTGTAAGTAATTACCTTCGACGTTTTTCTACACTAACCAATAATAGTATAAATGTTAATTTCTTGCTGAAACGTTATTTTAATTGATACCCATGATACACACACACACGCACATATATATATATATATAAATATATATGTTTGTATATATATTTGTGTGTATATATATATATATATATATATATATATATATATATATATAATTTTTCTACAAATCCACATATATTAGAACAATTGTAATTTTAATATTTCTCTGTAAAAATATATGTATTATGATTATTACATATAAATACAAAATATAATTACGTGTTTTCCCCTACATTTTCTCTATACAGCAAGTTTTTGTACAGACTTTTCTAAGAATTTCAATTTTTACACGCACCCCCTCTCTCTCTCTCTCTCTATATATATATATATATATATATATATATATATATATATATATATAATTATTTATTAACATAAATATGTTATAAAATCACTACAAAAATAGCTATTTTGTTTCAACACCCTCGGTGTCTTATCAAGTGATGATGTTGAATGTAAAATAAATAGTTTTAAAAGTTTCAAATTAATTAACAATCCTTCGCAAGAGGAAAACGTTGTTACAAAAGCTACATGCACCAATCAAAATTCAAGTATAGGAAAATTCAAAAAGCTTGACAACGAAGTCATGTTATAATATCTATTCAGATGTTTAAAATATGGGTAGTATTAAAAAAGAATTTATTCTTACCAATAATTACTAAATTATATGATAAAATTTAATATTAAAATTAAAAACTGCTAATTTCAAAATCAAAATTTAATCGCTATTAAGTTTACAACTATAAAATTACTGAGGAGAAAAGAAGAAATATACATGTTATTCAATTTATTTCTTCATTGAAGTTACTTTAGATAATTTTATATCCGGTCCTTTGACAATGTATACATTTTAATCCTAAGAGTGTGTGAATGGGGTCCTAAACTCACGCGTAAAATAAACGCAATCAGATTATAATATATAAACACCCAGACATATATATATATATATATATATATATATATATATATATATATATATATATATATATATATACTCATACAAAAAGAGACGAGACAGAGACCATCTCCACGGTCGTTCATGAAAAAAAAAAAAAGGAAGTGGTGGGGGAGAAAAATAATTATATCTGCTCTACTTTGTATTGAGCACTCTTTTAAGAATAGTAATTGTTGGTTATTGGAATTCATTCCATATACACAAATCATATACTTGGGTATATATATATATATATATATATATATATATATATATATATATATATACATATATATATATATATATATATATATATATATATATATATATATATATGTATGAGTGTGCGTGTGTGCTTGTGAGAGAGAGTATGTGTGCGTCTCTCTCTCTCTCCCTCTCTCTCTCTCTCCATATATATATATATATATATATATATATATATATATATATATATATATAGTTTGTAACATATTTCTGGTGAAGTTGTAACTTAGTTTAGGAGTCTTTCAATTAAATATTTTGCGCAGTATTTTGGGGAATAAATTTTCTACATTTACCTGAAAGTGTCGTAAGTGTTTTTTGGTGTACTTGAGATTTTCTTTATTTTAATTTTATTGCTGAAAAGTAATTTTTAATGGACACCGCATATTATATATATATATGTGTGTGTGTGTGTGTGTCTATTTGTATGTTTGTGTGTGTGTATGTGTGTAATTTGTAGGGAATTTTCGGTGCAGTTATGACTTAGCAGTTTTTCAATTAAATATTTGCGCAGTATTTTTGGAACGAAATTTTTTGATAGGATTTATGTATATTTTATTCGTTTTTATATTTTTTTTATTGTATGTTATGTTAAACCATATATTTTCCTCCAGCAATTTTAATTCTATCTTTGTGAATCTTAGTTTTGACGATAAACTGCTGTTCTTTGGTAATGTTTCATAATCGTTTTTGGCTACATTTAAATATTTACATCAGAAGAGTTTTCATATAATTTCTGAGATTTACTTGATGGTGTTCGTCGGATTACGTGTGTGTATATATACGGATCGCACTCGTAAGCAAACATGGACGATTTCATAAATTGTGTATAATTATGTGTTTTAATTATGAAAGGAATTAATTTCTGAATTATATTTTACTCAAGACATGCAACTACGACTAAATTAAATTGGATTTTAATATATTTTTCAATCTCCATGTTTGACAACTCTCATTATTTTATAACTGCTATTCTTAATACTTACCACACACATCCACATACATACATACACACACACGCATATATATATATATATATATATATATATATATATATATATATATATATATAATTATTTTAAAAAATATGATTGGTTCGCTGCATAAGATTTCTCATGTTTCGAAAATGAGAGCCGAAACCCTGAATACAATTATTAAAATTAAAGTATCAATCCCAGTGCTTGATACTTTAATTCAATTCAATTTTAATAATTATGTTGAGGGTTCCGGCTCTGGTTTTTAAAACATGAGAACTCTTATGTAGCGAAGGAAACATATTTTTAAAAATATAATTATAATTTAATCTCTACTTCTGTATATATATTGGGCACCCCGACGTAGTGTAATGGTTAGAAAGCTTGTCTTGCTAGATCAATTACGACTGAGTAGTGAGTTCGATCCTCGCATACACAACTGAGTAGTGAGTTCGATCCTCACATACACAACTGAGTAGTGAGTTCGATCCTCAGATACACGTTAAACATAAAAATGTCTTTTATATATATATATATATATATATATATATATATATATATATATATATATGTAAATTACCAAGAGGATAGAATCCAGGTAGAACTCGATGTCCAGGGCAGAGTAAGAATGAATGAATGAATTGGATCGTGATTACGATTCCAATGTAATAAATTATAACCATGGAATATTAGTGTTTGAGCTCACACACACACACATATATATATATATAATTATTTAAAAAAATATGATTCCTTCGCTGCATAAGAGTTCTCATGTTTCGAAAATGAGAGCCGAAACCCTGAATACAATTATTAAAATTAAAGTATCAATCCCAGTGCTTGATACTTTAATTCAATTCAATTTATATATATATATATATATATATATATATATATATATATATATATATATATATATTAGGTTGGTGCAAAAATAATGTCGTTTTCCCACATACTGACATATGTGAAAAAACGACATTATTTTTGCACCAACCTAATATATAATTAACTATCGTTGAAATAAAAGTAAATGCTTAATTCATTTCTCGACTTTACCAGGATTTTCTTTTCCTCGCAAAATTTCATGCCTCTGTCACAATTATTCGCAAGGAAATTGAAGAATATTATTTCTTATTAGCTGTGTTTTTTTTTTTTAATTTTGATGAAACAAAGCGTTTGTTCATAGACTATGTAAGCACGCCGTATATAGAAGGGAGTGTACAGAAGTTAGCGTTCTGATCAAGAAGCATTCCTATCACTCCAAATTCTATATTGGGCATTTAATAATATTTTCGAGAAGTAACTGAAGATGAGACAATTTCGAAGTGTCTATATATGGACGAGAATAAGCGTGGATCACGCGAGGAATACAAGTCATTTATTTTACGCAATATGTATTCATTTTCATACTAATTTCCATTTGTTTTAAATTACTTATCGATAGTTAATATTAAGCAGATGATACATGGACGCAGCGATTCGAAGCTGCTTTCCCGTTATTACTAAGCAGTGTGTTTGATCCTCTTTTGGTAACACGTACAAAATTCGAAAATGATCCAACAAAGTTTGACGTGACGTAAAATCAACCTATCAAAATATATTAATTGACTTGTCCTTGGGTAATAGTTAACAATACCTGTTTGGTTTACCATTAATACAGAGTTGTAAATTTGATCCATACCATGCGCACCTTAGGAAATTCGACTTTAAAATATAGTAAATCCATCAACCAACAATTTTAATCTATAAATCATATAAAGTAAAATTTGGTATTCATTAGTAAAGTAGAAATAAGTTTGGGCTAATAATTATAGGTTTATAAAAACATCATGTGTTGGTTATACTTTTCTTATAACGTTGATAATAATTACAAATTTCCAAAACCCCAATATTACATAAAATTTTCCTTTTTACCCATAACTCATTAAGGGTTTATACTCTGGTTGATTTGATTTCTTTTATATTTTTGCGGCTTATCTATATGTACAGATTATTTAAATCCAGATTATATAGGATTGTATGAATGTTTGGAGTTAATAATGAATTACTGATAGAATTTTTACTAATTAACACATAATTGGTAAGAAATAGTACATGCGTAACATTTCCAAGTGTATTTTCTGTGGCAGAAAATAGAAGCAATCCGACTGGAATTGGAACTCGGTATTCGCGTTCCAATTCCGAGACGTTACCTATTACACCACCCATACATCCACGCTTGTATTTTGAAGATCTTCAAATATACATTGCAGTCTGCAGCGACTGCCATATCAGTAAGGAGGCACTTTTTTGTTTGCGGTCTCTAATAACAATGTCTGGGCGGTTAGCTTTGATTGTTCTGTGTATGTGTATTGCGTAGTCCCATAAAACAAATCCTATCTCTGGAACCGTGTCTGGGTGGTGTTCTTACCAATTCAGTTTCGTTCCCGTAGAAGTTGCAGATTTTCTAGTGCAGATATAGGCACAATCTCTCATGCCTGGTTTATTATTAAGTGAGTGCCAATTGTTATTATTATTATTATTATTATTGTACTAATAATACAATGGTATTATCTTTGAAAAAAGTTAGCTATGATATTAGTGAAATTCGGATGTCGGTTATGTGTTTTATACATAAGTATAACGCCAAAATGTTAATTCTTCAAGAACGAAGAATTCGGGGCTTATAGTTTAATCGAAGCCGATTGCTTTCTTTTGTAGAAAAAATACAAGGAAAAACGAGCTGGAACTGATAAGACTGAATGGATGTCAACAAAGCTATAACTCTAAGAATAATGCAAATGTCATCCTATTAGTATTATTCAATACATTTTCATTAATGCAATAAAGTTATTGCTGGCCTGGCTTCAAACTTAATTATGTTTGCGAAACTGGGATTATGCCAGTCATTTTCCCCGCTCAGCAAATTTGATAATGTCCAAGAATACTTGCTCTGATGTTTGATTTACTTTTTCTTTTTTTCATTCTTCAATTTTGAATATTGCAGAGATGACAGTTCGGCTTTCCGAATTGAGAATCCAGAACTTCCGTTTGATTGGCATCCCAAGAAATTACGACAGAGGAACAAAATGGCACCCCAGTGATTATTCGATGATCATAGAAGACGAAATTGGCCTAACTACGATGAGAATCACAGACAAAATATTCCAAATATGGAAACGGTTTCTGACAGTGTCACATGACTGATATAATGCCCGGTCTAGATATAGGACTTAACAACTACATGATATGACTCTTTCAATTGCTTTCGAATGCATTTATATTTTGTGGGTAAAGGAAACACCCTATAGCTTTTTTCTGATATATACTAATATGTAAAATAATTTCTGACCAGAAAAAAAAATTCTATCACGATACAGAGAACTAACATCCCTAACGGCAAACTTAGTAACTGATCCATTATAATTTTGCTACTTGAAGTGCTTGCTTGGAGTGAAATCTGAAGATGATACTAAATCAAGTGCTTGGTCTGCTTCTAGGAAAGTTCTTTCAATGTGTCCTGCTAGAGAATTTTCCCGTCAGAATTAATCTTATACATTTAGAAGTCTACAATTTTCCCATGCATTTAATATTGAATCCACATATGGACTGTTGATTCTGCTATATATTTAGAGATTTTGATAAAATCAAAAGAATAAACTGCAATAATGTTAGTCCTGACATGATATCTCTGCTCCTGTCACTTTCCTACCGCTGAAACATAGCTTCACTGTGACATTTCCATAAATACATTCATGGTAGGTTTTTTTTCTGGAGAACTTTCCTCTATAGTAAAAAGATTTTATGAATTTAAGTGCAGTACTAGATTGGCAGAAAGGTCTCACCATTTAACAGTTGAAATCATTAGATGTAACTGTAAGTTCTATGCTAAGAGGTTCTTCACTGACACTTCTTGCTTGTGGAACTTTTTTTAGGTTTTATGCTTCCCAGTTGTCTCTGATCTTCATAAAATTTATGCAATGCCAACTGTTATCGTCTCTTGTCTTTTTAATTGAGGTTCTTTATTGTTTTAACTTCTTGATAGTGTTTATTTTCTCATATTCTCTCAGCAACTCCTTGCGTCTTAGTGGCTTTATTTCCTTGATTGGAATGAATTATTAAAAACAATCATGTATACTATCTTAACGAGGAAAACATTTTCCATTCTGTTGCCTGTTTCACACAGACTTTTACTACACTGTTTCTAAAATGTGCTATCAGCGTTCTTGTTGGTCAAAATACTTTCATTAAAATAAATTGACACATTTTAGATTTAAACAGAGATTTAGTTTCTGTCTATACTTCTGAGATAAGCTAGTGCTTTTCTGAGATGAGGTAACCCCTTTATCCTTGAGGATACATGGAACACTGGATAAATGCGTTAGTTAGATCCAGTTATAGGACCTAACGAGTGTGATTTAAATACCTGGTTAGGGCGGCGAAGAACTTAGTGAGGGGAATTAAAAGGAGATAACTGATAACTGACATCCATTAGATATGGCATGTGGAACTAGAACGGTCTACCCCAGTGAGCGGAATAAAGGTTTCAGTTCGACATTCCAACCATCTGAAGAAGGCCGGAGCGTACAACGGCCGAAACGTTGTGATAAATGTGGCAACAAAGGTGAGGACAATAATCCGAATAGTGTAAAGAATTATTTAGTTATGGTCTATTTCCACAAAAATCCTTCGACAAACACTCAACAACACTAATCATGGCGAACTTGTCCAATATTTCAAATCACTTAAGTAATGTGACACATGCGGAAAAAAAGAAAGGATAAAGAGATATAAATATTTTCGTGCACTGTAATAAAATAATCGATTTCCCATAATGATATTCCTTGATTTTGTGTGCAGGGTTGTCATTTGATCCGTCTCATCTGATATATGATTGTTTGATATAGTTTAATTTGAAAACTGTTGGAATGCGCGACTCGAGGATGGACGGTGGCAAGATGGAGATTCGCTGTTGTTTCTTTCTCATTTTTTTTTCTTTCTTTCGTTATCTACTATGGAAGTCTTCTGTTCTTATTGCTCGATTGGTTTTGCAGAAGCATAATATTTGATTTGCCATTTGGCTTCAATGAGTATTTCTTCCGTTCCGTACAGACACGCGACTATTGTTCAGGGAGCATTCTTTAGAGTCAGCCAATATTCGTTCAATTTCGAGAGACGATTGGCAAAATATACACAAATAAGGACAGTGGAAAATTTTTCAAGAAAGTGGAAATGTTTCCACAAAAAGTCGTGGACAAAACCTCAACAACACTAATCGTGGAAAACAATTTGTCCAAATCTTTCAAATCTCTTCAATAATATATCAAATGCGAAAAAAAATAAAATAAACAGACATACATATTTTCATGCACTATTTTCTGTTAGCCTTATACCACTTTGCCGAGTGGCCGAGTGGCTAGAACGTTCGTTTACTGACCATTAGCTCAGCATAGATGTAGTGTAAATCACAGGTGGGCTGCAATGGGGATTCACAAGCCGCCCTACAAAATTGGCATCCTTGTATACGAGGAGCTGCTTAATTTAGACTTTGCTTTAGTCCTACTGTTTCTCATGGTATCGAACATTTTCTATTCACCCTATTGATGTTGTCCTGTAGTTTTGTTTATTTTTTAAATTAATAGTAATTCTTCAGAATTTTTATTCTTATATCATTAACCAACTCTGTGATTTTAGTTGCTCTCTGTATATTATGTACGCATCTACTACTATGGTTCTATATCTAGATCGAGCCGAGAAGGTATAAAATTGGTATTTGCACAAAAAATGTATAAAACTTTTACTAAAGGTCAGTCATTTTTCACCAGAAATTTATTTAGAAAATCATATATATATATATATATATATATATATATATATATATATATATATATATATATATATATATATATGTGTGTGTGTGTGTGTGTGTGTGTGTGTGTGTGTGTGTGTGTAGATAGATATATAGATATTATAAATTTACTTATTTAAAATATGTTTCCATCGCTACACAGAAATTACCATGTTTCAAAAACAGAAGCTAAACCTTCAAATTCAGTTATAGAATTAAATTAAAGTCCCTTGTTCAGTTTCATCTTCAAGAGAATTTCGGAATAACTTATTTTGAAATTTACTTACTCTTTATTATATATATATATATATATATATATATATATATACGTTTCATTAAATAATATAGACAAGTGTCGTCTATTTATTTTATGTAATTTATTTTTATGTAATTTTATTTAATGAAACGTGTATGAATAAAATAAATAGACAAAATGAAACGTGTATGAATGAAAAGATGCTGTCTAAATACACACAATATATATATATATATATCCGAAAGTGAGAAAGTACAGAGAAGTAAAATGCCACATTCGGAGCATTTTACTGTTAAAGAAATACTCAATACAAAGTAGAGCAATATATTATTATTATTGTTATTATTATCATTATTATTAAAAGAAATTAGAAGAAAACTATCTTGAAATCGCTACACACTAGCTTATGTTTCGGCATTGCTGGCTCTCCTCATGTGATGGTAATTAACTGGTGATTACATGATTTTAAGAACATTTCTAAAACAAAGTGTTACCCTCTTTTACGAAAGATAATGGGAATGAGAAACACAAGGTCAGAATAAAATATAGACTTGTAGTTTTGACATGATCTACCCATTAAATATCAAATCTAAGCTAAGAATATTAAGCTCAAGAGTTGGGGAGTTACTTTTTTCATTACATGATAAACCGGAACTTAGTCATCATTAACAACTGCGGACAATTAAATCTTACATGTTTTCCGCAATTATATATATATATATATATATATATATATATATATATATATATATATATTGCGGAAAAATGTAAGATTTGTTGCTTGCATGTTTTCTGTAGTTGTTATATATATATGTATATATATATAATTGCAGGAAACATGTAATATATATATATATATATATATATATATATATATATATATATATATATATATATATATGTATGTAATGAAAAACAAACCATTTTAAGGTACCATTACGATAATTTATTTCACCAAAATCCTTTTTTAAGGATTCAGGATCATCAGGTAAAACTTCCAACAACGATTGTTGGAAGTTTTACCTGATGATCCTGAATCCTTAAAAAAGGATTTTGGTGAAATAAATTATCGTAATGGTACCTTAAAGTGGTTTGTTTTTCATTACATATTAGCTCTGTCCTCACATTGAGCTCTCAGGATTTCATCCTCTTTGGATTTACCAATTCCGTTTACCAAGTTTCTTATAACTAACTATATATATATATATATATATATATATATATATATATATATATATATTTACTGGCTTAAAAGCGCCCTATCGGGTGGCATTTAGCTTACCTCATCCTCTTCATTTGGCTTTTATCACAATAGGTAGAGACGAGTAGCTGCGATAGGCATCAATAAACTACAGAAGAACTCAAAATTGATCGCTGCAATTAAGTATGGTATTTGCTTTTATGCTTACCTTTTAAAACTTCAACGACAATTCTTCTGCCACCGTTTAATTTAACGACAATTTGATGTATGCAGGTCCTTACTTTCCATACAAACATCTATTTTTATTTCATGCGTGAATTTGGCTGGATTTATTCCCAAATTTATTTACAAGTTATAAAAATTGTTTTTATGCAAAAAAAAAAAAAAAAATTGTCGCAAAATATCACGTAAAAATATCCGAAAAGAATCGCAGGAAAGAAAATTTGGGAATCGAAAATTTCAGGGTTGGAGGTCTGGAAATGTTTTTAATTTGCTCACGGAGTTAGTTTGATTCCAAAATCGTTGGGATACGGCCTCTACGAGTAAAGTTGCAAAAGTTTGCCACTCTGACATTCGCATTTATGATATATATATATATATATATATATATATATATATATATATATATATATATATAGTTATGCATTTGGGCAGCAATCCATCTTTAATGCATTTACGCAAGACTGAAAAGAAATGTTTGTTAATTATTTGTTTTTTCTTGTGTATTTTTTATATATTTCCATACCTGGACAGGTGTGTGTTGTTCTCGATTTAATGAGTGTGGAAATTGTCCAAATGATTTTCATCCTGAGGGATTTTGGATAGTCTATTCACCAATTTGAAAGATTTACTTAAAATACAATAGCAAAATAGTCTGCCTGTTCTACTGTAGACAGTGGATATATACGATAAATACGTTATGACTGTTTTCATATTTGATGGTATTAAGGATTGAGTTATTTATTTTTGTCATCGTCTTCCATATTTCTTGAAATGGTTGATGGCCTGCGATGATGATGTAATGGTTAGAATGTTTGTCTCAGTAAATCAGTTCCGACTGAATTTAGCTCTTAGTGAAATTGAAGACAAATGATGAACTTGTCTCAAAGAGATCTCAGCAATTTTGATCTGCCAAATCCAAACAGAGATACAGGACAAATCAACAACGTTTTTTAAGAGAAACAGGATACAATATTCAAGAACCACGGGTGTGTATTCAAGACAATCAGCTCCTGTTGAACTAAGTCCAACTGCTAGTGTATCAGAAGGTCCTTGATGGCATCAGTAACAACAATGGAGGTTGTTTTTTTATCTTTGATGCATCTGAAGGTTCTAGTAAAACGTTTGTAACTAACCTTTTTTATCAGCAGTGAAATAGCTCTGAAGGGCGCACAGCACCCAGCACCTTCAGACTTACATTGGATTTAACTACTATGAAACACCTATTTGGAACATCAAAAGATAAACAAACTTGGCTTATCTGCTGGAGGACATAAGCTTCATTGTCTGGGATGAATGTACCATGGGACACAAGCGACCATTTGAAGCCCTGGACCAAACACTTAAAGCCATTAAACAAAATTCACGAATAATGGGAGGTATCAATGTGATAATCTCTGGTGATTTTAGACAAACATTACAAGTCATTGCAAGACTTCAGCTGATGAAATCAATGCCTGCATGAAAAATTCTTACATCTGGAGCCATGTTCAAAGACTCAGCTTGAAAACGAATATGAGAGTTAGAATCAGAAGTAAACTTGAAGCAAGAAGACTTGCTGCTTTGCAGTTGCAACTTGGCAATGAAACCCTCAAATTGAACCAAAATGGATTGTTGTGGAATTTTAATCTCACTTACCCAAGACTTGATTAATCATGTTTATACAAACATTAAACGCCATTTCATTAATTCAAACTGGCTTTGTGAGAGAGCCATATTAGCTGACAAGAATCAAATTATAGATATCATCAACTGGAAACTTCCCCAAGAATTTCCAAAAGAAAGCATTTTCCATTGACGCTGTGATTGAACAAGGGCAAGCAGAGAATTATCCAATAGATTTCCTGAATTTATTGAATCCTACTGGACTATCATCACCCAAGCTGTAACTAAAGGAAAACTTGCCAATTATGCTATTGAGAAATCAGTATACTGTAAAGGTTTGTAATGGTACATGGTTAAATCTATAGAAGAGGCCTCCTCATCTTTTGGAAGCAGAGATCCTTAATGGTCCAGAAAAGGAGGTAAGAGTTTTCATTCCATGAATTCCTTTAATTCATCCAGATCTTTCCTTTGAGTCCAAAAGGCTTCAGTTTCCTGTGAGAGTGACGTACACAATGTCAATCAATAAGTCCCAAGGAGAATCACTAAAAGTAACCAGACATTATCTGATGGAACCCTGTTTTTCTCACGGACAGCTCTATGTTGGTTGTTCAAGGGTTGGAAATGGGGAAAAAAAAACCTATTTGTGCTGACCCCGAATGAGAAAACCTAAAATGCTGTTTATCACGCAGCATTGCAATAAGTTCCAAATAGACAAATAGTATCATTGTTTTGACGAAAACTGTTAAGTGCTTGAAAAATATCGTTCAAGTTTAATAAAATTGAATATGTATTCAACGCATGGAATTCACTGTTGGGTCAAAGGCTTAATCAAGAGCCCTTCACAGGAGCTAGGTTAAATATCGTCTGATAGGGCGTGTTTTAATCTAGTCAAAAATATCTACTATTCAGAAAAAGAAGAGAAAATGCATAATAAACATTATTCTAAAAATGTAAATGTCTGTGTGACTCCATTGCGACATGTTTAAAATTATAAGAATATATTTTATTCATTTATTGATTGAATGATTTAGTTTTTTACGGATTATCAACCGTTAACGTGTTATATAAAAACTGAAACTATTTTTATAATAAGAAGTTTATTCTGGGAGATAATATTTTTTATTGATACATATTCTAGTAATTGACCCATAGATGGCGGGAGAAGAGTTCAATTCTATTGTGATGTGGAGTTTGACCAGACACAAAACTCAGATCGACAGAGCCAGTCGTGATAGTAGTATTCAATTCACTGCTATAGTATTTTTATTGATACATATTCTACTAATTTATCCATAGCTGGGGGGAGAAGAGTTGGATTCTATTGTGATGTGGAGTCTGACCAGATACAAGACTTAGATCGGTAGAGACATTCGTGTTAGTTGTATTCAATTCACTGCTATAGTATTTTCTTCTTCTGTTGACGATTACCTCACACTAATCATCATGAATAGACCATTCCATTCATGCGAGTAAGGACAGTAACCCGCTCTTACCACAACAGATCCCTATATTTAAAAAGCGTATTTCCACGTAAGTAAATATGACGAAAGTTGCTAGAATCCGAACTCTGTTCTCCAATTTCCAATTCCGAGGCTTTATCCTTTACACACCATACATTCCATCTTACAGAAACGCACGAGCACCGGTGTTTCAACGTTATATGGCAGTAAACCGTATAATTCCTTAAAATTTGCTATTTATTAGCATATATGTAAATGCCAGCTTAGTTTAAAATGTTAGCCTCATTCCGATTTTTCAAATAAAAATTTAAATTCTAAAATTTTATTTGTTTCTTAAAATATGTCAAACAAAGCAACCAACCACCCCCCAGCGGATTAGTGTAAAATTATTCATGCGTTCAAATTAGTACGTATCAATGGAATCGTCAATTCATTTCCTTTTTAATTATTCACGCAATTACTCTTGTTATCAAAAGAAAATCCGGAACCTATTCAAACGTCGAGAAAACCTGACTAAAAAAAAGGGATCGGAAGGAAACAGATTTTGAAAACAGGCACGAAGCTGTCTCCGAATCTTCATGCAAACGTAATCTAGCTATTGTGGCAGGAGTTTTCCTTGCTCAGCATAAAGCTTGAAAAGACTCCATTAATGCGCTAAGAGAATTTCAAGGATCTGATTGAAAAAAAAAAAACAACTGAATGAAATTTCGCACAAGAAAATTTGTATATTCCCTAAGGTGAATAATTATACACAAAGCGAACATTGTCGAAAAAATGAAAAAGAATCTCAGAGAAGTGGAAGACTTAAATAACTTTCTACCATTTGCACATACGTGCATATCCATCCGTAAAATTCTCTTCCAGTCTTTCTCTGTATATATACATGTAAGCACAAACATACATATAACATATAACAGAAAACATATATAAAAATAAGAATACATATATATATATAAATATATACGCATTAACGCATATATATATATATATATATAAATGTATATATACGTAAACACACACATATATATGTAATCATATATATATATATATATATATATATATATATATATATATATATATATATACATAAACGTAAACATTTTAATACATATAATATACTTTCATATAAATATATATATATATATATATATATATATGAATATATGAAATTATATAGACGTATGTAGAAACATATATACATCTATACATATGTTTATGTTTTGATATATTTATATTTGTTCTATATTATATTATAATAGCACTTATATGCTTATATATATGAATGTATACATTTATATTTATCTATACATATGTATATATATATATATATATATATGTCAGAATGTATATATCTTTACATATACGTATGTATATATATACGCATATTTTTTGTAATATATGTTTTGATTATATTTATAATACATGCATATATATATATATATATATATATATATATATATATATATATATATATATATATATATACGCGTATATTTCATTTATTAATAGGTAAAATATATGTAAATCAACAAAATTTATGTTTTATATATTAAGTAAGATTCTGTTTCAAAATTATTGTATTTGAGTAAAAATGAACATTGTTTATTAACAGATATATATCCATAATAACTAGTATATATATATATATATATATATATATATATATATATATATATATATATATATATATATGCACACACACACACACATATATATATATATATATATATATAGTGAGAGAGAGACATATCAGAGAGATAAGGAAAAAGATTATTTTTCTTACAAGCAAGAGTTTATTTTGCAATATCCGTTAAAAATATAAAAAAAATGCCTATGAATTTCATATATACGAAGTTTGAATCAAAGGTATCATAACATTTGCTATGGTAACAATGTTAAATTATGGTGTCTGATGCCACCATGCACATATTAACTCTGAACTCTGTCGCGCATGCGCAATAATTTATAAAGATCTCTTACTTTTCCGGTGATTATTGTTGTATTTGGAAGGAAAACGTGTAGCATGTTGGCGTCTCACCACAACAAAGAAGTTCCGTAAATGTCCATGTTTTGTGGATAATGATTTGTCCTAGCACTGCATTCACCAGGGCCCGACATCCTCCATATTCACTACATCCAGACACTTGCGCCTTTTTCCTTTTTCTAAAAAATCATATCCCACTTTGAAATGAAAAAAAAAGAGATAGCGGAGAAATCCACGGGAATGCGGCGAAGGAGTTTCCCGCTATCGTCAAAATTACTTCCTGGAAGGCTTCCCTCAATGAAAAAGATGTTGGATAGAGGATGTGGCTTTAAAAGGGGACTACTTGGAAGGAGATTAAATACAGATTTGTTGTAGTTTTGTTTTTATAAGTGACTGCTTTGTTTATGAAAAATAAATACGCAAATATTCGTCCTTTACGGGTGTCGATGGCCTAATCTCCGATTGATACGAAATCGGTCGGGTTTCGATCCCGGCCTGAAGCGATCGGATGTCTACCACACTGATGAGCTGTGATACAGTGAAACATTCTCACTGTGGATGACTATATATATATATATATATATATATATATATGTGTGTGTGAATATATATATATATATATATATATATATATATATATATATATATATATATATATATATATGACGTCACAGATTCTGAAATGGACAAAGTCCTGCAATTATTTTAAGATATTTATATGTTTAAACATTATTTTTATAGATACAAATATTTAAGTAAATGCTCTGTTTATAATAAACAGCATTAAACCACGGCCCGAATGTGCGAGAAATGTTCACAGAAAATATTCATCCTCCGACAGGATTCGAACCTATACGGAACCGTGCCTTTACCGATTTGGCCACGAAGGAGTGTTCGGTTAGCAAAGTAGAATTTCCTGTATTTGAACTTCGATCTTCTATAAATCTCTCACGTACATTCATATCTGCTCATGGCGTATCAAATGTAAACAAATGACGTCACACATTAGGAAATGGACAAAGTCCGACAATTATTTTAATACATTTTATCTTTATACATTCTTATTATAAATAAAAATATTTAGGTAAATGCTCTGTTTATCAAACATATTAAACAACATTTACCGACCAGAAAATTTGGTTTATTATAAACAGAGCATTTACTTAAATATTTGTATCTATAAAAAGAATGTATAAACATAAATATATATATATATATATATATATATATATATATATATATATATATATATATATATATATTAGGTTGGCGCAAAAATAATGACGTAATAATGTCGTTTTTTGACGTTAAAAATACGTCGAAAAACGACATTACTACGTCATTATTTTTTCACCAACCTAATATATATATATATATATATATATATATATATATATACTGTATTTAACCTAGATTTAGCAGAGGGCTCCAAATGTGGCCTTCATCATAGTAGATAGAGAGGAGCAGCTGCGATAGGCATCAATAAACTACAGAACTCAAAATTGATAGCTACACATAAGTATTACATTCATATTTATGCTTAAGTTTTAAATTTCCAACGATTATTCTTCTGCAACCACTTAATTTAAAGACAATTTGATGTACGTAGGTCCTTACTTTTCGTACAAAAATTATTTTTTATTCCACATTAGACTTTCGCTGGATATCGCCATCAATTACGATTATTCCCAGATTTATTTCCAAGGTATAAAAATTGTTATTGTACAAAAATATCACGTAAAAGATCGACGAAAACAATCGAAGTCATGAAAATTTGTGCATCGAAATTTTCAGGATTTCCGGTTCCGATCCGGCCCCGGATGTTTTTCATTTGTTCACAGAGTCGGTCTGATTCAAAAATGGTATAATATGTTGGGCTACGACTTCTAGGAGTAAAGATAAAAAAAAAACGTACAATTATTTTGAAACACTATAATTTTTTTTTCATGTGAACATGAGCTATTGAAATTTTGAGAGTTGTGTCCCTTTAATTTTTTTATCAATGGCGACAATGGAAACTTGGGAATCGAAAATTTCAGGATTGCTCCTCCGGATGCGCCCGGCGATGTTTTAATTTGCTCACGGTGCCGGCCTGATTCCAAAATCTTATGATGTCTTGTGTTACGGCTTCTTGGTGTACAGATCAAAAAACGTACAATTATTTTGAAACACTATAATTGTTTTTCATTTGAACATGAGCTATCGAAATTTTGAGAGTTGTGTACCTTTAATTTTTTTTTTTTTTTTATTAAGGCGGAATCCAAAAACAATCGCAGCAATAAAAACTAGAGACTCGAAAATTGCAAGATTGCACATCCGGATCCGGCCTTCGATGTTTTCAATTTGCTCACGGTGACGGACTGATTCCAAAAATGGTATCATATGTTGTGCTATGGCTTCTAGAAGTTGAAGAATCTGATAGAGTGATTATCAGAAAAACATCTTTAATGACATATGCTGAGTGTTGTGATAGTCAAAACTTGCTAAATTCTTGTAATTTATGAAACTCACTTATCCCTATTTAGGTCTATCAATTCAGAAATATTTAGTTAAATCAATGAAATTCAAAAGGAAATAATTTAATCAAACTTTTATAAATTTGGCCTTCGAATACTACATAGTTTATTCATATATTTGACTACTCCTTCCTTCTGATAATAGTAAGAATTATATTATTCAAGACGTTATTAAAGGATGCTAATGTCTTCTTGGTGACGTTTAGTAAGACGCCCTAAACACTATTATAACAGGTTCTCATCCGACTTTGTAATTAGCTATGGTTAGTGCTGAAGGCTTTTGTAAAAACAACTGCAGATTCCAGGCGAATTCAAGCACATTAATATGCTACAAGGTTTCCAAACATGTTCTCAGGATTTTAATTCTGGGCTGTTCTTGCCAACAAAGAGTTAGGGACACCTGCTATTTAATCATAGCTTGAAATGTCGAGAAGAGATGGCTTCATAATGTATTTGGCTCTTCTGTCTCTCTCGCACTATATATATATATATATATATATATATATATATATATATATATATATATATATATATATATTGTTAAATATACCATACAACGAATGTCGATTTTGTTTGATCATGAGCCGTTCTAAGCTTTGTATAATTGCTTTAATTTCGGAAAGCGTAAAACTGTCCAACATTTGCATATTATTTTATTATGCTGTTCCTTGATGTCTATAATTGGTAACAGAAGCCATCGGTTTATACCAACAGCTTCCCATACTTAATACTTCACGAATTCACTCTCGCCTGGTCATGTGTGACGTCATGAGCTGCGCTGCGATTTTCGCTTCCAGCGTCTTATATGCACGTCTTTATCGTTGCTTCGAAATCTTCCATTTAAACAGAAGCAGACTATCATCACATGTCCGTGTATTGCTTAATATTGTAACTGTCATCTTCGTAATGGCTTATGTAAGCCGAAAGATTACATTGGATTAAAAAAATATGTATAATTATTGTGATTTTCTTTAAATGATAATCGTATTCAGCTTATCAGGCGTTATGAAAAGAATTTACATAAAATAAATAGACAACACTCGTCTATATTATTTAATGAAACACACACACACAGACAGACAGACACACACATACACACACACACACATACACACACACACACATATATATATATATATATATATATATATATATATATATAGATTATATCAAACATACTTTTACAAACTTTAGGGGCGGTTTAATCAGATCAAAATCGGATAAACGTCCATATAAACATATGTCCGCAAATCATCAGATTTTCTGTTATTAAGTTTCAAGTTTACTGTAGACACTGTTAAAAGTACAATATCCAGGATACAATCCAATATATAAGATTAACATAAGTAAAAGATTGTCTCTTGATTGATGTTACCTTCAGAATCCCGACTCCAGAGTTCCGTAGGCGGACCTGTCCGTCCATTCTTTAGGGAGTCTAAGCAATTTCCTACCTATATTTTTTCGTTTTCTCCCTTTTATCTAACATGTGTGTAAGCTTTTTCTGATTTTATTTTGTGTTCGTGTGCACGTTTGCGGGTGTACAGCCATGCGTGCCTTTCTGTATATGTGCGCTTGCATGCACCCGTCTGCGCGGAGGTGTAGGAAGTCGTGATCCTTTGTCATTTTTCTTGTTTTTTTATTTTTTTTATTTTTCACTTTACACTCACTCTTTAGCTTTTTCTTTTTTTTTCCTTATTCTTCTTTTCATTCGATAATCGCCACTTTTGTGGCGAGTTTTCCCAACTCTAGATTATAATTTGGGGACATTCTAGTTTTATTTAAGGTTTTGTATGCTAGGGAAGTTATATTTCATTCTTACATAAATAATTGATGTTAATGCATAAATGATAAATATTTCTACACACAGAGACACACACACACACGCATATATACATATTTTAATATGTTTATGAATGTGTTAATAAATACAGTATTTAACTTATATTAAATTCCTAAATTATTTGTAAAAGAGTTAATTATTTAAATTGCTAGGATGAATCAAATTAATTTCTTCGTAGATTTTTTTAGACATTTAAATTACTATCAAACGTTAATAGTTATAATTACTATCAAATCTATTTTTTACATAAATTGCTAAAACTATACCACCCCTCTACTTCCTACGTGACACCTATTTAGAGCCTCTTTCTCTTTACTTACACCTTCTTTCGCTATTCTTTATCATTATCTTTTTCTCTCTTTTCCCCTTCTTTTTTAATATATCACTTACATTAAGTTAACCGATAAAATAAGCCAAGGTCTGGTCCCTCCTCCCCCAGTACTAAGTATGATCGAAAGAAATATTAAATAAATCCTCTCTAAAGTCGACCATGTCTTTCAAACCACCCCTCATTACAAAAACTTACACTACCCATCAAAAGTAAATATTTTCATTTCATTTTCTTTCGTTTCATCATTTAGAAGTGCTATCTGATGTTCCAGAGTCCTTTAAAAGGGCTCTGGTGAAATAAATTATTATAATGGAACCTTAAAGCGGTCTGTTTTTCTAATATATATATATATATATATATATATATATATATATATATATATATATATATATATATATATATATGGACATTACATGGAAAACGACAGACAAGGTGCTTATATTTATTTTTTTTGTACAATTTCTCATGCGATGTAATAATTTTTCTCGTTTCGGATGATTAATTATATAAAAATTCTCCGAATGTTTTTGTTTTTTTTTATCCGAGCGCTTTCGGCTATACATTTAGCCATTTTCAAGGATTATATTTTGACTGTTAAAATAAGAATTAGTTTGTTGTATGTATATTTTATAAAATATTTTCATTTTTCAAAACACGGTCAATATATTATGTCCATTTTAAAAGTTAATGTAATTAAGTGTTGGTTTGTTTGTTTTTATTAATATGGCTTACATTATTTTTAGTCTTGTTTTGCATGATGCTATTATATTAGTGTTGTCAACAAGTAAGTTACGAATAGTGTCCGGTAGGTCTCCATGAATATTTAAATGAGATCTAATTGAGCTATTGTCAGAAAGTTGTAGAATGAGTCTGCGTGTCAAACATGTTGTAGTGTGGCCTATATAATTACTTAATGGACATTTAAATTCGTAAATAATATTTGTCATATTTAATTTTGTTCTAGGAGGTGAATTATTATTTTTAACTATATGATTAGAGGTTTTAAATTTTTTGTTATAAATAATTAATCTAATTTTGTTGCTATTATCAACTGGTGTTATGTATTCTTTATTTTCTTTTGTAGTTTTCAATGAAATATGCATGGAAGAAGGATTGCCTGCTAATTACACACACGCACACACACACACACACACACACACACACACACACACACACATATATATATATATATATATATATATATATATATATATATATATATATATATGTTACATGAATCATTCATACAAAAAACAGATATAAAAGTTAATGATATAAATGGCGAGAATAGATCGTCGCAAACAAATTTAATAAAGTACATTAACCCCGAACCTGTGGATGAATTTTATGATCCCTGTTTATAAATTCTAGTTGCACAAAGTCTTTTTTTTAAACAGGGATCATAACATTCATCTACAGATTCGGGGTTAATGTACTATATTAAATTTGTTTGCGAAGATGTATTTTCGCCATTTAAATCATTAACTTCTATATCAGTTTTTTGTATGAATGATTTATGTAATGTAAATGGAACTGCACCACATACTTGATATTATATATACTCATTTTCTACGTCTTATCAACCCTTGATTCAAATTCAGTCTCTACCAAATCTTTTGTGTTCACCTAGTAACGTCCTTAGATAAGACATAACCCATTGATTTACCCTCTTCACAGTGGTTTAAATAGCACAGCAGATTTCGCTCTGTTGCCTTCCATTGCAGTCAGTGTATTAGAAGAAAAATTCTGAATTCAATATGTGATTAACATTCACACATCATAAAACAGAGAAGATCGATACTCGTCGAAATTCTGAATTGCTCTGACAATTTTAAATATATAGCAATTTTTCTTTTTTTTATTATTTCACATCAAGCAAGGTTAGAATGCCAGAGAGGTGCATAGAGTGAAATTGAGAGAAAAGAGTGGAAATAGGGAAGACTGAGGAAAGAACAAAACATGAACAGCTATCAAAAATATAGAAGATGGCGTTTGACGTTGCATTTAAATTTTTGAAGATTTTTTGTAATCAACGAAGCAATAGAAGGGAGATCCCCAGATGGGAAGTGCGGGAAAAGAAACTGTTGGAATAAAATTAGCAGTTACATTTGAGCTATTTCAGCAGTAAACGGGTGGGAACTAGATGCCAATCTAGTAGTACGCTTACATTTATATGGTCGGGGCACAAGTCAAAAAGCTCGTCAGATCAGTTAGCATGAAAATACTTGTAGATAACACAGAGGGAAATCACATCACGTTGGTGAGAAAATGACTGAAGTCAAGATGCCAAATCAGGATCTATTACATTTCGGATCCTTCTTTGGATTTTGTCAAGAACCTCAAGATGAATAACAGTAGCACCAGATGAAATATGGCAGCAGTATTCAATGCACGGACGAATGGTAGATTTGTAAATTTTAAAGATACACACTGACCAAGAAATTTACTGGCGCTACACAGTTATCAAATTTCCCTTTCAGTAGATATAGCTATTGACTCGATGTCTGATGACAGGCAGACTACCATTTTCAGGAATGTTAGTAAATGGTAGCAAGGTAGCTACCATTTTCAGTCGGTTGGAATGGTTCAAGAAAAATCTAATCTGATATGTAATTATCCAAAATCATCAGTCGATACTGGAATCGGACTATTGATCTTGTGGAATTATAGAATGTGGCGTAATTGGAACATAAATTATTCATTATTATAAGATATCATCACGCTGTAACGCAAATATCCAAGAACAGACACTAGCCTAAACGAATGTCAGGAACCAATAATAATATGCAAGACGTATTCGATCATATCTCTCCACATTTTCCTATCCTTTGTAGCTCTTAGAAAAGGTTTGTTTTTCTTTATATCTCGATTCATGTCCTATCATACGTTTAACAAAATCTCATTCTGCAGGTTACTCGATGCCTTATTTTAAATTAGAATCATAACATGCTAAGGATAAAAACACTTAAGATAACTTTATGGCGCAGACGACAAAGCTTTGCCAAAAAGTCTATTGGCTTACAGATGTGTTTTATCGGATTTTGTAGTAATCTCTTTTGTTAACGTCACCGATATTTTTTAGACTCAAATACCGATGTCGGTTACTTACAAGTTCAGCAATGTAAATTTAAGTAAAGCGTTTTATCAAGCATAAATTTGGCACAGGGGCAAAAATATAGAACACTGGCGACGATCGAAATCACCATCCAGTCGTGATTGATCTAACAAAACAACCTCACTATAAAACCAGGATCGAACTCACTACCTTGTCGCAATTGATTTAGTGAGGTAATCTTGCTAAACATTGTACTATGTCGAAGTGACCTAAATGATTCACTAAGCGTGATCTAGATGTGGCACATGTCCGGAAGTGATGAGCACTCTGTGAGGTTTCGAACTGACCACCCAAACGTGATTTCTTTTAGAGTGACAAGCTTGCTAACCGTTGAAACACTTCGTAGTTTCTCATGAATTTCTAAGCGTAGTTTAGGTGTGGCACATAGCCGAAAGTGTGGAGGACCCAATGATGATTGATCTTATTGCTCAGTCGTAATTAATTCAGTAAGGCAAGCTTGTTAACGATGACACTACGCCAAAGTTCTCAAATGATTTGCGAAGCGTAGCTTACACGTGACACAAGGCCGAAAGTATTGAGCACCGAGTGAGGATCGACCTTATTATTCAGGCGTAATTGATCTAGCGAGAAAAGCTTGCTAATCATGACACCGCACCGGTGCTCAAATTGTTTACGAAGCATACCTTACACGTGGCACAAGGCCGAAAGTGTTGAGCACCAGGTGAGGATCGACCTTCATGTTCAAGCGTAATTGATCTAGCGAGACAAATTTGCTGACCATGATACATCTTTGTGGCGTACTGGTGATTTTCTAAGAGAAAAATCTATATTTAAATTTGTAGTGGCGAGAAGAAATTTTATCGTCAAGTGTGGGTCGGGGGGTTATAATTCATGTTTATTTTTATCATTTTTTTTTTTAATAATATATTTTCTTCTTATGTTCTTCAGAAGAGACAGTGTTTGATCAACCCGGAAAATGTCTTCACGCAAAGAATTTTATGCATTTTTCGGGGTAGCGACTAGCAGATACAACAAACGATAATTAGAGGCCCCAAAGTTTTTAGACTGATTTTGTATGAGACAGACAAGCTAATTTTACCGGAGATTATTTTACAGCGAGGTCCCCCCTGTATTGAGCAACGTAAGGAAGAGGGTTAAAGAGTAAGCTACACAGTTTATGTGGCTAGGTGGGGAAAATATTGGTTGAAAAGTTTAAGAAAGCATCCACTTGGGAGTCGCTTCCACAGACCAGTTGTTCGCGGGAAGAAGTTGTTTAGGTAGAACTTCCTTCTCACCATTGGGATACGACGGTAATGAGGGCGGTTTACTAAAATGTGCGTAGCATGGAAGAGTGTAGAAGAGGTGGAACCACGGAAGGTAATTCGTCTGGGCAAAGGAATTAGCGATAGAACAGAAATCAGCTTGCGAAGTTTCGTCTATGAATGAAGTGTTGTAGGGTGGAAAATAAGTTGTTATCCAGAAGGACGCGGAAAATCTTATGGACACTATCGAGACAGGGAAGTGGGAACCAGGCAACTCCTGTCCAAACAGTCTGGTTTCAGCCTAATCTGCCTCTTGTAAAGTTTCAAGAGGATTTAGTCACGTCATTCAGCGGGAACTGGGATCAGAACGAATTTTACAGTATTACGAGGACTGCATTGCTCTGATTTTGTTGAGAGATGAGTCCATATGGAAAAAAAACATGAAAAACGAGATAGCATGTTGTGAGCAAAATGAACTATTATTCCCTTACAAGTTGGGCCTTATTGTGATGGTGTATATCGAATGAGGATTAATGTGGAGGACCTCACTAGAAACTTCTCCTGGTTAAATAGATTAAAAAAATGCTGCCGAGTAATTATACGTATTACTACAGCTGGGTCCCAAACAACATGACTTTAAGCGTGATACTAGGTTGGCATCTCAGTCCAGCCCTTTCACTGTCGAAACGGTTAAATGTAGCCGTCTCTTCTACTCCAATAGCTTCATGTCTTGCAATTGTAGTCTCTGGAACTCCATTCCTTTTATTGGCTTCCCTGATAGCTATAATCTTCAATTATTCAAATTCAATGTCAATTGAAATCTTCAGATGCCTTGATCTAATTTCCCGTCTTTCTCTTCATCCTCCCATCTATCACGCTTCTTTACTCTTGCTCTCACTTTCTGTAACCCCTTTCGCGCTAGTTGTTGAAATCCTTAAAAAAAAAAAAGAAATTATTGACGAAAAAAGATTTGCAATGAAATATCCGTCATCTTTATTTTTCCATCAAAAGCAGCTAGATTTAGCAATTGGTTGTACATCGACCATGATTCAAGCAGAAGTATCATGGTCGGAAAGCCACCGTTCTAACCACACACACTTTATCTATATATTTTGATTTTTATTTAATTTCTATCAGAAATTAGGAGGCGAAAAAAAATTCCGGTATATTGTTTTCTAAATTCTTTCTATTTGATTAAGCTGACCTCATACGTATTCGTTCTGTCAAGCAGCGTTCGTGTGAATAATTCTTGTCCCTGTTGGATTATAATTCTAGTTGATCTCTGCGGCATTTGATGGTATTACTGTGCGCTTGTGTGTATTTTATTTATGTCTGGGAGTGTTTGTATGTTGATTCGTTGATGTTTTGTGTGAGAGTGAAAGATTGTAAGTTAAGCTAGATGTCGTTGTAGGTAGACAGATATTAACTATGGCATGCATTTTATAAAAGATGTTGATATAATAAAGTGTGTTGGGCGTGTGCTTATTGACGATACATTTTACACAATTTCTCTCCAGAAAAAGAAAATATTAGGTTGGTGCAAAAATAATGACGTGATAATCTCGTTTTTTGACGTTAAAAATACGTCAAAAAACGACATTATTACGGCATTATTTTTGCACCAACCTAATACTTAAAAAATACTTAAACGAACACGAGAAAATTTGAATTAAGCACTCTGGCTGCTGTTCTAGCGCTTATATACATCACGTATATAATGCATTAAAAGATTTCGTTACACTGATGTGCGCAGATACCTTTCGGTAGAACATTTAAGACTGAATAGTGAGTTCGATCCTCACAGAGTGTCCCATACTTTCGGCCTTGTACCACATCTATGCTACACATGGAAAATCAATATATATATATATATATATATATATATATATATATATATATATATATATATATATATAAATAAAGAGAGAGAGAGAGAGAGAGAGAGAGAGGAAGATTTATATATACATATATATAGATAGATAGATAGATAGATAGATATATAGAGATATATGCAATAATAATAATAATAATAATAATAATAAACGGAACAGATCTCAATCTAATATGTTTCACGTTTATTAAACCTAAGTCGGAGATCGAGTGAGAAATGAAAAAAGTAAAGAGACACAAAGTAGTAGTAAGCTGTGATCTTGATTATCTCTTATTGGTCAGATACATGTCACGTGCATTATGGATAATATATTGTTATCGGACATTACCCATAATAACATTATGGACTATTCCATACGTAATAAATACTGCGCCTGAAGAAGAAGCAGGGAATTCAACCCGAAGTCGGGCCACCGGCTGACCGACAGATCGGTTAAACTCTCTGCCTACGGGCAGAGAGGAACCCGAAGGAGGCTACGCCGAAGGGCGGAGTCTCTTTCGGGGAGGTAGACCGACCCTGAACAAGTTTATACGGGTTCAAAGGGCATATTTTTGGCCGAACCCACTAGCTCGGAGATTCTACGTTAACTCGACCTTGTGCCACATGATGCCCTCGTGGTGGGGTGACTAAATACGGTTCAGTCCGAAGTCGGGCGACCGGCTGATCGGTTGAACTCTCTGCCTTTGGGCCGGGAGGAAACCGAACGAGGCTACGCCGAAGGGCGGAGTGTCTTTCGGAGAGGTAAACCGACACTGAACCCGTTTATACGGGTTCAAAGGGCATATTTTTGGACGAGCCCACGGGCTGGAGATTCCACGTTAAATCGACCTTGTGCCACAGATGCCCTCGTGGGGGTGGGGGTTACTAAATACTGTTCCGTCTAAAGTCTAGTGTTCAGTCGAAAGTCTAGAGTGAAGTCCGTCAGGTGTCTGTCACTCGAGTCAGAGTCAGTCCGAAACAGAGTTGTGTTCAGTCAATTACTATTAAACCTGATTGGTCGTAGTAACACTTGTAATATATGTGTGTTATTGCATATCCGTATTCGAGTTCTTCTGTATTGGTTCTACCTTGGACTATCACCGTGGTACAAGGAACCGGACCATAACATATATAAATATGCCTGAGGAACTTTGTGGACGCTAAAGCGTGCAATGATCTATGAACTTGTATGCAAGAAAACGTTTTTATGTTGAGCTGTACGTCGAACGGTAACGTTAATTCATATTTGTGTGTGTGTATGTGTGTGTATTTGTGTGTGTATATGAGGAGTGTCTATAGATGTCACTCTCGAATATCGGGAAAATATGAATGAACGTTGCAAATATTTGTATTTGGTTTGATTTGTATGTTATCGTATATATATATATATATATATATATATATATATGTATATATATATATAATTATTTATTTAAAAATATGATTCCAACTCGCTACATAAGAGGTTTTCGCATAGTCTGGCTTGAGCGTCTCAAGCCAGACTATGCGAAAACTTCCTCCGTCGTAAATTTAGCCACCCCCACCTTACCGTAACCCGGCATCTATGAAAGTAACTCTATACTGATACAAATTATTAAACACCCCACCCTTGCCGATTCTAAACAATCCGCCCTTGATGTTACCATGGAACTTTTTGATTTCAATTCTGACCATACTATTAAAACTCGTAAATTTCAGAAATAAGTCATTCCCCAAAAAATTTCGCTTCAAGATGGAACAGAGCCTACTTTAACTCAAGTTAATTCAAATATTATTTTGAAGTTTTCGGCTCTTGTTTTGAAACATGAGACCTCTTATGTAGCGAGTTGGAATCATATTTTTAAATAAATAATTATATTTATGCTCTACTTTCGTATCGAGCACTATTTTTTAAAAATAATTACAAAAATACGAAGGAACTTTGGATTATTTACCAAACCAGTTTCTTTCCTATTTTCTACAATATTTTCACACACACACACACACACACACACATATATATATATATATATATATATATATATATATATATATATATATATATATATATATTTAAAGAAACCACTTTAAGGTTCCTTTATTATAATTTATTTCACCAGAGCACTTTTACGGGACGCTGGATCCTCAGATAACACTTCCAGAAATGAAATCAAAGATGTTATCTGATGATCCAGCGTCCCTTAAAAGGTCTCTGGTGAAATAAATTATTATAATGGAACCTCAAAGTGGTATGTTTTTCTTTAAATTATTAGCTCTGGATCTACATTGAACTTTCAGGATTTCATCCTCCTTGCGACTACCCATACGGATTGGCAAGTTTTTTATAACTTATATATATATATGTGTGTGTGTGTGTGTGTGCGAGCGCGTGTGTGTGTGTCTGTGCATGTATTAATCACATTTCACCCCAAGCAAGGTGATAAAGCCACTAGGAAGGGGATACGGAATGCAAGAGAATATGAGGAAACCTACTGTTGAATAAATCATTTAGAATATATTGATTCGTATTATATCTACTTTTGTCCTGCATACAGATAATCTTACTGCAATGCAATTTCTGTCCTCTCAAGCCATCTATCTCTTATCTATCCCTCATTAGCTCTCTAGCATCTTCGCTTCTTCTGTCTAAAATGGCGTGCATGTCATGATATACATGGGGTATTATCTGTACAGGTGCGAGTAAGGATGTGTGCTGCATGCATGTGAGAAGCCAATAAAAGAGGCCCATTTAATTATATTGTCTGAAAGGAAAATTTAAAATACATAAACACGGAAGGTATTATTACAGACGATGCTTGCTTGCTCTGAAGAACGTAATTAATTACTATAAATAACATTGATTTTTTTCTTTCACTTTATAATCAAGCCTCTTAATTAAACTGTCACAGTATTTTTGGCAGTAGAGAATCATTCTATTCGTGTCTTCATCTCGAGTTTATTTAAACGCCTGAAACCGACAGCAGACTTTAAATAATACTGATACTTCTTTGTACGTATACCCCTCATATTATCTTTATAAATTTCCCCTATTTGCGCATTTATATATATATATATATATATATATATATATATATATATATATATATATATATAAGTGAACAATGAAGTCAACATTTAGAGGGGACTGGCGTTTTCATGCTAGATTGCGTCTAGCATGAAAAAGCCTGCCTCCTCTAAGTATTAACTTCAATGTTCAATTTTATATTTACTCACGCTCTATCTCTGATATTGAGAACTTTATCCCTTAAATATAGCACAACTTAAGAATATATTTCTTTATATATATATATATATATATATAGATAGATAGATAGATAGATAGATAGATAGATAGATAATGAGCAGCGAGGTTACGATTGGTACATTGTCGCCATTTCATATTTCAATTTCGCGCATGCGCCTTGTTTGATTTTCATTTTATCGACTACACATTTTATTAGGGTCGATTGGGAACCGTCTGTGACAAAAAGTGCACCAAGACGTAATTCATTCTGCCAGAAATTTGGAAACGACATGTGGTACTTCTTGGCATTCGCGTCTGAAGATCCAATACAAACATTTCAAACTGTTTTGGTGTCAATATGAGGACAATGAAGAGGTTTCAGAAATTATTGGATGGGTCTAATGATGGGTTATGAAGGTCTTTGGCGTGATAACTAGGGATATCGACGTTATGCACTCATTTATCTTTCCACAGGGTATTAGACTCAACACAGAATGCGATATCAAGCGCATTGAGGTGGTAATACTGTTCTGGTCAAGAGAGTGGCTGCTAGAAGACACCCTCTTTGGTAACAGGACTGTGCACCATGCCAGGCAAGCAGGAGAACACAGTCATGGCTGTCATACAATTCTTGCGACAACGTCAGCCCTCACATCTGGAAAACCTAACACCTCAGACTGCAGCCCCCTTGATTACTATCTGTAGAACGCAGTTCAGCCAGAGAGCAACAAAACACCTTGTAACACCAAAGATGGACTAAAATCAAGGATTATGGCAGCATTCACCAACTTAAACAAGGAGACTGTCTAGAAGAGTTGCAGGAGATTCTGAAATCATCTGCAGTCTGTAGTTGAAGCCTATGGGGAATTTATTGAATAACTTTTCTCTTTAATATTTCAAGATATTTCTGTGTTATTTTGGCAAATATATCTGTTAAAATGAGATGTCATTATACATTTTTGTGTAATTTGGACAACAATTCATCTATCGCAACCTCTGTGTGTGTGTCTCTCTTTCTCCCTCTCTCTCTCACTCTCTCTCTCTCTCTCTCTCTCTATATATATATATATATATATATATATATATATATATATATATGTAACAACACAGAGAACTATTATTGAAAACAAATCTCAAAAGAAGTCAGTCTTCAGACTAAGTAAATAAATTCGAAAAAATACTGCCGAGTAATTATACGGATTACTACAGCTGGGTCCCAAACAACATGATTTTAAGCGTGATACTAGGTTGGCATCTCAGTCCAACCCTTTCACTATCGAAACGGTTAAATGTAGCCGTCTCTTCTACTCCAATAGCTTCATGTCTTGCAATTGTAGTCTCTGGAACTCCATTCTTTTTACTTGCTTCCCTGATAGCTATAATCTTCAATTATTCAAATTCAATGTCAATTGAAATCTTTAGATGCCCTGATCGAATTCCCCGTTTTTCTCTTCATCCTCTCCTCTATGACGCCTCTATAAACTTGTTCTCAATCCTCTGTAACCCCTTTTATGCTAGTGACACTCCCGCCTTGTTTGGCGTCAAATCCTTAAAAAAAATACTGACGAAAATCGATTTGCTAATAAATATCTGTCATCTTTATTTTTCCATCAAAAGCTGCTAGATTTAGCAATTGGTTGTACATCGACCATGATTCAAGCAGAAGTATCATGGCCGGAAAGTCACCATTCTAACCACACACACCTTATCTACATATTTTGATTTTTTATTTGGACGACAACTCATCTATCATACCCTCTGTGAGTGTGTTTCTCTTTCTCTCTCTCTCTCTCTCTCTCTCTCTCTATCTATCTATCTATCTAAATATATATATATATATATATATATATATATATATTAGGTTGGTGCAAAAATAACGTTTTCTCACATAGTAACATATGTGACAAAACGACATTATTTTTGCACCAACCTAATATATATATATGTGTGTGTGTGTGTGTGTGTGAAACAAAACAGAGAACAATTATTGAAAAAAAATCTTAAAAGAAGTCAGTCTTCAGTCTAAGTAATACAAGCGTCAGGGCAAGTTGCCTAAGCATTACTTCTAGTATAGCTCTATGAAGCACATTATAACTGTCGGGAAAGTTTCCCGTCCGTGAAAGAGATATTACAAAGTTTATGATATGTGAGAATGAGACGGGAACGAGATGGTCCTTGTTATCTGATGGGAAGTTCAAGGCAAATGTCATTGTGAAGAGAGCTGTCATGTCTCACGAGGATGTTTTAACCTCAATGACATTTACGATGGTAGACAATGACGCTTTGACTCTATTAAGAATTTTGATAGAGATTTCCTAGAAATTAACGCCATCGAATTCTTTTGGTTCGGAACTTGACATAGGCTGTTTGTGTGTAGATGCATTCTTCGTTTTCTAAACATCTCTTGTAATGATTGGAGTTAGTTCCGAATGCAGCAATGGTTCTAATTCCAAGTTTTCTTTCGTATATATTTTAGTGGTGGTAACGTATTATGGCTGCAGTCCATGTCGGTGTCATCTATTCAGTAAGTTAAACGCCATAACTAATACTAGGTGATCCTTACGCGGAGCATTTTTCAGGGCAAGATGTGAGGAAGATGCCTGGGAAGTTGTTGTTCCCTAAGCAAGAGTGTGATTACCATGAACTCTGTCAGTTCGTAGGGAATGAAGAAGTCTTGATGGCTGCCTTCCTCGTCGGTTTTCGTTGAATGGTTATATCTCCCGGACATGGATATATTTGAACGAAGTAGCTAACTGGTTTGGGCTACTATAACCAAGTAGAATATGGTAACAGTAATCGACTCGTACGCGTCGTAGTCGCAGGTAAGAAGTGTAGATCAATGGCGTAGTCCAATGGGCGTCGTTATAGTCTTAGCTCTCAGACTAAGGCCCTGACTCTCCTACACGTCCGTCGGTAGTTATGACGGACACCAGACAATCATATTCCAGTGAGAGGGAACACAGGTGTACGCATATATCAAATGAATTATCCCCGCTTCGTGCTGCATCTGCTGCCTATGTAAATAGGTATTAATTTTTCATATACATCATGTAATTGTGTTTCTATTATGGAATATCGCTATTGAAAATATATTCGTCTATTGTTCTAATATTTGTTGTTGTCGCCCCAACGTTTCGTCTATTTGGCTCCCCGGCTGTGATAGCAACAATAAAGATGGAAACAAACGTCCGATTAAAAATAGAGTAAATAATGATAACTTCTCATCGCAGAAATTCAGAGAGAAAATATGTAATAGTCCGCTTAAAACACGAGGAACATTGGGCTTCCATTTTCTAAGTAACCCGTATCATGGGAAACCATCTCTCACATCTCTGGCAGGAACAGGGAAGGATGCATGCGCATGTAAAGATATGGAAAGGAATAATAATAATAATAATAATAATAATAATAATAATAATAATAATAATAATAAAGTTGTATTCTTAAAGAGGTTACAGACAAAGTTGGTACTCGAGTGAAAGGAACCGCAACACAGGCGTAGATGAAGAAGGAATACACTACTGAACGGCAGGGAATCGGTTAGCAGGCTAGTAATTCTCGAAAAAATCTCAGGTACTTACTGTGCACAATATATATTTTCTGATATAGTCAGTCGACAATAATAATAGGGATAATAGGGATAATGGGACATTATATTACAAATAATAATAATAATAATATTCTATGGACTACACAATACACACTGACAGAACAATCAAAGCCAACCGCCCCGATATTGTTATTAAAGACCACAAATAAAAACAGTGCCTCCTTATTGATATGGCAGTCGCTGCTGATTGCAATGTATCTTTGAAGATATTCAAAAAGCTATCAAAATACAAGTACCTTGAAATAGAAATCTCAAAAATGTGGCATATGGGAACATCAACAATCCCTGTTGTAGTTGGAGCCCTAAGACTGGTTGGAAAAGACTCCAGTAGACTAATTGAAGGGATTCCAGGAAGTCCATGCCTCAAGGAGATACAAAATATTGTTCTGACAAGTACAGCCCACACTTTACGAAGGGTTTTATCAATGTAATTTTTTTTTTTATTTTGTCAGTGGAAAATGTCATTTCTAACCTTAGGTCCCTGGGCTGGACCCGGACAAAAATGTGTAAATGCCAGAAATCTAAGAAAATAATAATAATAATAATAATAATAATAATAATAATAATAATAATAATAATAATAATATTAAATGGATATGGTACTGTCATATTGTACCTCAATGCCAGTGAATGACCCAGACTAACCCAGAATACGTATATGAAACTGAGTCATGATAAAGTTACCTACACTGAAAGCTGTGTAAATATGTATCTCTTTCTTTATATTAGCAAGTATTATAAAAATGTGATCACATAATATCAGGTAATACTGGAGAAAAAGAAAAGTGAAAACCATACTGAATATTCCGATATTTAAGATAGTGACAAGTCTAAAGTATTGTAAAATCAGTTATAGTCTTCTTGGACAAACAGATAAAAAAGGAATTGCTACGTGATTAAATTCTCTTGTCCATCAGACGTGAGAGAAGAAGAACAACAACAATTATTTGAAGTATGAACTTGTGAAAGTTTAGGAAGGACTAGCAAAGCGTGTAATTATTGTAGCAGAGATCATTGGAGCATTGGGGCGTTGTGAAAACAAAGAAAGAAAAAAAAGAAGAAAAAGAATGGAACAAAAGAAAAGAAACTTGAAGACATTGGATTCTGATTTAGAAATGTACGTATTACAAAACGTATGCCCGCTCGGAATGGCAAGTGTACTTCGAAAAATACTGGATAAAGTTTTTCGAAGATAAACATAAATGACTGGTTTCTGTTCTTAATTCACGAATGGTGACCTAAAATAAACTTTTTAGCTGAAACCAGCATCATAACTTGAACGGAAAAGGGAAATAATAATAATAATAATAATAATAATAATAATAATATTAATAATAATGAAATAAATAAATAAATAGAATTGAAATCTCAAAAACGTGGCACATGTGACTATCAATAATCATCGTTGTAGTTGGAGCCCTGGGATTGATTGGAAAAGATACCATTAGACTAATTGAAGCGATTCCTGGCAGTCAATGCCTTAAAGAAATAAAAAATAATGTTCTCGCGAGTACAGACCACACCTTACGACGTGCTTTATCTATGTAAATTTTGTGTTTAGGTGTATGTGTGTGTGTGTGTGTGTTTTACTTCAATTACTCAATGGAAAATGTCATGACGCCATTTCTGTTCTTAGGTCTCTGGTCGGAACCTGGAAAGGAATGAGTACACACCAGAAATCAAAGGAAATACTAATACTGCTCCTAATAATAAAAATAAATCCGGAATCGGTCTTCACTGCGGTGCCTAGAATCTTTGAATTTAAGAGCAGAGCTAAACTTAAAGTAACAGAAAAGTGGTTCTACAGGAAGGCTTGGAAAACCTGAAACTCTCAGGACAGAGAGGGAAAGAGGGACAGAATAAAGCAGCGAGAAACGTGCTTGAGTAAGTAGATGGGAGAACATGGTTTGGGACAGATAATAAAAAGACAAAACGTATTAAAAGCTACAGCAGACAGGAAGATAAGGAGGGCCATGCTAAAACAATCATAGCCCTCTTTATCTTCTTATAAACGTCCTGAACGGGCACGGTACAAAAACGAAGAAGAAGACTAGATTGGCGGCAAGGTCTCACCGATTTACAGTTGAGCCAACTCGTTATAATCGAAAATTATGTACTAAGTTTATTTTCTTACACTTCCCGCTTGTGCAACTCTCGACCGGTTGTATGCTTTCCAGCCAAATTTAATCTGAAAAAATTTAATTATAATTCTCCAGGTACTGTTCTCTTGATTACACTGCCTTTGTTCTCGCACTCTAGCATTTGTTCCTGCTTCTAACTCTTCCATACCCAGTAAATCCTTGTGTCTCAATGGTTGTACTGCCTTGCTTAGAGTGTACATGATCGAAATAGTGATAACATAATAATAATAATAATATAAACGGCGAGACATGATGATCAAATACCACAAAACTAGAATGTGCTTTCTCATTGACATAACAGTTTCTGCAAACTCTAATGTAACGATTAAGATCTTCCAAAAAATTTCACAATGCAACTCTTTGGAACTGGAAACCTAAAAAGAAAAAGAAACAAAAGGTGACACGTAAAATCATCAATACTTTTAGTTTATTTTGATTTGAAAAGGTACTGGTAAACTCCTTGAAGGGATCACAGCCAACCCTTAACTTCAAGAAGTACAAAGGTTGTTCACACAAGCATAGCCTACATCATATGAAAATAAATATTTACAAAAAATGTAAAAAAAAACACATTTGAAAAATGTGTGTTTTATGGCTGTTTTTTTTTATTACACAAATTTTCAGCGCAAAATGTCTTGATGACATTTCTAACTTTAGATCTCTGGTGAGGACCTATAGATAAATGAGTATATAAGAGAAATCAAAGAGAATGTGGCACATGGTAACATTAACAATCCCTGTTGTAGTTGGAACTCTCAAATTGCCTGGATAAGATTCCAGTACACTCACTGAAGGGATTCCAGCAAGTCTTAAAGAAATACAAAAAAATTGTTCTCGCCTTAAGACGGGCTTTATCTATAAAAAAAAATGTGTGTGTTTTATTTTATTTTATTTTTTTAATTAGTCAATTGAAAATGTCGAGATGCCATCTCTAACCTTAGGTCTCTGGGCAGCATCCGAAAAGAAATGAATACACACCAAAATTCAAAGGCAATAATAATAATAATAATAATAATAATAATAATAATAATAATAATAATACTCAAAATACAAGGAACTTGAAATCAAAATCACAAAAATGTGGTACATGGGAACATCAACAATCCCTGTTGTAGTTGGAGCCCTCCGATTGTTTGGAAAAGATTCCAGTACAAAAACTGAAGGGATTCCTGGAAGCCCATTCCTGAAAGAAATACAAAAAAATGTTCTCACAAGTACAGCCCACACTTTACGAAGGGCTTTATCTATGTAATTTTTTTTTTTTTTGTTAGTGGAAGTGTCATGATGCCATTTCTAACATTAGTTCTCTGGGCGGGTCCTGGGAAGAAATGTGTACACGGCAGAAATCAAAGAAAATAAAAACAATAATAATAATAATAATAAATCCGGATGAGATCTTCGCTACAGTGCCTAGATTCTTTGAATTCGAGTGCAGTACTAAACTTGAAGCAACGGAAATATGGCTGAGGGTACCATGGCATCTCCAAGTTTAGATTTCTGGTGGTGACCCATTGGGAAAGGAAATGAGTACATAAGAGAAATCAAAGAGAATAATAATAATAATAATAATAATAATAATAATAATAATAATAATAATAATAATAATAATAATAATAATAATAATAATAATACAGTTAAGAGAAGAGCACAATTTAAGAAAATAAGAAAAGATAAAATATTGTTTGACAATGTTAAACAATACTTCGACATTATCTCTGTCTCCTTCAAGTTATATTAACATTTTCATATACCGTGAACACAGATACTGTCGAAATATTGTTTAACACTGTTTTTATTTTCTTTATCTTTTCTTAAATCTTGATCATCTCCTCACTGCATGATTATTGGTTACGTCAATCATTTTGACAATAATGGTAATAATATGGTTTTATTCTTCCTGCACTGGACCAATGTTTGCTAACAAGAAATTAAGAATCAAACATACTGGTATTCTTTCTTATCATGAAATGCAGAGTTATTATGAATATCACGAAACAATTGATCATCTGTATTCAGTTTACTCGGTATTAAAATCCATCGGATATAAAACTCGGGATAACAGGATGCACCAATATCTTTCCTAGAATATCTGCAACTTTTACGAGAAGGTAACTACAAGAAAGTTGTATCAAACCTGGTTAAAGACATGACACCTATAACAATTCTATGGGACTTTACAATAAACACAGACAAAAAAAAAATCAAATCTAATCGTGAAGACATAGTGATTAAAGTCCACAGAAGCAGAATGTGCTTTCTTATTGACATGACAGTTCTTTCAAACTGCAATGTACCTATGAAGTTCTTCAACACAACTATCAAAATACTACGTGCTTGAAGTAGAAAAGCCAAAAATATGGCACATGAAGAAAAAAAATAATTCCAGTTTTCGTTGGAGCCCTCGGTATATCTCACAACTCCACCTCATACCTTGCAAAGTGTTTTATCAATGTAAAATGTCTGTGCTCTAACGTTGGTCATTAGAGCGTGGGGTTTTGTGCAAAAAAATGGAAAAAAAAACATGCAGATATTGAATCGCAATTTGGTCATTACAAGTTGCAAGTAGGTATATCTATGTAGTGTAATGGTTGATCTAACTTATTTCGCTAGATCACTTATGACCGAATAGTGAGTTCGATCCTTACTACTTAAACAGTACTTTCGGTTTTGTGCCACATCTAATCAGCGATTAATGTATTGCCATTATGAAGTGCATGCATGCTCAGAACATCAAGTATACTTCGAAAAGTATTGTTTACAGACATGAAGATAAAAAAAAAATGCTAGGTTTATTTTCACGAGTCTCCTGAAAATTAATTTCTTACCAGTAAAAAATTCATGTACTGTGAGGAAACACAGTAAATAATTTTATTTTTTGCCAAGGATCGTCTATAAAAGACGTTTATTAAGTCTAGTTTTTCGTACCTGCCCAAACAGTAGATGAGGTTGGAACATTTGAATTAAAATACTTCTGAAGAAGTTCTATCTCAGTTCGGCTTTTGATTATTCAAGCGTTAATTTACGAAGCATACATTATGCACCGACAAGGAAAGATCAATTCAAAATCTAGTCCATTAATTCTTTCGCTGCAATCAGTCAATCAAGCAGCAGATCGCTTTTGCGATATTTCGTTTTCGTCGTCATACGGATGAACAGACCGCCGATGTTTGTAATTAAACTCATGATACTTTCCAATAATTTGAAGCTGACTTTATTTTCGTATTCAAAATTGACCATTCATTTAGCGTAGTATAGTCACACTCCTTTTATACAGTGTGAGTCAAAATCGCTCTCCAATAACAAAAAACGTATAAACATTACACTTATTGAATAACCTAGCCGAATAAGTACCTATAGACAGTTGACTTGTAAAAGAAGGTCGGTATTTATCAATCCACCCACGAGGATCGAATGTAGCACAAGGCCGTTTTAATGTGGGTATCCCCGAGCCCGTAGCCTCGGCCAAAAATATGGCTTTTCTGAACCCGCCTAGACGGGTTCCTCGCTGCTAATGCAGAGAGTTCGACAGTCGTGACAATGCGTGTTGTAAAAGAAGGTCTCTCACCTATATATAATTTCTTTCTAGCAAGACATATATTTTATAAAGTCTACCTGAAATTTCTACTCCAGTCCTAGCTACAGAAAGCCGACAACGAGGGAAACATTTCATTAATAATAATAATTTTAAAAATAATTTTAGCAAACGTAACATTTTTTAATTGTTTAAATTATTAGCTTCACTTTTAAGAATATCTAATTAAACAAATATTTATTATTATAGTATCGTAATATTTTCTTTTTTCGGCTCCTCTCCAGTAATTTAAATTGCAGTGGAACCTCGGTTCACGAATTTAATTCGTTCCTGAAGGCCGTTCGTAACCCGAAACTTTCGTAGACCGAAACTATTTTTCCAATAGGAATCAATGTAGAAAACAAGTCACAGTACAATAAAATTGGGGGAAAAAAGTGCAACACAAAACATGAATGGCGATCGACTCAGAAATTATTCCGTTCGGGTTAACTCGGTTAACCGAAATTTTGTTCGGTAACCGAATCATTTTCATCCCGAATTTTCTGTTCGAAAACAAATTGGTTCGACATGTATGACGTCAGAAAACAGAGGTTTCACTGTACTATGAAATGTCAGGTGGTAACCATGGTTACTATGAAAGCTGTAGGAAATCAGATCTTAGTTAAGATCTGATTTCCTACAGCTTTGGCGGAACTAAAATTATAGACTTATTTTAAAAAATATTTTTACAATTATTTACATTATATGTCTACTTATAAAAATAATTATGTTTAGAAACCAAGATTAAATTTATTTTATTTTATTTGGAAATGTAAACGCGCGTATAATTTTCTGTCACCTTACGAATAATGTTGAGAAGCCATTCTTAGCATACAAACACAATGAATTCATAAATTATTCTAAATGAAAATATTGCTTGTATATTATTCGTTTTCTTGAGGAAAAAATCGGCTTTCATTGACAAAGTAGTCAATGTCTGTTATCGTTCTTTGTAGTCTGATTGGCAAGCAGGATTTTACCTATTGAGTAATACGATAAATAATGCGTAGAATAAAGTATCCGACGACATATGTCGTAAAACAACAGGAAGTTGACTTCTGATCATGTGTCATAAAACAACACTATACAACACTTTTGTTAGAAGTAGCGTGGAATGTCAACACATTAGGTTTAGCTTCTCATCAGTTACATGTGATATCCATTTCAGCTGTAGATTCTGAAAGTGCTTAAGTCTTGCAGTTTTTTTCATTGCATACAGTTCTTTGTTTGGTGATTCTTTAGGACCAAACCATAAGGTTTGAAGAAGTATTGTCCTCGATAAAATCTCCGGGTTCCATTCGCTCTAAATCGTCCCAGTCATTGATCTAATATTGTGGTTGTATAAATTATGTAGTGTAATGGATATCGACTCGGGATGAGAAAACGGAGAACCGTTTTCGAAATTCTGTCAAGGTCGTTGCATTCGATTTACGCATAAATATCCTTGGGAAAAAATATAAATCCATCCCTTCAATCACCCACCCACCCACTTTAGCTATGGTTTGCATAGGATAGATTTGTTCATATAGCCTTGGTTGTCAAACAGGTTTACCAAAGAAATAAATGGCACCGCATGAAATTGTCTGTCGACTCAGTCTTGAATCGAAAGAAACATGATCGCCCAAGCGTATATCATCTATGGCACTTAACTGACGGAGAATTAGATATTTCTGAATTGCATGGCATCCATATGAAATTATCGATCTTATCATGCTTACATGACTAATTAAAATCTTTTTTTTTTTTGAAGCAATTGCCGGTGTACATCTAGCGAAGCCTATTCTTTGTTCAGATTCTTTTTTCTCCTATAGTAAATTTGCTATGATTACTATTTACCAAATACACATGCTGAATTCGTCTGATGTATTCATTTTACATGCCATTACTGATTTCATTCTAATTGCAGATTATATCGTAAGTTTTGAAACAGTTTATCCAGAGCAGTACTAGAAAGAGAATTTCTGAGGTATGACACTCAGATTATTTTGAGGGCCCCCGGTCGAAAAAGGAGATGCGGGGACAAACAAACTCGATCTTGTGTGTCTTATAAGATTTTTTAAAGAGCGTGTCTTACTTGGCAATCATTGTAATCGAGTGTCATTTGACCCGAGAATTATACTTTGAGGAACTCACCGCGCATTTAGCTTCAATGAAAGTTCGAAAATACAATTTTTAGCTCCTTTTGAAATGGTTCTGGTCTTTGTATTCTTTTAATAAAATACCGATTCGTAATTATGCTCTCTATTTCTTGTAAATAAGCCCTTCGCCCATCTAAACCCCTAAAGGTATTTTCTTGAGGCCCATCGCATTTCGAGAATCTGTACAATTTTGCCGGCTGACTTTTTGCCATAAATCCTGCGTCATATTTCTTTGAATACCTTGTAGATGATGATGATGTTATTTTGTTCAAGATCTTTATATCCAAACAATGAATACCTATATCATCATCATATCCCAATCGTCATCAGCACATTTGCCCTGAGAGGGAAACAAGGATAATTCTATAGTATTAATACATTCGTTTGCTATGTTGTATGGAATGCTCAGATTTTCAGTGTCTGTTATCTTCAGAGCCGTAATTGTAAATGCCTTAGTCTAGGAAATGTTTAAATAGACTGGGGCTTTCATTTAATATTTGCTCTATTACATCTGATGTTTCAAATGTTTCTGAATAGGAATCCCACTTATTGCAGATGCATTTTTGATTCCAGCCACAGGTCCATGGATTCTTCTTCTTCCTCCTACTCCACTTTCTTCTTCTTCTTCTTTATATTCTCCTTCTCATCTGCCTTTTTTTATTATTCCTCCTTTACTTCTTCTTTTCTCCTCCTCTCTAATTTTCTTCTTCCTCCTCCTCCACCTCCTCCTCCACCTCCTCCTCCTCATTCTTCTTCTTTTTTCCTCCTCCTCCACTTCTTTTTCTCCTTTCTCCTCTTCCGTCTCCTTATTCTTCTACTCCTCTTCCGTCTCCTTATTCTTCTACTCCTCTTCATTCTCCTTATTTTTCTTCTTTTACTTCTTCTTTTCTTCCTCCTTCTTCTTCTTTCTTCTTCTCTTCTTTCTCTCCTTCTTTTCTTTT
>OZ010607.1:42066856-42136856 GCA_963932145.1 Acanthosepion lycidas | reverse complement strand
AAGTATTAAATTTAACCAGACATTTCCTTCCCTAGTCAACCCCAGATTGGCGGTCCTTTTCGAGGCCAACGGCCAGGTTAGTTTTGTCGGCGATACCGATACTATTTAGGCAGGAGTAAATAGTAGTGTCGAGCGCATAGATGTCTAGCTGGGAAATAATGACATCGGGCAGATTGTTAATGAATATATGGAAAAGTGTAGGACCCAGGATAGAGCCTGTGTTCGTTAGAAAGTTACTGGAGGAGAATCCGTTAAGGACGACCTTAATTACACGGTCTGACAGGAATGATTATCAAATAATCGTCCTGAAGTATCGTATCCCTGAAGCTTACGAAGGAGGTCGGCATGCTAAACCCTATCAAACGCTTTAGAGATATCTAGAGCCACAGCACGAGCTTCTCATTTATTGTGAGGTGCATGGTAAACAAATTCAGTTATGGCCATAAGCACATCAACTGTAGGTCGGGTAAAGCGGAAATCATATTGCTTTTCAGAGAGATCTTGGGATGTAAGGAGCTTATCCAATTCGGCGTTGATTAATGCTTCAAAATCTTTGCTGAAGAGTGGTAGGAGACTGATAGGACAGTAGTTAGATGGGTTAGAAGGGTCACCAGAGTTCTTAAAGACATGTACAACAGATGAAAACTTCCAAAAGGATGGAAATCAGGAGTCGTTGAGGCAGTAGTTGTATAGTTTGGAGAGGACAGGTGCTAGTTCAGGCGCACATTTCTTCAGGACAAGGGCTGGTATCGCGTCCCCATTTAGAGATGATGCCCAATGCCATTGATGGGGTTATGTGCCACTCGCTCAGTAGAATCTCAGTTCTAGAATGGGGATCGAGTATGGGTACACCGAACGAGTCGAGCGTTGAATTGGATGAGAATTTTGGGGGAAAGAGCCCGGACTTATCAGCTGAGGAATTCAGGACCACAAATTGGTTGCTTAAAGGAGGTACTGTGGGTTTGCTGTTGTTTAGAACCAAATACGCCAAAAGTCTTTGCAGCCGAATTTGCGAGATGCAATATGTTATTTCATTCTATCAGCAAATAGTCACTTTGCTTCATTGAGGACACTCTTGCACTTATTACGGGCTGAGACAAAGAGAATTCTGTTGCAATCTGAGATCTCACTACGGTATAGGCGGAAGAAGCGATTTCTCTGTGCAATGGCAGCTGAGCAAGTAGCAGTGAACCAAGGGGATGATCGTGATTTAACCTTATATTAGGTTGGTGCAAAAATAATTTCGTTTTCTCACATAGTAACATATGTTAGAAAACGAAATTATTTTTGCACCAACCTAATATTTCCTTGCGAGAATCCAACTTTTACCCAGGGAGAGACCTCGGAAGCGCATTCTTGAACGGAGAAATTAAAGAACACATTCCAGGTGGACATACCGAAGGAAATCACGGAGTGCGTCACAGTCAGCTCCTTGATAACAGAAAGATGTTCTGTTGGTAGGAGGTTCTTTGCTGGGGTGGAGTAGAAGGTGATGTTGACAGACACTACAGCATGATCAGAGTTGCCACGAATGCAGAGCTGCGTGACTCAGGGATGGAAGTGAAGCAAAGATCGACAAGGGAACCATTTCTGTGAGGGAATTATATATATATATATATATATATATATATATATGTGTGTGTGTGTGTGTGTGTGTGTGTGTGTGTTGGAAATAGTTAAATATGAATAACAATGGCGGGATCTGTTATTCTCCTTCCGTCTGTAGCCACGTGATACCCAGTCTCGTGGTAGATTAATATATAATGATCTCCAAATTTAAAAAAAAAAAAGTTCTCTCCTCGACTTTCCACATAGCTGCGTGGTATCATTGATAGTAAGGGTTGAAGTGAATTTCTCCGACTTGCTTTTTATCTAATTTTACGCATAACACACACTCAGGTACATACGCAGACCGCAAAAACCTTACATAATTCACAACACTTGATATAAGTGGTAGTAAACATGGTCTATGTATATTCTATTTTTTCTTGTTGGGAATATTATTGTTTTAATGTTACAAGTATTACTAACCCATAGATGGAGGGTGAAGAGGTGGATGGATACTTCTTCAAAGAGTATTTGTGCGTAATTATTAGGTTGGTGCAAAAATAATTTCCTTTTCTAAAACGACATTATTTTTGCACCAACCTAATATATATAAAAACACAACTGGAATTGGAACTCGGGTTTTTTTTTTCATTAAAAATCCCGAGCAATTATTCATTTCACGACATGCATATCAAAACATAGAGGTCCTGGTATTTCTTCGTGGTAACCCATGTAGGTGCTGATAAGTTGTTTAAGTTCTTTGATCCTACGGGAACCGGTATTTTAATCTGATACAGCCCAAATCTTACTGATATAATGAAACAGCAAATTGTAAAAGCATGTATAGAAAAACAACGTAAAAGCTTATTAAACAAATATATTAGAAATTTTAATAGTTACAAATCTCAGCTTAGTGTTACAACAAAAACTCAGTTATGGGAATAAGCTGTAGCGATCCTACGTATGCTTAATTTTCTGTTATACAGGCTAGTTCAAAATCTCTTCACATTGATGCATATGTATTGCTAGCGAACACTGAAAAGATTTGAATAAACATATTAAAATTCCTTATCGTACATTCAGCCGTTGGACAGATATAGGAAATAATGCCATAATTCAAACATGCTAATTTAATACTTTTTTTTCGGGAAATTTACTTAAAATATTAAATTTAAGAGGCGTGCTTGTAATTTAAAGAGCGTTTTCTTTTTTCTTTTTTTTTTTCGCACTCTTCTGTGTAAAATATTCACTTCCATGCAAAGAAGTCGAATACCGAACAGGAAAAGATTATTTAATGAAAATAGTTAAATTAACATCACCGTTCCAAAGTGGGAATTGATAATTTTAGAACTGAATTTTACAGTTTTCCTTTACTTGAAATATGTTTAAGGACGCAGTGCACATGTTTTGAATGGTAAACCATTAAAATGAAATAAGGTGTTTTAAAGTAAGAATTTTTGGATAATTTTTCATACTTAATTTCAGATATAGTTTTAAACTTTTCAGTAAGATGAGTAAATAGTAATTTTTAAATATTTTCTCAATCCAAAGGATGTAAAGTATTAATTTATAGATATGTGATCATGGAACCAATAACAGCTCCTCTAATATCGGACCTTAAGCCAACAAATCAATAGTCTCTAGATGTTGTTCCATGTGATGGTTGAAGAAAAATTGGCTTGATTGAAAACGGATCCCATGTTCGAGAAATTACGAAACACAAATAACTGTAAAAGGAATCATAATGGATTATTCACGAGACTCAGTAGCGAAAGCTGAGAGCTATGGCGAGATTTCCCAATATCGGAAAGCGAAGAATATCGGAAACTTGTACACTTCTTCTTCTTCTTCTTCTTCTTCTTCTTCTTCTTCTTCTTCTTCTTCTTCTGCAGGTACCCCTCCTTCCTCTTTTTATGACTCATGTATTCCTTCTTCTTCTTCCTCTTTTTATAACGCAGGTACGCCTCCTTCTTCTTCCACTTTTTACGATGCGGGTAATTCTTTTTTCTTTCTCTTCTTATGACACGGGTTCTTCTTCTTACGCGGATATTCCTTCTTCCTCTTTTTATGACTCATGTACTCCTTCTTCCTCTTTTTATAACGCGGGTACTCCTTCTTCTTCCACTTTCTATGACGCGGGTACTTCTTTTTTTTCTTCTTCATTTCTTCTTCTTTTTCTTTTGATGGCGCAGATACTCCTTCTTTTCCTTCCTCTTCTTATGACGCGGGTTCTTCTTCTTCTTTTCATGACACGAGAACTTCTTCTTTATCTTCTTCTTTTCATGATGCGAGTACTCCTTATTCTTCCTCTTCTTTTTATGACGCGTGTACGCCAACTTCTTCTTCCTTGTGCCCTGTCCGTTCATGAAATGGGTGATCATGTTTCTCCACAACTTCCTATCCTTTGTAGCTCTTAGCAATGTTTATCTTTTTGCTATCTCTTTTTAATCACTGTTCTGCCAACCATTTAATCAAGTTATATTGGTCATTCGATGTTTTCCTGTGTTCGTCGTTCCTTCAAAAATATCCTTCCAGCGTTAAATTATCAAAGTTCACTTTCCTCTTTATTTTTCTTAGAAAATGTTAGTTTCTGATTCTAAATGGCAGTGCAATATAGCAAAATAATAAATCAGAACACCAATTCCACGCTCGTCCCAGACCGAAATGACTGTGAAGCCCAGGTGAAATTAATTTTCTAATTCCATCTCTTTTAATAATCATATATCGTTATATGATTAATAGAGATTTAAAAATTCAATCAGTAAATGTTTGATATAATGGAATATGCATAGAACTGTATTCCCCCTCACTGAATTATGATTGGCTGGTGTCCGTCATAAATACAGACGGACGTGTAGGTACGAGAGAAGTTAAGTCTATGACGACGCCCATTGGACTACGCCATTGGCTATACTATTGGTCTACACTATTACCTGCGACTACATCGAGTACTAGTCGATTAGTACCGTGTACTACTTGGTTATAGTAACCAAAGGCACTTAGCAATTTCGAGCAAATATGTCCCTTTCCGGGACATATCAATTTTGTTTGGATCTTTTTTGACCTGATATCATTTGGAACAAAATATAAATTGTGTTGGTTAATAATATCATGCGTACGCCGAGAGATGATATATAAAGCATTATATATAAACATTTCGCAAAAGATATGCAAACTAATAATTTTTTCTGTTATATACCATATCACACCAAACTTTGCAAGAAATGTCTTAGTGTTTCTTTGTTTCCAGCAAGATAGACATTATCTTTTGTAGTTCCTCAGTTTCAGAACTATGATGACCCTGCTGATTCTTATCTTTTTACGTCTCTTAGGTAAAATACTAAAAGTTCTAATGAATTAATTGGTTAAGTATCTCAATTCGCAGGAATTTCTTTCAGAAAAATAATATGGATTTCGCTTACATATTTCATCCGGCGATGTTCTATAGGTTATTCCCGAATTTAACTATCGATCTTTAAGTACAGCGAGGTTCGGCCTGTACTTTTAGATATCTCATTGTGACAGGATTTGACTTGATGCCCTTCATCAAAAGCTCAAAAACCTCCGCCCTAATATTAGACTTGATTGAATCTTTAGTTGTGTAATAAACAAACTTTTCGATATTTGTGTTTGTTTACTTATGTGCTATTTTGTAATATGTCTTGCTTTCAAATGTTTTTATATACTTAAAAAAAACTATTTTCAGTTTCTAAAACACGTAAAGCATATTGTCATATAGGAAGAGAACGAGTAAAAACCTACATCGAAGTTCCAGCGTAACACTCTGGACTTATGAATATATGTTTCCCCCATGTATATAAATAGCGGTGTCAGGCTACTGACTGGGGTGCTTATTCAGTGAATATTGAGTGGAACTATCTAGTCGAATTTGTGTGAATTATTGTGCGTCGATGATTTGGGGTTTTGATTTATCATTGACCGGAAGTTAAGACAAGTCATTCTACTAACACGGTATTCACTGAAATGGTTAATTATCTTTGCTTGACTTTTACTTGTCTGTTCTTGTTCAGTATTTATTTGCGGTTGTAATTAAATCCTGTTTTATCTTAATATTGAAGCCTTCAGTTATACTTAATTTTTAACGTCCTCCGTACGTCACAAAACATATGTGTATATACTCTATAGTATGTCATAGTGGAGGACCTTGCGCCTCTCGGAGAAACTGAATGCAATGTCGTCGGGAGTTCTGTCTCCTGGTAGAGTCAGCCCTGATTGTAAGGATCCAGACAGGGGACTTGTTGTGGCCTCGTTAAAAATAATAATAAAAAAAACAACAAAGAGAGGAATTGAGTTAAAAAATATTTTAACAGAAACTGTTAGGGTCCGTTTCCTTGTACCACGGTGATAGTCCAAGGTAGAACCAATAAAGAAGAACTCGAACGCGGATATGGAATAACACAGATATATTACAAACAGGAATATATACAGAGAAGTAGAAAGTGTTAGTACGAACAATCAGGGTTAGTAGTAATTGTCTGAATGCGACTCTGTTTCAGACTGCCTTTGACTCGACTGACTGACTCGCTCGCTCCGACTGACAGACTCCTGACGGACATCACCCCAGACTTCAGACTGAACTCCCTGCTTCCTCTTGTATTTATTACGTATGGAATAGATCCCATAACAGAAACATTAATACAAACATATACAAACTAGAGTGTTACAGCAAGAATGTTCGGTCCGACATTCAGAGCTGACTGCTGGAAACTTCCCTTTCAAAAAGGCAGTATCTGCTCCTATTTATAGCTGGGAGAGTCCATGCGTACGTGGGTAAATTACCATAACAGGACCAGACTAAGCGGGTAGGCGGTTAAGGCATATTTCTATGTATGAGAACAAGTCGGCAGCCCGATGCAAAGTGTTACATTAAAGTGCTAAATTAGGAAGCATTTCCTGCAAAAAAAAAACAATCGGGGAAGAGCGGTCAACGAAAGACCAGAAGAAAAATAGAAGAAAGTAAAAGCAACTCAAAGAAAAGCTAGGGCTCTTCATCCTCTGATCCCTCGCACCCAACCATACGGTAGATGTAGACGTCTCTTCATATCGAAAACGAGACTCATTTCACACAGAAGGAAATGTCGACGAGCGCCCCAATACTCAGCAACGAGTTCCAATACTGAAGACGACGATTGAACAGCTAGGCTTCTTGATCCATTCGCATTAATGTTGGGTCCCACATGTTCTCGAACATGCGTTGTTTCTTAACTTCATCTACGACTTCTTCGATGTCACTTAATTCCTAATGATTCTTTCAGCAGATGATGCAAATATTTAATCATGGCGTAAGAATATAGCCGGTAGGTCTAATAAAGTAAAACTGGCATCTGCTTCCTAAAATGAACACCATTCTGTTGTTAACTGTGAAAACCTCGTCCGGATTTTTACGAATTTAAATGAAACGTCAAGCGCCGATCGGTTAAAAAAAAATACCTGATCAGAAAAGAGATCAATAAGATTTTCCTTCTTTAATTTTAATATAAATGCTCGTGAATACTCTTTCTCATCATTTTCAAGTTTCTATCTTTTTATATTGTGTCTTTCTTTCTTTCTTTCTTTTTCAAAACTATTTCTCTCGGCTTGATAATGGCAGTTCATTTGAATTTCCTTCTACCCTTTTTATCATTCTTAATGTGATTTCAGCGAATTTTCTTTCTTTCTTTATTTCTTTGTTTGTTTGTTTGTTTCTTTCTTTCTGTAGAATTGCCTTTCTATCATTTTCAAGGTTATTTCTGGATTTCTATTTAATTTCTCGTCGATCAGTATTCCTTTCGTTATTTTATTATCAAGTTCCCGGACTTCCATATTCAGCATTTAAATTAATTTCTGGAAATTTCCTTCCTTTTTTCTTTCTTTCTTTCTTTCTTTCTTTCTTTCTTTCTTTCTTTCTTTCTTTTTCAAAACTATTTCTCTCTGCTTTTTAATGACAGTTCATTTGAATTTCCTTCTACCCTTTTTATCATTGTTAAGGTGATTTCAACGAATTTTCTTTCTTTCTTTCTTTTTTCTTTCTGTCTTTCTTTCTTTCTTTTTTTCTTTCTTTCTTTCTTTCTTTCTTTCTTTCTTTCTTTCTGTAGAATTGCCTTTCTATCATTTTCAAGGTTGTTTCTGGTTTTCTATTTAATTTCTCTTCGATCAGTATTCCTTTCGTTGTTTTATTCAGCTTTTAAATTAATTTCTGGATATTTTCTTTCTTTCGTTCTTTCTTTCTTTCTTTCTTTCTTTCTTTCTTTCTTTCTTTCTTTCTTTCTGTAGAATTGTCTTTCTATCATTTTCACTCTTGTTTCTTGCTTTCTAGTTAATTTCTCGTCGATCCGTATTCCTTTCGTTCTTTTATTATCAATTTCCAGGACTTCCATATTCAGCCTTTACATTAATGTCTGGAAAATTTCTTCCTTTCTTTCTTTCTTTCTTTCTTTCTTTCTTTCTTTCTCTTTCAAAACTATTTCTCTCGGCTTGTTAATGGAAGTTCATTTGAATTTCCTTCTACCCTTTTTACCATTGTTAAACTGATTTCAGCAAATTTTCTTTCTTTTTTCCATTCTTTTTTTCTTTGTTTCTTTGTTTCTTTCTCCCTGTTGAATTCCGTTTCTATCATTTTCACGCTTGTTTCTTGCTTTCTATTTAATTTCTCATCGATCAGTATTCCTTTCGGTTTTTTTTATCAATTTCTTGGACTTCCATATTCATCATTTAAATTAATTTCTGGAATTTTTCTTTCTTTCTTTCTTTGTTTCTTTTTTTTAGAACTCTTTCTCTCGGCTTGTTAATGGCAGTTCCTTTGAATTTTCTTCCACCCTTTTTTTCATTGTTAATGTGATTTCAGCAAGTTTTCTTTCTTTCTTTCAATATTTTTATTCAAGAATTATCTTTCTTTCGTTTTAATAACTGTTTGGTTTGTTTCCCATTTCTCGTTTTATAATCTAGTATGTAAAATTTGACAAGTTTTTAAGCTTTTTAGTGGATTTGAACTTTAGAAATAAACGCATTTCTTTTCTGAAGAACAGATTTTAAGCATATTGCTTTTTCTTCCTCTATTCTATAAAGTAAATACTAAAGTTATTTTTACTAGATTAAAATAGGGTAGATATTTTCAAAAATTATTTTCTGTCATATCCCTATTCGTCATCTTCTAAAACAACATGAATTTAATCTTTCGATCTTCGAACACAGTTTAAAATGGCGAAGGCGGAATCTTCTAAAATTCTCTTAAACTCATCGATTAGTCGTTAAAGGTTAAGAGCATTGACGTCTGGTTCTTTCCTATTTTATACTAACAATGCTTCGAATATGGCATATCGATTATTGAAAGTACCGTGTACTTATTCGGTAATTAGGAATCGATCATGTGCATGCGTTCGTCGGTGGAAAATAAAGTGCGACGCAATCATAGCAGGTTAATGAAGAACATGACGGCACTGACCTAGCATTTATGGAAATAAATCTGTTAGCTTCATAGAAAGATTAACTGAGAGTATGATGGGTTTTGGAATTGGTGAGTCCGTTGAGGAAGGAACAATTCCGTTTTCACTAATGAGGAAAAGATAGAAAAACAGACAAGAAACGCTGGAGATTTATATATAGAAAGAAAGAAAGAAAGGAAGAAAGAAAGAAAGAAAGAAAGAAAGAAAGAAAGAAAGAAAGAAAGAAAATTTGCAGAAATTATCAAAAGGGAATTGATAAAAATGATATTAAAAACGGAATGAATGTTATTTAACAAGAATATGGAAAGAAAGAAAGAAAGAAAGAACATTTGCAGAAATTATCAAAAGGGAATTGATAAAAATGATATTAAAAACGGAACGAATGTTATTTAACAAGAATATGGAAAGAAAGAAAGAAAGAAAGAAAGAAAGAAAGAAAAAAGAAAGAAAGAAAAAAGAAAGAAAGAACATTTGCAGAAATTATCAAAAGGGAATTGATAAAAATGATATTAAAAACGGAACGAATGTTATTTAACAAGAATATGGAAAGAAAGAAAGAAAGAAAGAAAGAACATTTGCAGAAATTATTAAAAGGAAATTGATAAAAATGATATTAAAAACGGAACGAATGTTATTTAACAAGAATATGGAAAGAAAGAAAGAAAGAAAGAAAGAAAGAAAGAAAGAAAGAACATTTGCAGAAATTATCAAAAGGGAATTGATAAAAATGATATTAAAAACGGAACGAATGTTATTTAACAAGAATATGGAAAGAAAGAAAGAAAGAAAGAAAGAAAGAAAGAAAAAAGAAAGAAAGAAAGAAAGAACATTTGCAGAAATTATCAAAAGGGAATTGATAAAAATGATATTAAAAACGGAACGAATGTTATTTAACAAGAATATGGAAAGAAAGAAAGAAAGAAAGAAAGAAAGAAAGAATGAAAGAAAGGATGTTTCCAGAAATTAATTTGGATATTCAAGAACGAATTTAGTTGAAAATATAATAAAAGAACGGAAGTATTATTGATGAACGGGTGATTAAAGAGACAGAAAGAAACAAACTTAAAAATGATAAAAATTTTAATTCAATAGAATCAACATTAACCCTTTGAGGCGTAACCAGCGCTTTACCTATGGTAGAGAAAAATCAAGTAATGCCCAGTCACCGGTTGAACTGTGATAGAGAAAAATAACTTAATGTCAAGCGACCGGTTAAACGTCGGTCAAATACTTGTAACTGTTTTTATATCTACTGGGAAACATTACATACCAATTATTTTCAGATTCTGACTCAGGTGCTCAGACAGAAGGGCTATTTTTTTTTTCTGGAACTCAGGGCTCAAAGGGTTTAAATAACGGAAGGGAAATTGTTTGACAAAATGGCGAAATAATACATAAATGCAGATAGATAGATAGATAGATAGATAGAGAGAGAGAGAGAGAGAGAGGGTGGGGGGTAAAGTGAAAGAAAAGACTGTTTTTTCTTTAGAAATGCACAAAGAGAAAATGAATTCAAAGTAAGAAAAACAGCAGACATTAATGGAAACAAATCTGAGGTGAATATTGTAACAATAAAATGACAAACTAATTCAAGGAACATAAAATGTAAAGGGATAAGTGAAAACTTCTACAAACACTGCATACATCGGAGAAGGACGTGATAAGATCAAATATAAAAAAGTATAAGAAATAGAAGAAAAAAAAAATAAACAAAATTAAAGAAAGAAAGGAAAAAAAAAGAAAGAAATACATAATTCATGAATAATGGAATAAAGAAAGAAAGGAAAAAATATGATGAAAAAAGGAATTCAAGAAAGGAAAAAAAAATGTGAAATTGTGAGCTAAAAAATAATTAAAATATAACAGAAATCCAAGAAAAGCAGGAAACATAAAGTAAAAAATCGATTACTAATTCCTACGACTTCCATTAATCCGTCACCCGTCCGTCCATCCGTTCTCCCACCATCTAAAGTTGTCATATATTGAGCGATCGAAACCAGAATTTGCGGATAATTGTAAACAAGTAATGGGGTACAAGATACCCTATTACATTTTTAATATAACTTTCTGCAAGCCGCCTAAACTGGGTTAGCTTCAGACAAAAAGACTTAGATTTTGACTAGATTTTAGCGGTTATTGTAAGTTAACAAAAAGGTTTTTTTAAGAAGATTTCATTTACCCGTTCGCGTTGCGTTTGCGAGAACTATAAAAAAATAAAAAGGACAAACGCTTACAAAAGTTTGAATTTGGCAATAGAAAGAAATATTTAAGTATGACCTGTTGTATATTGCATTCTCAAGAGTAAGAAATCCTAAAAAATTACTCGTTGTTGCTATAAAAGAAAAAAAAGAAATTTTCTTAAAAAAATATTGTTTACCATGAAGTTCTATAAAATGAGATGCATTTAAAGGAACTATTAAACCGTGGATTAAGGTGTTTGTGAAAGTATTTTTCAAACAAATCAACTTATTAAATTTCATCGATTGGTAAGTGAAATTGAACGAAACGCAGAGTTTGTTAAGCTTGACAAAAATGTAAGCGTGTTGCAAACAAATTTCAGTCCTAAATGACATAATTATAACTTCGTAAAAAATTCTAGCAATCTAAAAAAGAAGAAAACTAATGTTAATTGAAGAACATTAAACTTAAACATCCTATCGGCGAAGCCATACGGTTGTACTGTGTTTCTCGACTTCACGTGAACACCAAATTCTTTAGATTACTATACACTTTATGCCTCTTCTACATAACATATACAAATATGTACAATCCTATTTGTCAATTCACTGCTCCTTCCTGAACAGAAAAAAAGATTTAATGCCTATGCTTATTCTCAAACTTCTACAAACGCTTTCTTTAACTCTGCTTTGAGGTTTATGCCTTGTTCTTTTTAATGAAGATCTTGGTCTCATTTCATGTTCTTCCGTTTCTGGGTCACTCGCGCTATCATCCATAGGCTTGTCTTCTATTGCATTATCGTTTGAAGAACTCTTCCTTTCTTCTCTATCAAGATCTTCTTCCATCACATTGCCCTCTTCAATTCTGAATCTTAATTGGTCAGAATGGGCCATGAAGCTTTTTCTTTTATTTGATATAATAATCGTGTTATGTCTCATCTGCGTGATGAAATTAGCACTCTCAAGACCTGCTACTTTGTCTTTCTCATACCACATCTTGTTTTCTTGACCAGGTAAAAAAGACTACACAGCTATTTAGCACATGATAATATATATATTCTGGTTTCTTGCTTACTAGTCAACTTTGATCTTCAAAATTTTAAATGCAATATCATTTATCTTCTGTCTTATACGTTTATTGTCCTCTCGACTTAATAATATTTTTCTATTGTTCTCTAACACTAATTAATCTCTTGCGTCCTAGGGACTTTATTGTCCTGATAAGAGGGAAATGGTTAAAAATATGTTCACATTAAATGCTTACAGATTCAAGGATAAACTGCAGAGTTTGATTTGATGAAATGATTTATGTGATCGATATAAAATAAATATAAATAAAAAACAAATCGAAATCCTCCGGCGGTTGTGAAGTCATTGTAACAGACGACCAGATAGATAGATAGATAGATAGATAGATAGATAATGACAATCTGAGATTATTAGATGGATATATATAGAGGGAGAGTGAAAGAAAGAGAGAGAAAGAAAGAAAGAAAGAGAAAGAAAGAGATAATGACAATCTGCAATTACTAGATAGATAATGAAAATCGGAAATATATAGATAGATAATAACTAACTGAGATTATATATATATATATACATATAGAGAGAGAGAGAGAGACAGAGAGAGAGATGGAGAGAGAGATAAAGACAATCAGTGACTATTAGATAGATATATAGATAATTACAACCTGACATAGATAAATAGACGGAGAATGACAATCTGATATTATTCGATAGAAAGAGACGGATAGAGAGAATGACAATCTGACATAGATAGATAGAGAGAGAGATAGAGACATAGAAAGATAAATATATATAGAGAGAAATAAACCGATAGATAATTTAAATCTGAGTTATATATATATATATATATATATATATATATATATATATAGATATATGTATATATATGTGTATAATGATATACTGCGATAATTAGATAGATAGATAAATTGATTGATAGATAATGACAATCTGAGATAGAGACAGGCAGACAGCGAGACAGATATATATATATATATATATATATATATATATATATATATATATATATATATATATAGAGAGAGAGAGAGAGAGATCGATAGATAGATAGATATATAGATAGATATACCAAAAATAATAATTCCAATTTAAAGTGACATTAAAAAAAAAACAAGATAAAAAATAATGAACCGTTCACAGTTCAGTAAAACAGTGACATAGAAAATCACAAATCACGGAAATCCAGTGCAGAGTTTTTTCTTAAATTTTCCAAAGTTTTGACTTTGGGGTTATCTCCCTTGACAGGCTGCCACCCAAGAATTGTGTCCCACTCTCCTAACTGAAAGATTTCCTGATAGATTTGAACTCTGTTATATTTAAATCATATCTGTAATTTCGGTTATGAATTTATACTGTTTGAAGATATTCTACCAGACAACTGTCAAAATTAACCATACGAAATAATCTTTGCAAAGGATACTTTTAACACTTAATGAAGGAAAAAAAATATTTCTGCTAGTTTTGGGCAAAACCAGTCATTTTGTTAATGGGTGCAAGAATCGTTTTGTCAAGCAACCTCAAGTTCAAAGTTGCAAAGTTGAAGAAAAATATTAAAACCACTGATTTAAGCAGAATTAATGTGTCCAGACAGATTAATAATTTACGCGTATTATTTTTGTCTATAGTATTGAATATTTAATTATAGAAGACAATTCACAGATAATATGCCATCTACTGCCATATAAAAATGACATTGGCTTATATAAATCGGTTATTTGATTGATCTGATAGCATACTCGCGTTTAAAATATTGTGATCTACACAATCACTCGCACAAACAGATAGATAGATAGATAGATACTAATAGCGCATGATAGATAGATAGATAGATAGATAGATAGATAGATACTCTCATCCCGAAATAGTGTTATGACCGAGTAGATGGTGAAGAATAACAAAACAAGAGATTGCAGATAAATAGTTTATTGAACTGTAAATACAACGGAAGAGTATTACACAACTTGGGAGTGTGTGTCGGTTTAGCAGCGTTCAACCTATCATTGTTCCGATATTTAGTAACCCCCACCACCCCGAGGGTAGATGTGGCAGAAGGCCAAAAAATCCCCGTGGAACCCTCATGAACAGGTTCGGGTCTGTCTACCTCCACGGCCGAAACGTTGCCCTTCGGCACAGCCTCGTCCGGGTTCCTCTCTGCCAAAAGCAGACAGTTTTACAGGAGCTGCGGACAGCCTCAGTAGAACAGATATATCACTGTTCCCCCTGAGGCCTACTTCTCCCAGTAACTATTTAGTAAGTGGAAAAGTCCACAATAGCCTCATTAGAAGGAGGATGCCACAACAGATAGATAGGTAGATTATGACAATACACTTTACAGATTAATTTTACCCCTGTTAACAAATGATTGGTGGTAATTTCCAAGAGCAATGTGCCAGTTTTACATTGATCGGAGATTTTCTGCATTACTCAACACTAGTGAATATATATATATATATATATATATATATATATATATATATATATATATATATATATATAAATATATAAGCCACTCGTATCCGTTGATGCCAGTATACAAGGGCGTCTAACTAATCACCATCGCAGACACCTGCTCAGGGTCATGTGTGTTCATTCAATATCGACATTGCCTACTTATAGTTTATACTCCAACTATGCAGAGCAGACGTTAGTTACAGTTTTTCAAAACCTCGATCACGGTGACTTGTAGCTTAATATTAGCAAAACCACCGACGGCTATTATGTAAACCAAGAGGTAGAATTCAATGTCAAGAACAGAGTAAGGATATAATAAAAAGGCTTAAATATTAGTACTAGTGTTTAAGCCTTTTTATTATATATATATATATATATATATATTAAAAAAAAAATAAATATAAATAAAAAAATATAATAATAATTAAGTAATTCACCGAGTCTAGAAGAAACCTCAATAGAATGCACTGGACTGTCGTTTCGTCCTATATTTGGGACGCATCAGCTACCGAGAATTGAAACTCGAACAGTTACGATAGGAGGCAAACGCCATACCAACTGTACCAAATATAGTCCCGAATATGGGCCGTAAAGGTTTTCAGATAAGACGTTTAGACATCTTTATACCACGTGTCATAAAAAAAACCGAAAAAACATTTGAGTTATTCATGTAGGGAGAGAACAGTTTATAATTATTTTGTGTTAACTGAGTAATGGTGAGAGGGAAAAGATCATTCAAGCCTTCAGTAATGGTTCCAACATTTATGCTCTGGCTTCTATCTTTAAAGTACCATCAGAAGTACGTCGAATAAATCGAAAAAAGATCGAACAGTAATTAGGAAAACTAGACCAGGTGGTCACTACAAGTAGAGCGATCATTATTTCAATTTAGTGCTAAATATATCTTTATTGTTCAAAGTAGAGACCCCTAGATTTCTTTAATCATTTATAAGATACAGCGGTTCAAATTTAATCTAACAATTGGAAATTTTTTTGTTGCACGTTTTGAACAATTTTTGTTTTTACACCAGATATATATATATATATATATATATATATATATATATATATATATATATATATATATATATATATAGAGAGAGAGAGAGAGAGAGAGAGAGATTTATAGATAGATAGATAGATAGATAGATAGATAATATTAGTTGTTAATATACACATACATATATGTACATATATCTAAAACACACGAATATATATACATACATACACGCACACACGCACACACACACGCGCGCACACACACACACACATATATATATATATATATATATATATGTATAAAACCAAGAGGTAGAATTCAATGTCCAGAACAGAGTAAGGATATAATAAAAAGGCTTAAATATTAGTACTAGTGTTTAAGCCTTTTTATTATATATATATATATATATATATATATATATATATATATATATATTATTTTGTTATATATATATTATTTTGTTATATATATATATTATTTTGTTATATACATATATATATATATATATATATATATATATATATATATATATATATATATATATGTATATGTATATATATATATGGATGTGTTTGTTTTAGTGTATGTGTATACTGACGTTAAAGCAACCGAGATATTAATATGCTATACTTGAAAAGTGAAATCCGACATGTTACACATAAACCCACGAAGATGGAATAATGAAATGTATAAAAGAAAAGAAGAAAAAAACCTTAAGCCAAAACCAGACCAGAATAATACTCAAAAAGAACAACTCTGAGAATGGTTTAGGAAAGTGGTCATGAGACATCAGAAGAGACTTTATCTTCAATTAGCGCTTGGCAACCAAAAAAAAGTCGGAAATGTTAGAAAATTTCTTTATTGTACGATTTGATCGACAGTTCAAAGTCAAGCATTTTCGTCCTGAGTTTACTTGCATACCCTCCTCATCACCTGGTTGTAATTATTTACTCGGTGGAAAAACTTTTCCAAATCGAGAATCAAATATACAGAAGTACAGAAAAATGACAGATATATGACATATTCGTCCGAATAGCGGCGTTTAATCTGGCATGTCATTTAATGCTAGGACACATGAAGCTATTCGAACAGAATCGAAACATGCATTATTTCCACCGGTCCAAATATAAGGCAAACCTGCATATCAATCTCTAAGAACTGCTTCTTTTTGGAACAGGCTCCCGCCTGAATAGTTCCCTAATATCTACGAACTTAACCTCTTCAAGTTAAAAGTCAGTTGTTATCTACCATAACTGTCCTCGTAATCTGCACTTCTTATCAAACTCCTCTTAAATTCATATCACATTCATGATTACTATAGCCTGTACCCGTTGAACTGTAGTATTAAAAGAAAATTGCATATATTTTATCTCCTTCTTCCGTTCGAATAACGATGTCTACGCGATATGATAACGGCATGATGAGTGGATATATCGATCTAGTTATCTCGCATAGATTAAAAAAAATCATATCACCACATGCAAGGAGGTGGAGCCACTAAGACACAAGGGGGATTACTGAGTGCGAAGGAAAAACAAAAAAATCTTTATTAAGGAATGAGAACAATAGAAGAGTAATCAAGAAGACAGTAGATAACGATTGACATGGCACTTAATATTTTGAAGACCAATGTTGGTTGGGAAGGACTGATTCGGAAGAAGTTCCAGAAGTGAGAAAAAATTGAACTTACGGTTCTTGACGTATTTTTTAACGTCAAAAAACGACATTATTACGTCATTATTTTTGCACCAACCTAATATTTACAACACTTTAAAAACTAATACCAATTAAAACTAATGCAATGTAATATTTATCATTTACATCTTTATAAGGAAATAAACATGAAAAATATTTCTATTCATAAATTTATAAAAAATTTACTAAATTTTTAAAACATGTGAACCAACTAGAAGAAAATCCGTCTTATTGAATACACGCTCTTTAGCGCTAGATGGCGTCGTCAGTGATATTCTCAATTGGGCAGTTTCGGGTCTTTCAAACATCATACTACTCTCACCAACCCGACCCCATCAGAGGTGATCAGTCTCTTATATTAGGCAAATCATAACCCTAAGTTGATTGAAAGTTGACTAACATCCAATCGCAATGGTGTGAGCTCTATTTAAGTGGTTTACGGGATATTTTTAGTTTTTCTTATTTTTATGTGGATACGCATCGGATAGTCGGAAGGTAATTATGTATTTAACATTATATACAGATCGAATTTAACTGCAAATAGCAGATGCTTTGTCGAACATTCCTAGAGAACGCTCTGAGGATCCTAAATATAGTGCGATAATTTTTTATCATTTTCTTCTAACTTTTTCTGCTTATACGTTAGCATGTGAATCTTTCGCGGAAAACACGTTCCTTTTTTGAAAATGCTTGAACAATACACGCACACACACACACACACACACACATACACACACATACTGACAGACACACACAAACGCTAATACGCACATTCACTCACTACACATACTTTGGACCAAAACAGTTTTTACATTTGTCACACGCATTATTGCATCTGCCACTTGTGTCCTTTTATTGTGAATACTGTATTATTTGTTTGTACATATATATTGGTTCTCTTCGTTTCCTCATTTATTTACGTGGACTCACATAGCGAGTCTGTCATGTTTGTTGTGGGCATTTCAGGAGACACACGTTTTTATCTCTCAACGCATAAACCTAGCCGTAACAAATGTATAAATTCAACTACCCTCACCACGTCTACCCTCATCAGAGGTTATCAGTTTCTGATGCCCCACCCATCTAAATTAACAGCCTGCAGACACTGACATATATTAGGCAAACCTTATCCCTCTATCACGCATTTGACTGAAAGTTGACCAACAGTCAATCGCAATGGTGTGAGCTCTATTTAAGTTGCTTACGGGGAATTTTTCTTTTTTTATGTGGATACTCGTCGGATACTCGAAAGGTAATTATGTATTTACCATTATATAAAGTTCGAATTTAACTGCAAATAGCCGATGTTTTGCCGAACACTCCAATAAATAATATAATAAATAAATAATGTTTACTATTCCTGTTGTCAATTCTCAAGAACGAAAAATATGTGTCGGGTTACCTACTCCTAATTTTCGAAACTTCTACTAGGAGACGCTGTCACGACTATACATACTCCGCGAGAGTTTTAACAACCTCTTCTTACTTTTTTTCCGCTTACACGTCAAAATGTAAGTCTCTCGTAGAAAACGCTTTCCCACTTTTTGGAAAATGCTTTCCACACATACATACACCTACGTACGAATTTTCAGTCACTCCATATACTTTGAACTTTATGTGTTTTCACATTGCTTTTTGTTACAAACATCCTTGTCTTTATCATTTGTGTACCGTTCTTGCTAATACATTATTATTTGTTTGTACATATATATTAGTTATTGTTGGTTCTTTTCATTTATTTACATGGACGCACATCCCAAGTCTGCCATGTTTGTTGTGGGCATTTGGAGATTAAAGCTGAATGGAAAGTTAGAGTTCCACTAGCGAGAAATCCGATAGAAGAAAGTATTAGCAAAAAATTTACGGTCACATCTAGGCATTTCAATTATAAAATGATGAGACTCGACTGCCAATCTATTACTGCGCTTAAATTCATAAAGAAAATTAACATTTATTTTGGTATAACCCAAAAATGTGACAAAAAGTGGGCGGTAGGAGAAGGTTGGTCTTCAGTCTGACTTCTCTTAAACTCAGCTAGTCACGATTACTGCCTAAATGTCAGGTTACATCCTCCTAATTTTCGAAACTTCTCCTAGAGAACGCTCTGAGGATACATACAGACACACACACACGTACACACACACACACACACACATACAGACAAACACACGCTCATACGCACATTCACTCACTACACATACTTTGTCACACGCATTATTGCCTCTGCCACTTGTGTCCTTTTATTTTTAATACTGTATTATTTGTTTGTACATATATATTGGTTCTCTTCGTTTCGTCATTTATTTACGTGGACTCACATAGCGAGTCTGTCATGTTTGTTGTGGGCATTTCAGGAGACACACGTGTTTATCTCTCAACGCATAAACCTAGCCGTAACAAATGTATAAATTCAACTTCATTATATGTCTAAGTTTTTTTTTGAAATTCTAATCATCGCTTTTTAAAACAATAAACATCATCGAGGAGTGAAGGTAGTTGAAATAAAAGCGGTGTCATTGGAAAAACCGTCTTTTTCACACTTGGTCTTATCGCGGGCAAGTTTGTCGTTGTTTGCCGCAAATTCTATAAAAATCCTATTCTAACGCCTTTATATTATAATAAAATAAATATAAAGAAATTATATCTGATGTTTCCTAAATTTAATATTTCTACAGTACGGTTATCCTTGAAGCGTTTGAAGATCGTGGAAGTTATGAATCATTGCACCAAGTTTTAACTTTTTTTTTCTTTTTTTTTTTGTCTATTTCAAAAAGTACGCACATATCGCTGTCTCTACGCCATGTTATTTTAAGTTTTATTCCCAGGCAAATACGACAGGTAATTCGGCATTCTCAAGAATTTTAGAGTTTGCCAATTAGTCATTTAGACATGAATCATGAATGAATGCCTATTGTTGGTCAATTTTAAATCCTCAATTGATGCTATCCGCTGCTTTGGAAAGAAACAGCAATTGAGGATGCATCTTATTTAAAGTTCTTCGTAACTATTATTTAGAGAAGAGAATCTTGTACTTAGATTTATGTACAGAATAACTTAATGCTACATCTGACGAAATAATATTCCGCTTAAAACAAAGGGATACAGTATGGAGTAGAACAGCGCATTCAATGCAAATCGTTCGATTAGACGTGCACATACCTACGCTAATCAAATTATGCTACACTTTTAAATCAAGTCGATCGCAAACGCAATGATATTTATTACAGAAACATTTGGGCAATAACAAAAGTTAAGAATGTGGGCATTTGCAAGACAACAATACTTTGAATTTCATTTCATTCAACGCAATTCTGTTGCTGGCTGTATGCATCAACTGAAGCATAATTGTATCTGGAGATATGGTTGCTAGGGCAGGTTAGCTTAAGCTAGCTCGCTAGAGAGACAGAGAGAGAGAGATAAGAGAGAGAGAGAAGAGGGAGAGAGAGAGGGAAAGAGACCGAGATTAAAAGAAATTTAGCTGCCGCGTGGATGAAAAGCCCAATTCGATTTGCGGTAAATCTACAACTCCTGGGATCGAATGAATGTCTCCCGGTGTACATTGAAAATTCCTAGAGTTGTATTAGTCATGCATCTATGTAGAAATGGAATTAAACTTTATCACTTGAAAGTATTACGAAAATATTTTCTCAGAAACAAGGTAAATGAGAGCTGGATAGTTATGCAATATGCAATCGCCTTTATATAGAAGGGAATACCTGATGATGATGATGATGATGATGATGATGATGATGATGATGCAGATATTTCAAGCGAAAGAGATGTTCACGGCTTACATTATTCGGACTATTATTCTTCATCTTTATCGCCATATTTATTACACCATTTCGGCCGTTATACGCTCCGGACTTCTTCAGGTGGTTGGTATGTCGAACTGAACCCTTTATTTCGCTCACTGGGGTAGACTGTTCTAGTTCAACGTGCCATGTTTAATGGATGTCAGTTATCAGTTATCTCCTGTTAATTCACCTCTCCAATTTCTCCAGTACCTTAACCGTGTATTGAACTCACACTCTTGAGGACACACGGCACAGTGGATAAAGGCGTTGGTTAGATGCATTGTCAGTATCCAAAGAGTGTGAGTTCAATACCCGGTTAAGACAGTGGGGATCTTCGAGAGCGGAATTAACAGGAGATAACTGATAACTGACATCCATTAAATATAGCACGTGGAACTAGAACAGTCTACTCAAATGAGCGAAATAAACATTCCAACTACCTGAAGAAGGCCGGGGCATACAAGGCCTGAAACGTTGTAATAAATATGGCGACAAAGATGAGGACAATTATTCGAATAATGTAAATAGTGTACATAATACCTCATCTGAGAAATGTAGACAGATACTGAAATGTTCTTCTACCGGAAACACGAACAGAACACGTGAGCAATGAAGAAGTTTAAAAAGAAAAATTAACTAGACTGAAACTGATACTGACCTCACATAAGAGGCAGTTGGGATTTCTCAAAGCATATAATGAGGAAAGAGCGCTTGGAGAATATAACACCCACAAGATATATAGAAGCAATAGGAAGCAGAGGGAATTTTATGGCTGATCATAACCTACAGGATTGTAACTCATTTAAGTTTCCCCGTCAAACATTTTCCACTGTTATGTCATGAAAAGATTATATTGAGTCAGTTGTTAAGATGCTGAGATAGTTTGTTCATGTGTCATCCAAGACAATTTTCCTCTCTTCCTACTTTTAGATCGTGCATTAAATATTACTGGTCTAGTACGACTGGTACATATCTAAAGATTCTTGACAGAATCTCAGGAAGAATCGGCAATGTTATTGGTGTTGTCCTGGCAACTGGGCTTTATTTACCTTTCCCAACATTCTAACACAGCTTCTCTATGACGTTTCAATAGTTTCATGCTTATATTTTTGATGAATTTTCTTCACTGTGACCACGACTTTATGAATTTAAGCGGAGTTCTACGCCATCGTTTTAATGCTGAAATTCCCAAGTGGAGCATTACGTTCTATTCTTCTCTCGCACTTCTCACCTGTGAAACTCACTTCCGGCTTCTTGCTTTCCCGTCAAATACAATCGTCAAGAATTTAACTGCAGCGCGAAACATCATCATCTCTCATCATGAATTATGTCTCCGTTGTTGTTTCTCCTTAGTAACTACTTCTCAGTTTCCTCCACTATCAATAACGCATTGCGTCTTAGTGGCTTTATCGCCTTGCATGGAATGAAATGATTTAAAAATAATTTATATCTAAAATCTACTGTGAGGGGTGAAACAATGAAATCAGGCAAGGTTGATCACGTATAGACGTGAATTAGTAGACATCGACTCATGTGGAATAAAGTGAAATTATAAGACAAGCAAGGACACTGGAGAGTTAGACGTCTGAACGAATCAACACATATGCTAGTCTATGAGTACTTCCTTAGTAGGCCTAGCATAGAAATAAATACGATATGGGAGCCGGTAATAATGAAAGAAAAACAAATGACAGCAAAATCCTCAACAGTAGCAGCAGTAGTATCTGTAACAAAAAAATAAAATCTTCAATGATTTCAGTCAGACATGGCAAACAGTGGCCTCTATCAGCAGGCAGTTTAGGCTTAAGGCTCCATGTTCTTCACAGGGTATTATCCGACAGGAAAATAACTTAGTGGATTAACGTGGTTCGCGCATTTTGTGACAGCAATTGGGTGGAATAAAAACAGTTTAGCCAAGGAAATTAAATAAATAATTCAGTTTGGAATTTCCTTGGAGCTTACCTGGATCGACAGACACCTGATGAAGGACGGAAGGAAGATCTGCCGTAACACAATGATAACTACAACTACAACAATGATCATAGCGTCATAGTTTTCTGAATAAAACATGTAAAGGTGTCAGAGATATTTTCTAACTGATACACTGAATACTTGGGTGTGTTATTCATGGTCTTTTACTGATGTAATGTCAATTGATTCGGAGAAAGGCCAAATCGCTATTCACGGAGATTATCTAATTTTATCTTGGATTCTACGAATCGCACTGAATCCATAATTCCCAATTCCCAATCCACAATGGAGTCCTCCTCTATTTCTAGTTCGACTTTAAAAGAGGGCCTTGGGAATTTAGCAACTCACAGGACACAATGAAAGTAAGGGGAAGTAGAAACAGCGTGTAAACATACCGAATATATTTGAAAAATGGATTCTCGAAAAAGAACAAAAGGGAGACTGCTGAAAAGTTTCTTAGAGCAACAAATGATTTGAAAAGCCATGATGCTCCAGTTGTTGGAAGAATACTCAAAAGAAAAGATGTGGAGAGAAGGTTAGACAATTTTTTTTCATAATTTCTTTTCTAATGAAGATGAGTGCATAGCGATTTGTTCGCTGCAGTTCAGACCAGACACCTGGTCCATTGAAAGTGTACAGCTTCTTCGAGTCAAAAACTTATGGCTTAAAATAACCCTTTTCGACAAGATCCTTACCCACAAGTGAAAAGTAAGACAATCCTTAGCAGGGTTTATTCTTGGGTTGAAACCTACTGCTATAATCGAAAGAAGTTTAGATTAGGTGTAAGTGACGTGTGTGGGAGTGGGGTTAACAGTCTAACGGGTGTCTTCTCTGTCCCATCGTTCTCCGTGGGACCGTTTCGTCTCTGTGTCTTTTTGCGGGTACCGGTCAGTTTTATATTTAACATTGTTCTTTATCGTGTCGTCTTAGTTTAAATAAAAAGTACTTTATCTTCCTTCAGCGATATCTCTTTGTCCGCGCCGCCATCTTGGACTTGTGAAGTCCACCGCACGATAATGATGAGCATCGAGAGGACTGAATGTTCCGAATCCATCCCTGTGACAGGTCCAGCCGTTTTCCATTCAACAAGATGTCAGCTGACTCATATTGCTACAGAATGTATGAAATATGCATGACAGTCTCAGCGCTTTCTCTTGGTCGACCAACCATTTTCGAGAACATCAGCAATTGATCTGAAGTAGCTGAAGAGGCAAAATTTAAACTTTAAAAATAAGAACGCGTACAAGAGAATTACGTGTATAAAATGCATAACTATGTTATTCGAACATCGCCCATCATACTGAGCGTTATGTAGCACAATGGATGTGCGAGTGGGTAATTGCTAATGGCAGGGAAATTAAAATCCTTATACCAAGGTCAAATTCCAAGATAGTCTATAGTGTTCACGTTAGCGCTAATTACATTGGGAAATATATGAATCGGTCTTTTCTCCCACAACCTCAGCTAAATATCAGGTCAGACTAGAATCTTCGAGCAACAACACATCTAAGAGAAAGAAAATAATTCTTAATTATAAGTCGGGAGGAAGAAGATAGCAATCTTTAACAAGAAGACATGGAAATTCACAGCTAATCAAGAAAAGAAATCCGTAGAGAAAGGAACAGGAAACAAGTCCATTATAAGTACCAAGAAGAAATGGCAATTCCTAGATAATACAGAATATGAATCTGGGAAAACCCTGCCACTATATCCCCTAAGAACCTATCGCAATTCACAGTTAGTAAAGAAAAGGAATGTGTGGAGAAGCCAAAAAGAAAGAACATAACTATCATCCCCAGAATTCATGGCAATTGACAGACAATAAAGAAAATTAATTTGTTGAGAAGGCAACGGGAAACCAATCAAGAATCTTTCCCAAGACGTCAGGGCAATTCAGAGATTATAAAGACATGGCATTTAAAAAATTTATCTCTAAAAAATTTATTATAAGAATGGCGACAATAATTTTAATATTGCACTTGACGGTCTCTTTTTTACCATCTAGATATCATTCAAAAGCGTTTTGTTTATTAATACAGTGTAACCCGGATATAAGAAGTATCTTATATCCGGGTTTCTCTTATATCCTGATTTCTCTTATATCCGGGTTTGGTCTATTATGTATACATTAACACAGGCTCTAATTGTGGACCAGAGAAAATCTCTCTTATATCCGGATTTCTCTTATATCCGGGTTTAATCTATTATATATACATTAACACAGGCTCTAATTTTTGACCAATGAAAATCTCTCTTATATCCGGGTTTATCTTATAATCGGGTTACACTGTATATTATTTGAACTGTTTTTGAGCAATGTGCTTCACTGATAATCGTTGGTTATCACTCGTTCCAAATTGTTTTTTGAAGTTGCGTCTGTCTACAAAGTACAGCAATCATATATTTTCTCAAACTGTTCCGGCCACTAGCTTTATGTGAGTTCCTTTCTCGGTGTTGTACAAATCACGTCAAAACCGAACGATTTGCTTTTCCATAAAAAAGTCCTAACAGATTTTTTTTTTTTTAGTTCCTTCAGTCTCATTTTCTCGTCATTCAGTTGGATGGAGTTGGATGGAGACGTAGGTATTGATTCATTTTATTCTGAATAAAAAAAATCAACTTGCAGAGGGATGGCTTAACCCTAGTTCGGATTCCTTAGTTCAATCCACTATTATAACGTCCATAATGCGTGCCATTCCATTTCGTTTTGTCATGGGTTTCGCTAATAATATAGAATATTTATCGAAACGCTACTGAGCTGGTTTCTGTTATGGGGAAGTTTTTTTCTTTTAATTCTATAATATATATTTTAAAATTAATTATAATATATTTTATTACAACAAATAGGGATTACGCCCTCCATCAATACTGGCACGGTGTGTTCTATGCAAAGAAGAATATTCTCAGCTTTTTTTCATTTACCCTTTATATGCATAATTATATCCGTCATATTTTAACACCTTAATACACCGTTGGGAAGGTATGCAAAAATATGCACTGTTCTCAAAGAGCCATTTTATACCGACATATACATTGGGCGAAAATAAAGTGGGCCTTATTTGTAATATTTCTCACGTTAAAAAGGGTAGGTCGGCGGTTCGTACTACCGCTAGGTACGGATTTTTTCTCAATGGACTATATAACAATTAGTGTGGGCGGACACGTCTTGCATACTAGCGTGATAAAAACAGCAACTGACGTTCGACTCTATAAACTGACGTCAATCACTGACCTTTACGTGAACCTCGTCACTTCGTGTCAACCAAAGCATTTCTATACGGGAAAGATATTAAATCAATTAAATTAATTTTTTTATAATTTTAAGTTGTTTCATTGAAACAAATGGAAACATTTATGGACAGCATGGATAAATATAATGTAATCGAAACATCGCTTAAAGCTTCACCTTTGAAGGTACCAGCAAAAATTAATTAAAAACAACAGATGCAACACTTGCTTGAACTATTCTTGTATTTTACTCGGTTCATTGAAGGGAAAATAATTACATAAACAAGATGTTGACATTACACACTACACGAATAAAAGGTTAGGTAGCAAACCTCATCAATACTGGAAAGAATAACTTCTATTGGAAGTGATAAATCTATTTTCCTGAAAAATTATTTTAAGAGAAATGTTTAAAAATATTTCCAATCTTTTAAGAGAAATATTTAATAAGTAAATAACTGTTCGGTTATGAATAATAAATACATTCCCATATGGAAAAAATATTACCATTAACATGTATGAATAGAATGCGATCGAAAAATTATTAAATAAAAATACAATATTTAAAGTATGAGTAAACTAGTAAAAAATGAAGAGATTATAAAATAAAAACATAATTTTATAAGGTCATCCCATAAGTTATGTCCGAATTTTGAATAAAGAAAACAAGTGACCAAATGTTACATTTAATTACAGATTCAATCAACAATGTATTTTCCCTGATAATCTATGACTTCCTTCCGTCTATTAAGAAGCTTACTAATTCCATTACTGTAAAATTCTTTTTGCTTTGGTTCGAAGAACTCACAAATGTGAGTTGTAACTTCTTCCTGTGTTACAAAAGCTGTTTTTTTCAAATCATTCTGTAAGCAAAGAAACAAATGGCAGTCTGAAGGAGCTAGGTCGGGAGAATGTGTTGGATGAGGAATTTTCTCCCAACCAAGTTCTTCGATCATTTGTGACGTGAATATTGCCGTGTGGTGTCGCGCATTGTCCTGATGAAACATCACCTCTTTTCGATTGACTAGAGTAGGTTTTTTTTTTCCTCAAAGTTTCGATCAAACGCTCTAATTGCTGACAGTATATTTGAGCATTAATTGTTGCATTAGGTAGTAAGAATTCAAAGTGGATTATTCCTTGGCGATCCCACCAGATTGAAAGAAGAACCTTTTGCCCATGAAGTTCCCTTCTCGGCTGTGGCTGGGGTCCTTCCCCTTTACCAAGCCACTGTCTGCGACGTTTAACATTTCCATAAAAGATCCATTTTTCGTCGCCAGTCATAAGTCTATCCAAAAAAGGTGAAACAATTTGTCGAGAATGGGGTGAAGAGCAGATGTCAACTCAGGATTTGAGGTTGTTTTCAGACAATTCATGAGGCACCCATTTTCCAAGTTTAGGAACTTTACCAAGTTGTTGAAGATGACGAGGAACAGGTGTATGGTCTGAACTGAGAACTACTGCCAATTCCTCAACTGATAAAGCAGGATTCAAGAAGCTTTTTGTGGCACCATTTAACGAGGCAGAAAGGGAAAAGAAAGAAAAGAAGAAAAAGAGAGGCTAAGAACCGAATCGTGAGTGATAAGGAAGAACACACACACAGCTAAGAGACAATGGATAAAAGGATATTTTGATAAGTAACAAATGGCGAAAGAGTGTCATTACAATGACAGGGAAATTCTGAGTAAAAAGAAAGGGAAGGAAGGAAAGAATCAGATATGTTTTGGCATCGGCCGTGTTATCTAAGGGTATGAAAACAAACTATTGGTACGAGAAGACATCTTATTATCAACTACAGACCGACTGGCCAGAGAAAGAAAGAAAAATTCAAATGAAAATGTTATTTCGTTAAGTGAAGAAAACCAGACAACTAAAAAGACTTAGACAGATATGAAAAATTAAAAAAACCACCCACGAGCATCCTTGGTTTGCAATAATAAAATTTTATTATTAGGAATTGTGCTGAAAGAAAATAAATGTGTTTTTTTTTCTTTCTTCGAGGCGACAGACCGACTGGAACTTTGGAGATGTTCCTTTTTGAGACCATGTCGAGAAGACCACACATTCTGATAATAAGCGATAAAAGACCTGACGTAAACCACGTGTAGAACAAGAGTTATGACCGCCATTGTCATATTGTCCCGTTCGCGGCTGGAGAAATGATAAACCATTAAGGGGAAGAAAAAGGAAAGAAAAAAGAAAATTTTTTTTTAAGCAAGATATTTTTTCCTGAAACAAAGCCGCAGATTCGTCCACGCCCGACTAAGACATCATTGGTCGAGTGGTGATCACGTGATGCACTAGGGAGGCTGTTGCCGCCCATCTGGAGGATGAGCAAGAGAGGTTGCCACGAAGATGAGGGGAGGGCGGTACACGCCCCTCTGAAGTATGATGAGAAGGTGGGAGTGAGTAAAGGTTCCCAAAAATGGAAAAAGGTGGAAATTCCTAACCAGAGAGGTGGATATGTATTTAGAATTATCGAGGAACCCCCCGGCGCCGACAAACCCACCCCGGTTTTGGTCGGTGCCCATATAAACGAAGCCACAACGAGCAGAAATGAGTCGAGACCCAGCAATTCCCAGAGTCAGTCTCCAGTTGAGGCAAGCCTCGCAGATAGCTGACCAGATTCCCGCACATTTTCTAGGCCCACATCTTCAAACCAAGAACAATTATTTTGAAGAGCGACTTAGACCCAGATCACCGAAATAAGTTTTTCTTTTGACTTTCGTCCAAAGAACCACCGAAACACCAATTTCTTAAAGAGCAGACGACTTGAAGTGTTAAATCTTGCCTAGCTGAAAACGACGTGTCACAATCCATAGAACGGGTCGGGAGATAGATGCAGTCCTATGTATCGAACAACTAGACATAAAGTTTGTTACCTTTTTCTTTGATACTTTGAACTTTTGAGTTTTCATTTTGTTGCCCTTTATGCGTATTTTTGTGGTATCACCCCCGTGGGACTCGGTTTGCAGTACGGCCCCGATGACAGATTGATTTCCTCTGCCTAGATCAAGTCACAACGTGGGTAGGCAGACTGGGAATCAAAGTAGGACGTCACAATTGGTGCCGTGGTAGACTGGGATACAACGACACGGTTGGCGCTGCGACCAGTGGACGACGTCACATTTTCATCAAACTCAACTGGACGTCCAGTTCGATCTTCATCTTCAAGGGTGCAATCTCTACCTCTGAATTTTACAAACCATCTTCTGCAAGTTCTTTCATTCACACATTCCTCTCCAGAAACTGAGTGAATGTTTCTAGCCGTTTCGGCTGCTGAGTTTCTTTTCTTGAACTCATAAAGCATTATGTGCCTCAAATGATTCTTGGGTAGTTCCATGTTAGCAGGGTTTTAATCAAACAATTTATTGTTCTCTGAAATAAAATTTGATCAGTTTAAATGCATCTAAACATACAAATAATGTTCAGCTCCATTAGACATTATAAAATACTCTTTAAATTTCGTTCATTTTAACAAAAATTTAAAATTCGGACAGAACTTATGGGATGACCTGATATTACTTCCCTGGAGAAGTTCCGTTAGTTTCTAAGACTAAGTTCGATCCTGACCATGGCCACAGTATTGCCTCCGTTTATTTACGCCAGCGTAAGATAAATGTACAAAAACAAACTAAATATTATATCCATACCTTCCGGACTACAATAAGAATATTTGATAATCTAAATTGTATTTTTACGAGATAATAATGAACAAGATTATCATCAACAATTAGATAACAAATTGTTTGTTCATATCGTGGATTCGAGTCCTGTTAGATTAATGGCTAGCGTCTAAAATTTAGGAGTCGGGGAGGAGAGTTCGAATTCTAATCGAATTCATTTCGTTCATATTTCTGCTATACATCTCTCTCCACAGCTGTTTACTAAATATCAGTTCAGACTGGGTTCTATAGCTTTGGTTGGCGACTAGACGAGGGGAATGGCAAATCTGAATTCCAAGCAACCTCGTGGAGGTTGGTCTCAGTCAGGCCATCTTGTACAATGCACACTAATGCAACTATGGATGCAGTGCGTATGGTGACCCTACAATCCTAATGGACTACAGGACATGTGTTCTTGGCTTATATCCGTATTCCATTTTGTATATCAGAGGTTGGCTTAATAATTAAACTTTTTTCTCCTAACTATTACGCTATTTGACGAAGGAAGATTACTTCCATCAATGTAATACTACTACTACTGCTGCTACTGCTGCTACTACTACTACTACTACTACTACTACTACTACTAATAATAATAATAATAATAATCTTGTATCAGGTTGCACGATATTAGCACCCACTGAGTATAAAACCTGGCATGACAAACTGGGCCAATATCTGCACTAGAAAATATGCAACTTCTACGGGAAGGAAACTGAAAGAAACAGGTATGAACATTACCAAGACCCGGTTACGGAGATAGGACCTGTTACAATTCTATGGGGCTACACAATACACACTGACAGAACAATCAAGGCCAACGGCCCAGATATTGTTATTAGAGACTGCAAACAAAAAAGAACCTGCTTATTGATATGGCAGTCCCTGATATTCAAGATATTCAAAAAGCTGTCAAAATACAAGGACCTTGAAATAGAAATCTCGAAAATGTGACATATGGGAACATCAACAATCCCTGTTGTAGTTGTAGCCCTGGGACTGGTTGGAAAAAAATCCAGTAGACTAATTGAAGGGATTCCTGGAAGACCATGCCTCAAAGAGTTAAAAAAAAATGTTCTCACAAGTACAGCTCACACTTCATGAAAGGCTTTATCTATGTAGAATATTTCTTATTTTTATTTCCTTTTATTTATTTATTTTTTATTTTGTCAGCGGAAAATGTTATTGCTAACCTTAGGTCTCTGGGCTGGAGTCGGAAAGAAATGTATACACGCCAGAAATAAAAGGAAAAAAAAATAATAATGCCAATATTACTAATTCTACTACTGCTAATAATAATAATAATAATAATAATAATAATAATAATAATAATAATAATAATGAGAAGGACTAGAAAAATAAGAATCAACAGACAAAGAACTAAAAGAAGCGAAAAAAAAAAAGAATTTGCTTTCGTATCGACATAGCAATTCCTGCAGACCGAAATGTATTTTTCCAGTTCTTCAAAATACGAATCAGAATAAAAGGATCATGAAGTGAACATCTTAGAATGGTGGCATATGAAGACATCGATAATGCTAGTCAAGAATGGAGCCCTGCGTTGGATTAGAAAAAGTTCTGATAGACTTATTGAAGGCCTCTCTGGAAGCTCATCCATTACAGAAATAAAGAATTTTTCTTGCAAGCACAGCTGTCACCATTCGAAATGGGTTTCATTTGTGTAAATATGTGTGATCTTAGGATTGATTCGTTGTTATTCTTCCTTTTCTACAAGAATGGTATTATTCCAGTAGTTCTATGGTTTGCACACGGAATGAAATGTGTATCCAACAGATATCCAAGGAAATAATAAAAAATTATTAATAATAATAGAAATGAAATTCTATTATAACGAAAATAGATTGAATAATTAATAATTTATGTCACAAGCCGATTAGCCAATGTGTATCTGATACATTCATTTATTAATAATTTTCAAACAGTATCCATGCTTCGTTCTGGTAATGAAATTCCATTCATTCCAGAGCTATAAATTATGGATGGAATTATGTAATTATATATTGATCTTACAATTAGGTAAATGCGGTTTATTGCAATCCTATCTGTTAGAACATTTAAAAAGTCAAGAGAAAAAATGAAAAACACGTAAGAAAAACATGTAATGCGTTGCAGTTAATTGAATTAAGTTTTGTTTGCTCTAACTGTGAGAATCTCACAGCAGTGTGGAAGATTAATTTAGTTATTATAGTAGTTGATATAATAGAAGTTTGTGTAGAATTGAGATTGTGTGATATTAGAGCGTAATTACAAAGTTACGGCAGAACCGATGAAAATCGCCCTTGTCGATGATAAAGTTTAATACAACTAAGACCGTGTGTAAAGTTGTAACGATACAGCTAGACTATTGATTCTGTGGAGGAGTCGGTGACTTTTTTTTACTTATTTTGTTTAGAAAACGTCCGTAGATAGCTTTAAACACAATTTCCAGTTTTTGACAACATATATGTTTGGTCCCAGAAGTTTTACAAACATTTTATCAGGAATTACATTTTTTGATTTTTACTGTTAATTCACCCCCGAAAAATTAATTCCCCCCAAAATAAAAGGAATTTATATTTACTAAAATTGACACCAAATACATCCAGAGTAATGTCCTTCCATTGCACTTCAGTGTGAGCTTTGCGATCGCTACAGATTTCGGCGACTCGGGTGTGCAGATTACATTCGTACTCACACCGATAAACTAGCCGAAAACTTTTCCTTTTTTTTTTTTTTTTTTTTTTGTAAATTGCAAAAAAACTTCTTTATAAATAACTGTGATACCACTTACAGCATATCTGCTTTAATTTTGGTAATTTTTCATTTCCATGCTTGCGCTTGTACCGAGAAAAGGTAAACATAGTTTGATTTATAATTTCAAAAGAAAGAATGTCAAAACATTACTGAAAAAACAAACATTGATTTAAAATTTGTAATTTCTTGGGGGAATTAATATTAGCGATCAGTAACTTTACATTATATGGGGTGAATTAACTGAATATTTTTTTTTAAATTTCAAAGAAGTACAAAAAATCTTGTTCAAAGAAGGATCCTCTTACTTCAATGCACATATTGTAGCACTCCAGCAATTTCGCGACGGCTCCATGGATGTCATCCAAAATGAATGTATCTAGGACCTTTGTTACAGTCTCTTTCATATTCTGAATATATTCAAAATGAGATTGGTTTGGTTTGATTTGTTTTACGGCATATCAACCTCAGTGTGTTCTTGAATGTCGACAAGATTTTTATTGCCGGTAAAATATTTTCTTTCAAAAATGTATTGTTGCTTTTTTTTATCCAATATGTTTATTATTTTTCAAATATTTAATGCTGGAAATGTTTTTTCAAAACATATATTGCTGGCATTAATTTTTTTCCAAAAACGTATTGCTGGTAATATTTTTTTCAAAAATATATTACTGATATTTTTTTTTTAAAAAAAAGTCTGCTGGTAATATTTTTTTTTTCCAAAAATGTAATACTGATAATATTTTTTTCCAAAAATGTATTACCGGTAATATTTTTTCAAAAATGTATTTTGCTAATATTTTTACAAAAAATATTACAGGTAACATTGTTTTCTAAAAACGTGTTATTGATAATATTTTTTCCCAAAAAAACATTAATGGAAATATTTTTCCAAAAATGTATTATTGATAATATTTTTTGTAAAAATATATTGCAGGTAATATTTTTTCTAAAAATATATATTGCTGATAATAGTTTTTTTTCAAAAAAATATCGCTGGTAATATTTTTTCCAAAAACGTATTGCTGACAATATTTGTTTTTCAAAAATGTATTGCTGGCAATATTTTTATCAAAAATGTTTTGCTGATAATAATATAACTATTTGCACATAGCTGGGATCCTGACAGGTGCTACCACCTCGGGTCAGTGTGGATCTGGGAACACCAGCAATTAAGAGGTAGTTCCACACTTCTCAAAACTTCCTGATCAGAAGCATTGCTGTCGGGTGTAGTTTATTTTTATAACTACATGCTATTCAAAACGACTGGCCCTGAAGTTATCTTTCACCTTGAAAAACAAGCCAAACGTACGAACTGTAGAGAGGCCGAGAGACAGTTTCGATGCACATCAGTGTCACCACAAATCTTTCTTGGATAGCGAGCTTCCAAATTGTCTCCACGTCCTGAATGTATTCTGCAACTAATCAATTGTGACAAGAAGTGTGTGTTCAAAGAGATGTTACACCGTCTCCTTCAATCTGGAATAACAAAACTTGGCAGTCCAGCTTATTAAATATATAGTAAGGGTATACTAAAATAACAATAATCTAGGAAATTTATAACTGGCTCTACTAAAATCGTCCTCAAAATTCAAGAACGCGCCTCGTTATCTAACTAGAAATAGTTCTCCAGATTTCAAGTTACTTGTAAATGTATTTTTGGGTGTTAAGCATATTATCATGTAAGTGCAAGTGGCAGTACTGGACATTTTTGTGGAATGGACCGTTATTAACTATTTAAGTATATGAGATCTAATAAGATTTTTAAGGGAAGACTATTTCGTTCATACCGAATTTTAAGTGGCTATCTATACGTCAGTTACTTTTCACCTAAATTAGTCATGTAAACAGTAATGTTTTGGAGAATAGAAAAAAGATTGATGCATTGATTCGTTTTAATTCATAGTTTATTTACACTTAGATTATTTATTATATGTTTAATTATGAGAAATTTTTCACGTAAATATTGCATTAAAAATCTAATTTTTTTTTCTCCTAGACCAGTTACCATCCATATATATCATCCATATATATATATATATATATATATATATATATATATATATATATATATATATATATATATATATATATATTATTAAGTATTATTAAGTTTCTAAATAATAAAAATCTATTAAACAGTAGACATGAGTTAACGGTTTTTTGGCGACATCATCAAATTTTTGGATTGAATAATTAGCATAAAACAAACAAACAATAAAATAATTTTAAAAATCCATAGTCCTAATAAATAGCTTAAATACCCTACAAAAAAAGATAACCCTTTATGAAGTCGTCAAAAAACAAATGTTACGGCAGTTTTTTTTATATACACAAAACTTTTTCAAAAAAAAAAATAAAATAAAAAATAAATAAATCTCCATAGACACGTAAACCAGACAAGGCGAAATCATCTTCCGTTTTAAATTTAGACACCCCAACCTTACCCTGACTTGACATCTATGAATGTAACTCTATACTGATACAAATTATTAACACCCTACACCCCTTTTTATTTAAACAATTGCTCTAGCCGTTACCATGGAAATTTTGATTTCATAATGAATATGCTATTAAAACACGTAAATTTCAGAAATCAGTTATTCCAAAATAATTTCGCTTGAAGATGGAACAGATCTTACTTTAATTCAATTTAATTCAAATAATTATATTGAAGTTTTCGGCTCTTGTTTTGAAGCATGAGAACTCTTATGTAGCCTGTTGGAATCGTATTTTTAAATAAATAATTATATATATATATATATATATATATATATATATATATATATAGATAGATAGATAGATATTGCTAATAGCCTTGCGCAAGATATGAATCCTTAGCTTCTCTCTCCCCCAGCTATGGGTAAACAGACTGGGTTCTATAGACTTGGATGTCAACTGGTCTAGGAAAAAGAAAACTCTGAATTCAAAACATGTGTAGAATCGTTTGGGGCACTAGGTATGTCTATTCGGCTTTTCAAAAAGTGTGATGGGTTCTACACAAAACCTTCATCACTATAATCAAAGCATATGTGCAGGTTGTCTGGCTGTCGGTTCCAGGGAACTGTGTTGATTGAAACTCAGACAACGTAAAAAGATCGCCGGTAGGCGCGGGTCAACAGCCCGCATCGATCCACGGACACACACACACACATATATATATATATATATATATATATATATATACACTGTACTGTTCGATAAAATTGACTCACCTGATTTTTTTACTTAAATTTTTTCGCCTATTGTGCTTGGGGTTAAACTAATTTTTAATCTTACTCATATAAAGACCCCTTCCCGACCACCTAGTAAAAAAGTTTACTCACCCTAAGGTATTCTACTGATAATTATAATTTGGGATATAAATGAGATTTAGGGAAAAACTCTATGCTAAAGAAGTGACTCACTTATTTCCTGCAACTAGTAATCAATAGAAACTTAACCGAACAGCTTTAAATAAAGAACAATAGAGGTATTAGTTTATTTATAATAAGTAATCTAGTTCAAAATATCTAATAATCTATGGGTCCTCCTTTATTTTGAATAACCTTTTCAACCTTTTTTGACATTGACTTGATTAGGTTCTGGCAAATCGCATCTCCAAGCATTGAATTCCATTCGGATATGAAATTCACAATCAAATCCTGTTTTCTCGACAGCTTGTACTTTATAATGCTCCTTATTTTTTCTATGGGGTTGAGGTCAGGAGATTGGGGCGGCCATGTCATAACACTCACCTGCTTCTCATCAAAGTATTACTTCATCAATTTTGATGTGTGACAGGGAGAATTATCCTGCATAAAAATGAGCTTGGTGGGGTTGATTTGCACCCTTTCAGCAGAAGGGAGCAGACAAAACTCTAAAATTCTCTGGTACTGCGCGCTCCTGAGGGTTTTTCAATAAGTTTTAAGAATCCACTTCCATGAAAAGAAAAGCATTCCCAGAATATTATACTGAACGGATGCTTGGCAGTACTTACTGCTAAATTCAAAGAGCTTTCAAAGCTTCTTCTTCGGATTTTAGATCGCTTATCCTTTGAATTTAGCTCAACATTCGTTTCATCGGAGAAGAGAACATTTGGTAAAAAAAAAAAAAAAAAAATTAGGTGAGTCACTTTTATCGAACAGCACTCTCTCTCTCTCTCTCTCTATATATATATATATATATATATATATATATATATATATATATATATATATATAAGGGAGAGGTTATAGTTATTCTAATGAGAGAAAAGTGTGTATTTGAAAGTGTCGAGAGAAGCCGCAAATGTTAATTTTTAATTGTTTTTGTTATAATGTGTTGTTTTTTTTAAATATGTAAATAAATATGAAACAGTACTACTGATAGCAGTCACGGAGATAAAATTACATAATCTCATATATAAAGTAGCAATAAAGAGTGAGAAGAAGAATCTAAACATAAAACATTAGAAAACAGAGTGTATGGTCGTCAATAAGATGATAAACCCTAAATGCGATATGAAATTCGGGGACACTAGAATCAAACAGACGCTGAATTTTAAATATCTGGGAAGCGTCTTGACAGAGGATGATTAAGTGCGACCCTGAGATCCGTAGGCGTATTGGGATGGCAAAGGACACATTCCAAAAGATGGGCAGAATACTGTGAGACAGGAGGACATCTTATGAATACTGACATGTTACGTGGCAGCTATCCTTCTTTATGGCAGCGAATGTCGGACGATTTCATCAAAGATGAACAATAAATCGAGGCGGCAAATATATGGTTCTACAGAAGGATGCTAGAGATGTCATGGACCGAGAGTGTGAGCAACAATGATCTCTTAGAGAGAGGTTGAAAACAAGGAGGAGGTTTATTCTTAATATCAGGAAGAGACAGCTCAAGTTACTGGAACACATAATGGGTAGGGGAGGCCTGGAGAATCTGTTACGGGTCGAATAGAGGGAAATAGAGACAAGGGAAAACAACGCACAACATACCTGGCAGGCTTAAGCAAGTGGGTGACAGATCGTGGTATGGGTGTGGAAGCAGAAGAAAGGAACTTGTTGAGAGCTGCAAGGGAGAGAAGGAGGGGGAGAGCCATGATCTTTTACGTTCTGAAAGGACATGGCACATATAAAGAAAGAAAGAAATATGTGCAAAAAAATAATTGTTAAGTGTGTAACAGAGTGTAATAAAGTGTGTAATCTTAGCTCCCTTACACACTTAAACTCATACATTAACTAACTTTACCGTCCGCATACAGTTAGACAGACAAGAGTTTCTTTACATACACACACTCATACACGATTACACTCTTTATGGCACCAAATGTTCCTCACACATATATTTATGTGACGTTTCCCAGGTATTTAAGCTTCAGCGTCTGCTTGATTCTAGTGTTCCCGACTTTCATATCGTATTTTGGGCTGATCCTCTTACTGACGGCCATACACTCTGTTTTCTTGTAGTTTATACTTAGTCCCTTCTTCTCACTTTTCGTTGCTACCTTAGGTAGGAGATTTTGTAATTTCATTTGCCTGCTTCCTATCAGTACTACTGTTTCATAGTTATTCACACATTTAAAAAAAGACAACAAAAAAAAAACAGTAAAACAAAAAAACAAAATTAAAACTTAACATTTGCGGTTTCTCTCGACTCTCTAAAATACCCACTTTTCTCTCGTTGGAACAACTATAACCTCTTCCTTTTATATATATATATATATATATATATATATATATATATATATATATATATTATAAAACGCAGATTGTGTGTGTGTACGTTTATATATTGGAGCAGATTTCCTACATTTTTCAATCGATTTCCACAAAACTTCACAGGACTGCATAAAATTACCTTGCGGTGATTCTGACACCGTCAACAATTGGAAAAAAAACACAATTGTTTTTGCATGAAATCAATCTGATAACACGATAAAACACGATTCTGTCGGCAGAATAAAAGGGGGACAACTCATATCGAGTTATACTTATTATAAAACCCAGGTTTTTGTTTGTGTGTGTGTGTGTGTGTTCGTTTATATATGGGATCGGATTTCCTACATTTTTCAATCGATTTCAACAAAACTTCTCTTTTTTTTTGGTAGGTAGTGTTTCTTATTGTCTTGCACACTTCTTTCTTTATTTTTACATTCAGAATGCTTTAAAAATTCCATTTACAAGACAATTGTTTATAATAAAATTCTATTCAATCGGTAGACACATAACGATTGAAAACAATGTTTTTGTTTGAGTTTGGGTTTGAGTTTGGGATTGACCAATTCGTAAAAAAACAGCAACAAAAAAACAAAAAAAAATAATTAAGACATGCGTGTCCGTCAACCTTAAACAATAATCTTTGTCAATTTTATTTTTCAGTCTTTATGATGGTCGATACTTGATCTATCTCTTACTGTTATATCCCCTGGCAACGCCGGGATCTCCTGCTAGTATATATATATATATGGGGGAGGGAGAAGCTAAGGATTTATACCTTGCGCAAGGCTATTAGCAATATCTATCTATCTATCTATCTATCTATCTATCTATCTATCTGTTGAGATGTTGAGTGTTTCCGCGTCAGTGTATTGAAATAAGGACAAACACATACGCAGGGAAAAATACTGGTATATCCGAAGAGGTATTTACAACAGAGAGATTAGTAGTCAAACGAACGCAGTTCAGTCAGTCACAATAAGAAAGAATATAAAGTCCAACTGTATCTTCCGGTAGAGAGACGGAAGTGTCATGGTCACCTGATCTCCCCAGAACTGTCCTATTAGTAGTAGAGAGATCAGTCCATTCTGATGAGAAGGTGGATGCGCCCCAACACTATCTATCTATAAAAGGTGTGTGTGTGTGTGTGTGTGTGTGTGTGTAACGAATGCACAGCCGCAGTTTTCGACGGATTTGCACCAACATTTACATGCACATGCTAATTGCGTTAAAACACGTGAGACGTATCTGACCAATAACAACTATTCAAAAATCATCACATGTATTCCATGTCGCTTTGCTTTTTCATTTCCATCTTCATCTCTGACGAAGCTTTAATGAAAGTAAAACAAGTTAGATTGAGACATATTTCCTACTTGTTCTTTATTTTATTTTCTCACATTGTCGGTTTCCTCCCCATATCTGGCTATAGTTGATCTTCAACTCTCACACACAAACACACACACACACACACACACACACACACACACACACACACACACACGCACGCACACACATATATATATATGATAAAGAACAAGTAGAAACAGACATTAATCTAACACGTTTCACTATATTAAAGCTTCGTCAGAAATCAAGATAGAAATGATAGAAAATGATAAAAACAAAGAGACGCACATTAATGTTATGTTGTGTCTGGTTATTTCTTATTGCTCAGATACGAGTCACGAGTAATGAAATAGCAGTTAATATTCAAATACGTGTAAAAACATTCTGAACGCCAAAGGGAGTAAAACAGTGAAACGCAGTAGGATGATTTGATTGGTTATTTATTATTAGTTATGTACGTGTCGCATGTAATGAAGTAATATATAATATTCACATATGTTTTCGAAAACAGTCAGGATGCTAAAGTATGTAAAAATTAATGAGACGCTGCAGGATGTTTTGAAAATTTTGTTTTGATTTTCATTAAAGCATGCCTCTTGCTTATTCTGTATATATCTTCATTGATTTTTATATATTCGGAAGATAGATTCATGAATAATGGATCTGTAGAAAAATTACGTAGTTTTTTTTTTAATGTAGTTTTTATAATCGTGTGTTAATAGTTGGTAGTTATAGAAACCCGTATCCCTGAACACAAAATAGACATGTCTTTAGATAAACATTCAAACTCTCTCGTCTTACCGCGCAACAACGTAGGAGGTAACATTAATTTCACCAATGGCAGCCTTATAAAAAAAGAACATATGACTTTAAGGAGACAATATTATGAAAATATATTCATAGCAATAACACCAACTGTTAACACCCGTTATATATTTATATAACTAGACTGGTTTCGAAAAACCTTCGAATTTTTGATTTGCAAATAATCAAATCAATCTTGAGGGAAAAAAAGGTTTTAAAAAAAGAAAGAGCTACAAACATGAACGAATGTCGGACAAATCGCACAGATGCAGGTCTGAAGCCCAAAGAAAAAACCCCGATACGAGTAGACAACTAACTAACAAAAGAGCTCAATACAATCTTAGAGCAGACCTAGATACACATAGTGATCCAGACAAACCTACCTATGTTTCACCTAAACGGGGCGTCAGGGAATGTATGGATCACTAGGTGTATATATATATATATATATATATATATATATATATATATATATATATATATATATATATATATATATATATATACGTGTGTGGGTGTGTGTGACGTCATGAGCTGCGGTGCGATTTTCGCTTCAACCGTCTTATACGCACGTGTTTGTCGTAGCTTGGAAATCTTCCATGTAAACAGAAACAGAATATCATCACTGATTTGTCCGTGTATTGCTTAATATATTGTAGAGTATTTGTCATCTTTGATAATGGCGTATGTAAGCCGAAAGCTTAGATAGGAAAAATATGTATCAATATTGTTATTTTCTTTTTTCGTTTCATGATAATGTTATTAATCTTATCAGACGGTAAGAAATGAATTTACATAAAATAAATAGACAACATTTGTCTATATTATTTAATGAAACATGTATATATATATATATATATATATATATATATATATATATATATATATATATATATATAATTACTATCATGATCATCATCCTCTGGACTTTTGTAATCGTAGGGTGGATCCGAATGCAAAAGCCACACTAACTCTTTTTACACGACGTTCTATGAATAGTACCCACCAGAAATTCTGCTACAGTCATACCTGTCCATTGTTTGACATTGTCCAACCAGTTTTTGAGTTGTCCTCTCCTACGTCGACTTTCGACGTTGCCTTGCATGATAGTCATAAACAGACTTTCACGCCTTGTAATGTGTAACAAAACACGCAATTTTTCTCCGTTTGACAATGGCAAGAAGAGGTTCCTGGTGCCCCACAAAACTTTAAACCATTTCCCGCACAAACTCATTGTTTTTTTTCCCCCAATAGAAAATGCCAATGAGTTTTTGTATGCGATTTGTTTTCAAACGCTTGTATCATTTTCTCTGTATCGACCAACAATGCGCACGTTTCACATACATTTATATATATATATATATATATATATATATATATATATATATATATATATATATATATAAATGTGTGTGTGTGTGCGCGCGGATAAATACAAAAGGAAGCCTTAGCCGACACGTTTCATCCCCCGATTATATTTTACATCAATATTTATAAACAATAGTATTAGGTCGGTTTTTGACGCAATTTTTAACATCAAAAACCGACATTATTTTTGCACCAACCTCATATAAATGTTAATTTTTGAAATTTAAAAAAAATTATGAACATTTTACTGTACCTTCTCCCTAAATATTTTCCTGGCAATTATTCTAGTGAGCTTTTCTATTTGGTACCCTATATTTTATGTATTTAAGAATGGTACCGCATTGGCAGCTAGGTATCATCCTTGTACAGTTTAAATGGATATATGTTACTGTAAATTCTATGTTAATATTTTTTCCCTTTCGCACTTATCTATGTGAATTCTCTTCCGTAATTTTTGCTTTACTGTCATCTCTTATTTTCAACAATTTCAATGCAATGTCAATCGTTATCCGATGCATTCTTAATTCCTGTTCTTTTATAATCCTTTATTCTAAATAATATTTTTTCTTTTTCTTTTATTCTCTCACGATCAGAATACATTTTCATATTAATGACTTTATCACCGTGTTTGAAGTGAAATGAATAAAAAATCTCTCTGTGTGCTGTGGTTGTGCGTATTTCCTCTGAAAGTAGCAAAATCTGATAGTCTACCATTTTACCAGCATTTGGGAATATTCCAGGTGTATTGTATTTACAAAGGCTCATGCCTTTCTAGATTTAATTGGAGTGTGTCAGTAAACACGAACCACCACAACTGGAATTTGAAGTCCATTTATTCTTTCCAATTTTAGTCATCGAACCACCACGCCACCCACCCCACACAAGTGTGATCACGAACAGAACAAATCTAACTACGGAAAATATCATTTATAAACAGGAATTTCTTTTTGGCACTTGAGGAAAGTGATTACTTTGAATTCAAAGCGGTTGATTAATTACTATATTCCAAGTTACAGAATAAATTTCTGGTCAAGTGAAATTTATTATAAAATTAAAAAATGCATAATTGGTCGCATACGACATTGATATATATATATATATATATATATATATATATATATATATATATATATATATATATATATGGGGGAGGAGGAATGGGTGTATGCATTAATTCGTCGTAAATCTGACGTCAGTAAATGAAGGGCTTCGGATAATTTACTCATACAGGAAACTCACTTTCACAAATCTAATCTAATCACGTTCAGAATCGTGTTTTTAATATGAAATATTTATTTTAGTTGAAATATAGGAAAAATCATAGACATTTTAAATAAGTAAATTGATAACAGCATTCAATAAATTTATTATAATTTTGCATTAAAATTCATTTTGACAAAGCCTCCAAAGTTGAGCTCTCCAACTGTCTTCAGGAATCTGTTTTTCTACATCTCGTGCTTTTGAATTGAATTAATCAGCATATCAGTCTAAATTCGACACAACCATAGTCATATATATATATATATATATATATATATATATATATATATATATATATATATATATATATATATATATCTCAAAGTTATATGGAAATACATTAAGATTTACAATCCAAAGTTATTTAGTATTTTTGTTTTTATTTTCAAAAACAGTGCGTGAGACAAGTAGAGCATATAATTATTTTTAAAACAACGTCTTCATGTTTTTCGATGGAGACATATTTTTAAAAAAAATAATTACTATATATATATATATATATATATAGCTTCTTATTTATTATATATGCATATATATAAATATAGATAATTATTATATATATAATATTGTTATGCTGTTTTTCTAATATACACACACACGCACGCATACACACATATATATTTTATTGATTATAAAAATATTATATAGATTTCTTACATACAGTTTGATACGATTCTGAATTTCATGCAAGCAATGATCTTTTAGAACCGTTTGAAAACTATTAAGACAATGAAACATTCCGTTTATATATATATATATATATATATATATATATATATAGATAGATAGATAGATAGATAGATAGATAGACAGATAAATAGATAGATAGATAGATAGATAGATAATGAGCAGCTTTAGATAGATAGATAGATAGATAGATAGATAGATAGATAGATAGATAGTTATGGGTGTGTGGAATTAAAATAAAATAAGTAATAAAAAATAATCAGTTAAAAACCTAAAATAAATTTAAGTTTAAAATGTAAAAATAAATATGAGCAAATATGAACACAATTACATCTCCAACCATATAAGTAATATCATAAAATGCATATATATATGTCTGCGTTTCTGTGCGTTTGTGGGTTCTGTTTGCGTGCGCAAGCGCAAGCATGTGTGTGTTTATTTAGGCAGCATATCTTCATTTAAGCAGAAATAGATAAAGAACTATAAATGAAGTTACCTCCCTTACATACTATTAACAGTTAATTTAAAAGTCACTATAACGGAGCGGGTTTCAGACTTATTTACAAAAAAAAAAAAAAAAATCACAACTATCAATTTTATATATATATATATATATATATTCATATATATATATATATATATATATATATATATATATATATATATGTGTGTGTGTGTGTGTGTGTGTGTGTGTGTGTAAATTAATTATATTGAAAAAAAACAAAGTTGTCTTTATCTTAATACAATTAATATTTGCTCTGTATTTACATTTAACTCTCTGCATTAAATCTTTCTTGGAGTTATCCATACAATTACCAAATAACTATATTAACTTTTTATCTCTCTATATACTACTACTACTATTACTACTACCACTACTATAACTACTACTACTAACAAATAATATTAATAATAATAGATTCTCCCGCCGCTTTCGACATGTGAACATCTGACATCTGAAGCAACTGATTCATTTATGAAATTTTTTGCGATAATCTTCAGTGGCATTTAAGACCCGCTAGTGATTTACAAAGGAGGCTGCATATGGAGAAAAAGTGAGGATTGTGGGATGAGATCGCTATTTGATGGGCTGACCTTTTAGATCTTCCTCTCGCTACTTGAAGACGATTCAGACTAGCAGATAGAAAACTGCTGAGTCCATTAAACAGGTTGATCTCCATTCTATCCGCTGCAGACTAAGCGCTCGAAGGTGTTGAGGTATATTGACAGCTGACAAGTATATATATATATATATATATATATATATATATATATATATATATATATATATATATATATATATATATATACACCAGTGAGCAAAATAAAGGGTTCAGTTCGACATTCCAACCACGTGAAGAAGGCCAGAGCGTACCCGAAATGTTGTAATAAATATGTCTAAAAAAATAAGGATAATGTTTCGAATAATGTAAATAGTGTTTCTTTATTCCATTAATAAATACAATTACTTCAAATTTTCTTAAAATTAGACGTAATATAAACAGAATTAACTTTCACTTCTAGTTGATAGTGTCACCCTCCAATAATCATTGTTAATAATTCCAATTAGTTTTAAATAAAATATATTATGAAAATGAAATTAGGTGCTATTATGTTATAATATCTACCAACCATTTTTACTGTAGTATGATATCTACAATATATTTTCAACTATGGTATGATATCTACTATTCATTTTCTACTATGGTCTGACATCTACTATTCATTTTCTACTAAGGTAAGATATCCACTATTCATTTTCTACTATGGTATGTTATCTACTCTTTATTTTCTACTATGGTATGATATCTACTATTCATTTTCTACTATGGTGTGATATCCACTATTAATTTTCTACTAAAGTATGATATATACTATCCATTTTCTACTATAGTGTGACATCCACTATTCATTTTCTACTATAGTATGATATCTAGTTTTCATTTTCTACTATGGTATGGGATCTAATATTCATTTTCTACTATAGTATGATATCGACTATTCATTTTGTACTATAGCTGATATTTACTATTCATTTTGTACTATAGCTGATATTTACTATTCATTTTCTACTATAGTATGATATCTACTATTCATTTTCTACCATAGTATGATATCTACTATTCATTTTCTACTATAGTATGATATCCAATATTCATTTTCTACCATAGTTTGTTATCTACTATTCATTTTCTACTATGGTATGACATTTACTAACTGTTAGAAGTACGAAATATGTTAGGTTTATGTTTGGGGTTTGGCTTAGATTTACGAGTTAGAGTTAAGTGTTAGGATTATGGTAATTGTTAAATGCAATGAACTAGTTATTTATTAAAAAATCATTAGCATTTTTTATACAAAACATAGTTATTTTAATGTTTGCAAACCGATTTGATGTCATTTAAAAAAAAAGTATATATGTCATCGTTTTTCCAGAGCATTTTCCGGCAACAATGAGTGAAATCGTCATTTACGGTAGGTCGCAGATGCCTCGGTAGATAACATAATGTAGTAGCATTTGAAATTCTTCCATTTTTTTGTTTCTGTAATCCGTTAAAAATATCGTTTCAGTGTAAAGATAAGAGACGCAACAAAAACTAAGTCCGCTTTGTCGTCTTATAATTAGCGTAAACGTTCGTTTTCTTGACTCAAAAAGAAAATCGGAATCTATTATCTTTGTTTTTTGTGTGTTTTCAGTTTATTGCCAGCTTTTAGCACCGTTAGATAAGATGAATAAAGACGCTTCAATTCTCATTGGCGTATGAAATTGCGTAAAAATTGCTTCAAATTGTGAGACCCCGGGGTATCTTTTCTTTCACAAAGAGTAAATTTAAAACGAAATAGAGGCATAAGACGTGTCTCAGTGGAGAGCATAAATTTATGCCAAGAAGTTTTCATCTTCTATCATACAAATCAATTCGGATTGCCATTCGAAAATATGCACTCATGTAAGCCTTTCCATAGCGTCTAATGAGTATTGCTGTATTTGCACGCAGCTTATTATTATTATTTTATTATTATTATCATTATCATTATTATTATTATTATTATTATTATTATTATTATTATTATTATTTTTATTTTCTTTGCTTTCTGGCGTTTACACATTTCTTTCCGGGTCCCACCCAGGGACCTAAGGTTAGAAATGGCATCATGACCCTTTTCACTGACAAAAAAAAAAAAAAAAAAAAAATACATAGATAGAGCCCTTCGTAAAGTGTGGGCTGTACTTGTCAGAACAATTTTTTGTATCTCCTTGAGGCATGGGCTTCCAGGAATCCCTGCAATTAGTCTACTGCAATCTTTTCCAACCAGTCCTAGGGCTCCAACTACAACAGGGATTGTTGATGTTCCCATATGCCACATTTTCGAGACCTCTATTTCAAGGTCCTTGTATTTTGACAGCTTTTTGAATATCTTCAAAGATACATTGCAGTCAGCAGGGACTGCCATATCAATAAGGAGGCACCGTTTTTGTTTGTGGTCTTTAATAACAATATCTGGTCGGTTGGCCTTGATTGTTCTGTCAGTGTGAATTGTGTAGTCCCATAGAATTGTAACAGGTCCTATCTCCGTAACTGGGTCTGGGTGGTGTTGGTACCAGTTTCTTTCAGTTTCCTTCCCGTAGAAGTTGCAGATTTTCCAGTGCAGATATTGGCCCACTCTGTCATGTCGGGTTTTATATTCAGTGGGTGCCAACATCGTGCAACCTGATACAAGATGATCAATCGTTTCTGGATATTTATCACAGAATCTGCATTTTGGGCTGACACAATATTTTAGTATATGGGCTTGATAATTCCTAGTTAGCAAGCATTGGTCCTGCGCAGCAAGGATAAAACCTTCAGTTTCCGCTTTCAACCCTGCACTGCGTAGCCACTGATGGGTACCGGTTTTGTCTACATCAGCTTGGTTGATACGGGCAGAGTATTGGCCATGAAGCGGTTTATCTTGCCATCGCTTCTGTATCTGGTCGGTTGCATTCGTCTTTGCTGTCTTTTTCAAGTATTTTGCAGTTTCAGCCGGTGTATTGTGCTGTAGTTGCATCTCTACGCCCATTTGAAGCTCCAGTTTGAATTTGTTGGCTTCTTTCATTACGGAGTAAAGACGCTTACTACTTTCATGTTCCTTGACGCATACCATCATCCAGTCTTCTGTAGTTTCCAAGTATTTTTGGAGGCCAATTGTTGTAGTTTTGTAGGACAGTTCTAGTTGAACTAATCCTCTGCCTCCTTCGGATCTGGGCACATATAGACGATCAACATCAGCTTTGGGATGATGCATGCGATAGCAAGTGAGAAGCTTTCTCGTTTTGGCGTCCATTCGCTTAATTTCAGCTATGGTCCAGTTAAGGACATTAAAGCTGTAATGCACCACTGGGACAGCCAATGTGTTTATAGCTGATATTCTATTTTTTGAGTTTAGTTCAGTATTTAGTATCAGACGTACACGCCTGTAGTACTCTTTTCTTATTTTTTCTTTCATTTGGGGGTGTTGTATGCCATCTCCTTCGCTAATTCCTAGGTACTTATAAGCTTCTTCATGCTCCAATTCCCTAATCTTTGTGACAAAATCTAAATCTATTGAGGGTGTTTCTGTAATTCTACCTTTCTTGAATGTTACTTTTGCACATTTATCTAATCCGAAGTCCATACCTTTGTCGTCACTAAAGTATTTTACAATATTGAGGAGGCCTTTCAACTCATTGTCGTCTTTGGCAAAGAGTTTGAGATCATCCATGTATAGTAGGTGATTGAAAATTTTCTTATTTATTTTGTAACCATAGCTACTGTTGTTCAGTTCATGTGTAAGAGGGGTTAAGGATAAACAAAACAGAAGGGGTGACAGAGAGTCTCCTTGAAAAATTCCACGTCGGATATTCAGACGGTTGGATATAGCAGTGCCCCCGGTGTGCCTAAGGTATAGTTTTGTGTTCCACATCCCCATGCTGTGCTTAAGAAAGTTTAATACTACAGGGGAGACTTTGTACATTTCCAAAGCCTTAAGGATCCAAGAATGTGGAACACTATCAAAGGCTTTACGATAATCAATCCACGCTGCACTGAGATTTCTGCGTCGTCTCCTGCAATGTTCCAGGATCATTTTATTTATCAGAAGTTGATCTTTGCAGCCATATGAACCTCTACTGCATCCCTTCTGTTCCAGCGGGAGAATGCTGTTTGTTTCGAAGAAGGAGTAAGTACGGTTCGTCAGTACAGACGTGATCAACTTATACGTTGTGGAAAGACATGTTATCGGTCTATAATTTTTCGGGTCGTCTGTTTCAGTTGTTTTTGGTATGAGGTATGTAATACCTTCAGTAACCCATTCCGGGATTTTATTGGGATTATTTACAAGCGTTGATAATGTTTTTGCAAGTATGCCATGGGTAGATGAGAGATGATACAGCCAGAAATTGGGCACCTTGTCATTTCCTGGGGATTTCCATTTTTGGGATTTCGTTAGTGCTTGCCTAACATCATCTGTGGATATATTTACCCATTCTTGCAGAGGTGTATCCAGCAGTTGTTCTTCACGCCGTATCCATTCTGCATTTGGGTTACATTCCTTTGGGTTGCTCCAAATATTTTCCCAAAATGTCTGTACATTATCAATCGATGGTGGCGTTTCGACATGTATAGGCGTTTTTCCAATTTCCCTGTAAAATTTCTTAAGATCTGTTCGGAATGTTTTATTTTGGCGATAGAATCTACAACGTTTCTCGTATCGTTTATTATTATTATTATTATTATTATTATTATTATCATTATTATTATTATTGTTATTATTATTATTATCATTATTATTATTATTATTATTATTATTACTGCTGTTATTGTTACATTCCTTGTGCTATTTCGTATGGCTCCTTGTCGAATTTTTATTTTAATATTTAGCAGTTGTTATTTTATCTGAGTTTTATTATTCTGTTATTTCGACCTTGATATATTTTTCTTTTTCCTTTCTTTTCGTATGGTTTTATTTAAATTGAAGATAATTCTTTTTCTTTCTTTCATTCATTCATTCATTCTTTCTTTCTTTCTTTCTTTCCTGCTCATTTTGTCCTTTCCCCCACTTTCTTTTCAGCCTTTCTTCTCTTTCCTTCCTCATTTTTCGACTTCCTTCTTTACTTTAATATCCTACTCACATTTCATTCATTTCTTTAGCTTCTTCATTTATATATTTCCTCTTTTCATTCAGTTTTTTCTTCCTCCTCAAATTTTTCTTCTTCTTCTTCTTCTTCTTCTTCTTCTTCTTCTTCTTCTTCTTCTTCTTTCTTGTTTAATTTATCATATCATGATCTGCTTTTTTCTGTTCTTTTTCTTTGTGATATATCTACTTTTTATTGCTTGATAAATTTCTCTTCTTCTTCCATCACATTTTCTTATCCCATTTAACCCTTCTTCTTCTTCTTCTTCTTCTTCTTCTTCTTCTTCTTCTTCTTCTTCTTCTTCTATCTCATTTTCTTATCTATTTTACCCTCTTTCCTCTTCTTCGTCTTCGTCTTCTTCTTCTATCTCATTTTCTTATCCCATTTTACCCTTCTTTTTCTTCTTCTTCTTCTTCTTCTTCTTCTTCTTCTATCTCATTTTCTTATCTGTTTTACCCACTTTCCTCTTCTTCGTCTTCCTCTTCTTCTATCTCATTTTCTTATCCCATTTTAGCCTTCTCCTTTTTCTTCTTCTTCTTCTTCTTCTTCCTCTTCTTCTTCTTCTTCTTCTTCTACTTCTTCTTCTTCTTCTTCTTCTTCTTCTTCTTCTTCTTCTTCTTCTTCTTCTATCTCATTTTCTTATCTATTTTACCCTCTTTCCTCTTCTTCGTCTTCCTCTTCTTCTATCTCATTTTCTCATCCCATTTTACCCTTCTTCTTTTTCTTCTTCTTCTTCTTCTTATTCACTGCTTCTTCTTCTATCTCATTTTCTTATCTATTTTACCCACTTTCCTCTTCTTCGTCTTCCTTTTCTTCCTCTTCTTTATCTCATTTTCTTATCTATTTTACCCTCTTTCCTCTTCTTCGTCTTCGTCTTCTTCTTCTATCTCATTTTCTTATCCCATTTTACCCTTCTTTTTCTTCTTCTTCTTCTTCTTCTTCTTCTTCGTCTTCCTCTTCTTCTATCTCATTTTCTCATCCCATTTTACCCTTCTTCTTTTTCTTCTTCTTCTTCTTATTCACTGCTTCTTCTTCTATCTCATTTTCTTATCTATTTTACCCACTTTCCTCTTCTTCGTCTTCCTTTTCTTCCTCTTCTTTATCTCATCTATTTTACCATTTTTCCTCTTCTTCGTCTTCCTCTTCTTCTTCTATCTCATTTTCTTATCTATTTTACTTTTCTTCTTCATCTTCTCGCATCTCATTTTTCCCGTTTCACCCTTCTTCCTTTTCTTCTTTTTCTTCTTCTTATTTCATTTTCTTATCCCATTTACCTTTCCTCCTCCTTCTCTTCTTCTTCCATTATTTTATCTGTTTTTTTTTCCAAGCCCATGTCTTCCGAGCCCATCTAATTTTCGACGTTATATGTTTAACATCGTTTTCGACTTTTTTCTCATTTCGTCATTAATTTTTCTCTCATCTTTTTCTATTTTCTTTTTTTTTCTTTCTTCTTTACTTTCGACGTTTTTCTTTTTTAAATATTATTTGTCCTTTTCTTCTCTACCACCCACTCTTATTTTTTTCTTTCATGTTGTCTTAATTAAAAAAAAACAAAAAAACAAAAAAAAGACAACTTTAAAACTTTTTTTTCCTTCCGTAACTGCAGTGCTCTTGGCTAATTAGTTCTTTTTAGGAGTGTCAGTTGACTCAGCTCAATCAACTCGAATGTAAGTTGAAAAGGAATGAGACGATTTAGCAATTACAAAAAACTAAGACTTAATGAATTTTTGAAAACTCATGAAAACAATTCTTTCTCTAGCAGGAAAGGCAAAAGCAAATTTTCTACCTCCTAAAAATAGAATAAAAATGTTTAAAAAAATGTTTTCCCGATAAAGAAAAGTAGGAACAGTGAACATTAAGATAAAAGTAAGATAATAAATGAAAAACGTGTTTTTTAAAAGATAGGTATATATCCAAAATATTTACGTAAGGGCTCCGTTTTCTCTTGATTTTTATTTTTGAAGACTTGACACATTCCGAAAAAGAGGATAGGATAACTTGATTAATGATAGGTTGAAGGTGATACATTTAATCTTCTTTTTTATTTCCTTTATTCACACTCTTAAGTTATTTTGTTCCTTTTCAATCAAACGATCTGGTTTGAGGTTTCGGGGTTTCTAAATTTTTACAGCACTCACCCACTGAAATTATTCCAAAGCAGAGTATTCCTTTACAGATATAACTGTGGGTCTTATGTGCATTGTCAGGAAGGCGTGGTCTACATTTTAATTAAATTTAATTTACGAAAAAGGAACATCATGTAATGCTCAAAAAATAATATGGGTTCTTCAAATGTTCCTCTAAATTAGATTTTTAACGATATCAAGTTAAAACACTAAAACGGATATAGTGCATGTCTAATGGATGTCGCTTACCTGTTATCACCTGTTAATTCACCTCTCCAAGTTCTCCACAACCTTAACCAAGTATTGAACTCACAACTCTTTGGGTCCAGTCACCAGATCTAACGAACGCCTGTATCCCTTTTATCCTTTATCCACAGTGGATAAAGGATAAAATACTTCTCATACCAATTCACCAAGTTCTCCACTGCCTTAAGGTCGGGAGTTAACAAGAGTTAACTGATAACTGACATCCATTAGACATGGCACGTGGAACTAGAACAGTCTACCCCAGCGAGCGAAATGAACGGTTCAGTTCGACAACCACCTGAAGAAAGCTGGAGCGTACAACGGCCGAAACTTTGTAATAAATATGGCAACAAAAATGAAGGCAATTGTCCGAATAATGTAAATAGTTTACAGGCAAAGAAGAAAAATACATTTTTATTGTAAAAGCAAAAGCAATAGACTTTATACACGAAACAATACATTTCTAGTGAAATTACCACCAATGCATTTTCATAGTAATACAACAATACATATAAAATAAAAATTAACACCAATACAATACAAAAATTAATACTAGTAAAATGACCAACATTAAAATGTATTAAAATGTTTTTTATTGCAAAATTTAAAAAAAATACATTTTTATATATAAAAAAAAACAAAAAAACAATTGCTCTGGAATTAGGTACAAAATATCTGTAACTAAAGCCATAATTTTGCGTACATTACTAAACCATAATTCTTGACATGATTCTAAATAAAATCAAACAGACCAAACAACACGTTTGTGTAAATAGCGATTTACTAAGCGTAGTTTAGATGTAGCACATGGTCGAAAATATCGAGCACCTAGTAAAGATCTTACTCAATTCTCAATCTTAGTTAATCTCACGAGACAGGGTTGTAAACATTACATCACATCGAAGTATTCCATGCATAAGGTATATGTTAAAATTCGAACATGCCATATTAGTAATGCTCAGCAAGGAGAGAACACGTCCAGAGATTTTCTCTTAACCATTCAAATATATATTGTCCTCTTTATTTATGGTGTTATATCATTCTTTTAGTAAAAAAAGAAACCAAACTTTACAATTTATCAGATGAAGTATCCTCATCTATAGGAACATTATCTCCGAGAGCGGGCCAAAATGTCCTTAGGCTGACTATGAAGGGGCCATGCTAGAGCTGTGAATTCCTGCATGCGTCAATTTCAATACTTCTTATTAATAAATGCATTGTTTGTTTCAAGAAGAGCTGATATCTGACTGTTCAATGAAGAACTGTACAATGATGAGAAAGTGACACCAATGTAGTACTGCGATCAAATCCGTAAAATCTATTTACTAAAGATGGAAACTATCGTCAGTTAACATGAAAATATTTAGAGAAAAGGGACAGGACATCTCCGTTACGGAAGTGGGAAAGTGAGTGAATGCCAGATGACAGGTCAGGACCACTAAACTTGCAAATTCTTCTTCGTATTTTATCAAAAATCTCTAAATACATGGGAAAAGGACAAAATCGGGTGCGCTTGATTGTTTGTTTAGAACATATCAACTCCTTATGGGTCATTTAATGGAGAAAATTTCTTAGGAGAATTAGTAATTTTTTTTTCTTTAAATATATTGCTGACGATTTTTTTTTCAAACATGCTTGCTGGTAATTGTCTATGTTACACAAATTTATTGCTTGTATATTTACTATAAACTTTGTTATACGTTCATGGTGTTTTAACTCTGGATTTGGATGGATCTGTAAACAAAAGCAATTAACAGATGATTTCGCGCTCATCACAACATTCTGATCAGAGGTCATGCTACCGGATGTAGTTTGTCATCATACCTAGGACGGAACCAGATGTGGCTACAACATCCTGTGTGAAGCTTATAAATGTGGGAGATAGATTTTAACGAGAAAAATTGTTAAAAGTAAAACACATTTTTTGATGCTCACGAAGCATCAGAAATTAGGCGAAATTATAAACGAGAGGAACTGTTCCCAAATACAAGTGAAATGTTATATAATATCTAAATTCTTCTGGAGTAGGGAATGCTGGGCAATCTCTTTTAGAAAAGTAAAAATATGAAGCGACATATGTGGTTCCACAAGCGATTGCTGAGAGTACCATTGGACAGAACATGTAAGTAGTAATGAAATCTGAAGATATATAGAAATGGCATGGAAACCGTTACTTACGATCAGAAGAAGAACATCGAAATTTCTTGGAAGATAATGAGGAAAGAGGGCTTGGAAACTCTAATAATCAAAGCAACTACAGAGAAATTACAAGAAAGAAAAAAAAAGGAACGAATAACTTACAGTGTAGTCCAAAAGAATTGTCATTCAATGCCAACAAGTAGTGAGAAAAATTAAAGAACAAGTAACACAAGGTACGTGTACAGAATTTAGTTTATTCACTTTCATTGACGGTTTTACGCATCGGGAAGGTCTGTATGAACAATATTATTTCCGTGGCACAAAATGATGTTGCGCCATGTCCTGTGTGATATACGAAGCTGTGCTGGTTGCTGCAAAGGTTCTCCAAAAGGCGTTGTTCAACTGATGGTTATTCTGGTATCGTTCATGTAAAAATCTCTCACTGATAATGCCCCACAGAGCGTTGAAAATTATATTATATAGCGGTGACAAAAATTTCGGATTAACCTATACATAACGCATTTTAATAAATTGACTAGCAGTAGAGCCCGGCGTTGCCCGGGGATGTAACAGTAAGAGATTGATCAAGTCTCGACCATCATAAAGACTGAAAAATAAAATTGACAAAGATTATTGTTTAAGGTTGACGGCCACGCATGTATTAATTATTTTTTTTTTACGAATTGGTCAAACCCAAACTCAAACAAAAACATTGTTTTCAATCGTTATGAGTCTACCAATTGAATAGAATTTTATCATAAACAATTGTCTTGTAAATGGAATTTTTAAAGCATTCTGAAAGTAAAAATAATGAAAAAAGTGTGGAAGACAATAAGAAACACTACCTGCCAAAAAAAAGTGAAGTTTTGTTGAAATTGGTTGAAAAATGTAGGAAATCCGATCCCATATATAAACGAACACAGACACACACTCACAAACAACGTGGGTTTTATAAGTATAACTCGATATGAGTTGTCTCTCTTTAATTACTGCCTCTTAATCGTGTTTTTAAATTGATTTTGTGCAAAAACAATTATGCTTTTTCAATTTTTGGTGATGTCAGAAACCCCGCAAGGTAATTTTACGTAGTCCTGTGAAGTTTTGTTGAAATCTGTTGAAAAATGTAGGAAATCCGATCCAATATTTAAACGTACACATACATACACACACACACACAAACAAACACACAACCTGAGTTTTATAATAAGTAAGATGCCAGAATAAGGAAAGATTGATATAAATAAAAAACACGAATTTGTTCATATTGGCTAACAGATATAGCTTATTTCGAGATAAAAGAAATCGATAAATGCTTCTAGAATCTGACATTATGTCTATAATATTTTTTACACTATTTTTTTTAATCGTGTCACCCCAAGCAAGTCACTAAGGCACAAGGGGTTTTGCTGGGAAAATACGTCGTAAGAAGCTGAGAAAAACTTAAAGAAGAGAATAAAAACCAGGATTCAACGAGACAAAAGAAGATTGATGCTGCCTTCAATTTTTTTCTGGGTTGTAGTTATCAAGAATGCAAGAAGCTGGAAGAACAGTTCCACAGGCGAGAAATGGCCGGGAAGAAGTTATTAGGTGACCAAGTAAATGATTAAGTAATAACACAAACAAGGTTTGTAGATATATCGTATATTAAACAGCAAGTACACCAGAAGAGTATTTCACGACTAGTGAGCGGGTGTCGTATTGTTCCTTCTCTCCTACTAAATTTATAGTAGGCGGAAGAGTCTAACATATACTCTTTGAGGGAGGACACCACAACCTTAGGACAAAACCCACGGTTACATTTAGAATTTTCGGCTATTTTGTAACGAGTTTAGTTGCATACAGGAGATATGAAACTATGTTATACGAAGAGTTAGAGATAATCTCTCCGTCAGCTCAAGAAGAGATTTTACAAATTAATGATCTAATGAGATTTGGTGATATTTTGTAAAGGCAGAAACATTCTGTCAACCCGTCGTATCAATATATTCAAGCAAATATATTTCTATAACTGGTTCTTCGGAATAAGACAGATTCACTGAGTGAGGCAACGAACATTATTGAGCAATAAGTGATCGGTTTCTAGGGAGTTCAACTTTAACCCTGCGCTTCAAAGTGATAGTAACCCTTAAACTGCGGACAGCGTCAATGGGAAATCAGCGGAGACTATTAACTAATGATTTACATTATTACCCACGATAAAAGTACCATTCATTTGTTATTCGAGTCTAAATGGCAACTCAACGATTCGTGTGGGTCCTATTAACTAGAACTCATCAGATTAATCATATCCTTCCAAGCAAGGCGATAATGCCACTAATACGCAGGGATTACAGTGTGTGAAAGAGAATGAGAAGACTTTAGTGAGGAGAAGTGAGAAAAGGACAATAAAGGAACACGATTAAGGAAGACAGAAGATGACGACTGACTTTGCATTTACATCAACCTCAAAAGAATGCAGAAAGCACTAGAAGGCTGTTTCATCCTATATTTGGGACTGTTGGACCCTCATACGTCGAATCGACGGGAGGGTCGCACACAAACACACACACACACACACACACACACACATATATATATATATATATATATATATATATATATATATATATATATATATATATATATATATATATACACACCGTATGCCAGAAGAGCTGGCATCTGAAAGCTGTGGATATCAACACAGAGTCCTGGGAATACCTGACAGACATATGATCCAAGTGGAAAGGAATCCAGATGAAACACCTCAAGTCAGGGGCGGAGAAGTGACACAAGTCGCCACGGAAAAGCCGGCAAGCAGTGACAGCTCCAATAGGCCAGAGACAGAACACACATGTGACCGCTGCATCGGCCTCTACACGTCGATGCTCCAGCCAAGCAGAATGTTACCCATGGTCAAACCAGACCAACAGAACCCTACTAAGGCGACTTTTATACATATATATATATATATATATATATATATATATATATATATATATATATATATCATAATTAATTAAGTCATCGAGTCTAGAAGAAACTTCAACAGATTCATTCTATATTTAGGAGTTATCAGCAGTGCGCATCCACTACTACCGTGAATTGAAACCCGAACATATACGATAGGAGGCAAACGCCATACCAACAGTTCTCAGTGACGAAGAGGTAACGAATTAGACTCGATATAGCGCAGCTCGATCACAAATTTCGAGCTATTATTTTGATAGTATGACTTTCATTCAGTGTAATTTCGTAAATGCTTCTTCAGGCTCATCATTGTTTTGCTATCTTACATAAAGGAATATTTTCCTGTATATTGTAACTATGTAAAATGTATATAATATTTTTATATGTATATTTTACATGATTTAATGGTTATCATAGACTGGGTGTTAGTGGGGACAATCTTCAGTTTGTTGTTTGACTATTATTGTTCATGTATCATCAATGACTAAGGAAAATCAAGCTACAGAAAAGTTAAAATATTCATTTTTCAATCATATTTTATGACTAACCAATGAAAATCAAGTAACACAAATGTTAAAAATATTAATTTGTCAATCATATTTTATGGCTAACCAATGAAAATCAAGTAACACAAATGTTAAAAATATTCATTTGTCAATCATATTTTATGACTAACCAATGAAAATCAAGTAACACAAATGTTAAAAATATTAATTTGTCAATCATATTTTATGGCTAACCAATGAAAATCAAGTAACACAAATGTTAAAAATATTAATTTGTCAATCATATTTTATGGCTAACCAATGAAAATCAAGTAACACAAATGTTAAAAATATTCATTTGTCAATAATATTTTATGACTAACCAATGAAAATCAAGTAACACAAATGTTAAAAATATTAATTTGTCAATCATATTTTATGGCTAACCAATGAAAATCAAGTAACACAAATGTTAAAAATATTCATTTGTCAATAATATTTTATGACTAACCAATGAAAATCAAGTAACACAAATGTTAAAAATATTAATTTGTCAATCATATTTTATGGCTAACCAATGAAAATCAAGTAACACAAATGTTAAAAATATTCATTTGTCAATCATATTTTATGACTAACCAATGAAAATCAAGTAACACAAATGTTAAAAATATTAATTTGTCAATCATATTTTATGGCTAACCAATGAAAATCAAGTAACACAAATGTTAAAAATATTCATTTGTCAATCATATTTTATGACTAACCAATGAAAATCAAGTAACACAAATGTTAAAAATATTAATTTGTCAATCATATTTTATGGCTAACCAATGAAAATCAAGTAACACAAATGTTAAAAATATTCATTTGTCAATCATATTTTATGACTAACCAATGAAAATCAAGTAACACAAATGTTAAAAATATTAATTTGTCAATCATATTTTATGGCTAACCAATGAAAATCAAGTAACACAAATGTTAAAAATATTCATTTGTCAATCATATTTTATGACTAACCAATGAAAATCAAGTAACACAAATGTTAAAAATATTAATTTGTCAATCATATTTTATGGCTAACCAATGAAAATCAAGTAACACAAATGTTAAAAATATTCATTTGTCAATCATATTTTATGACTAACCAATGAAAATCAAGTAACACAAATGTTAAAAATATTCATTTGTCAATAATATTTTATGACTAACCAATGAAAATCAAGTAACACAAATGTTAAAAATATTAATTTGTCAATCATATTTTATGGCTAACCAATGAAAATCAAGTAACACAAATGTTAAAAATATTCATTTGTCAATAATATTTTATGACTAACCAATGAAAATCAAGTAACACAAATGTTAAAAATATTAATTTGTCAATCATATTTTATGGTTAACCAATGAAAATCAAGTAACACAAATGTTAAAAATATTCATTTGTCAATAATATTTTATGACTAACCAATGAAAATCAAGTAACACAAATGTTAAAAATATTAATTTGTCAATCATATTTTATGGCTAACCAATGAAAATCAAGTAACACAAATGTTAAAAATATTCATTTGTCAATCATATTTTATGACTAAGCAATGAAAATCAAGTAACACAAATGTTAAAAATATTCATTTGTCAATAATATTTTATGACTAACCAATGAAAATCAAGTAACACAAATGTTAAAAATATTAATTTGTCAATCATATTTTATGGCTAACCAATGAAAATCAAGTAACACAAATGTTAAAAATATTCATTTGTCAATAATATTTTATGACTAACCAATGAAAATCAAGTAACACAAATGTTAAAAATATTCATTTGTCAATAATATTTTATGACTAACCAATGAAAATCAAGTAACACAAATGTTAAAAATATTAATTTGTGAATCATATTTTATGGCTAACCAATGAAAATCAAGTAACACAAATGTTAAAAATATTAATTTGTCAATAATATTTTATGGCTAACCAATGAAAATCAAGTAATACAAATGTTAAAAATATTCATTTGTCAATCATATTTTATGACTAACCAATGAAAATTAATTAACATAAATGTTAAAAATATTCATTTGTCAAACATATATCATCATGAATTAATGAAAATCTAACAACTCAAAAGTAAAATACAAGAATTTCTTTTTCTCTATATCTCGGTCTCTGACGAAGCTTTATTAAAAGCTAAACATGTTAGATTAGTAAACGTTTGTTATTTGTTCTTTATTTCATGATTCCGTCGTCTTCCGATCCATGTTTGATCTGTATCTGATCCCAGATATTGATTCTTACTTTCCTGATATTAATTTTTCCATCGAACTTTGAAAATGACGAAAGATGCTCAAAAATAGTTGGATAAGACCGAATTTAATTTTGTAAGATTCTTCTCCATATTTCAACTGACATTAAATGCCATCACATACTCTCCTTGTGTACTTTAATCAATAAAATATGTTTAAATGAATGATTCCTTTTAAAAATAAAATATTACATTATTTCTTTTTTATTCACACCAAGCAAAGCGACGAATCCGCTAAGATGCAAGATGGGAGGATAATAAAGCGAGAAGTTCAGGTGAATACATAAACAGACAGAGAGAGGTGAACATTGAAGATGAATTTAAATTCTTGATGATCGTATTTTACAAGGAGGGGGTTTGGCTTACATAGATGAAGTCCCGGTACTATTAGGTTGGTGCAAAATTAATGACGTAATAATGTCGTTTTTTGACGTTAAAAAATACGTCAAAAAACGACATTATTACGGCATTATTTTTGCACCAACCTAATAAAAGAAAAGCCAATCAGAACAGTTACGATGAAAATATTAGGTTGGTGCAAAAATAATGACGTAATAATGTCGTTTTTTGACGTATTTTTTAACGTCAAAAAAACGACATTATTACGGCATTATTTTTGCACCAACCTAATAAAAGAAAAGCCAATCAGAACGGTTACGATGAAAATATTAGGTTGGTGCAAAAATAATGAGTTATAATGTCGTTTTTTTGACGTTAAAAAATATGTCAAAAAACGACATTATTACGGCATTATTTTTGCACCAACCTAATAAAAGAAAAGCCAATCAGAACAGTTACGATGAAAATATTAGGTTGGTGCAAAAATAATGACGTAATAATGTCGTTTTTTGACGTATTTTTAACGTCAAAAAACGACATTATTACGTCATTATTTTTGCACCAACCTAATACTTATTGAGAAGTCAAAGTAACGCTGTATAATTAGTTGGAAAAATGAAATAAAAGCGTGTCGTCTTCAGTAATGTTCTTATTCTATTTATGTTGGTGAAAGCGTGAAAATGTAAGCTACAGCGTTACTTACGTTTGATACAGAGGATTTAATGGATATAAGTGCAGTACTAGATTGCTGCATGGTGTGATTATTAACGGCCCGGAATAAGAAATCGAAGAGCCAAGTTATATTCATTTACGCGTAAATATTCTTGGGAAATATGTGAATCCATTTCTACTCCTCCCAGCAGTGGGTTAAATAACAGGGCAAACTCTATCCTTAGCCTTGGTTGGCAATCAGTTTACTGCAGAAGGAAACGATATGCAAACAAGGAGGAGGCTTATACTTAACATCAGAAGGAGGCAGCTGAAGTTTCTGGTACACAGAATGAGGAAGGAGGGTTTGATACTCACGGGTCGAATAAAGGAAAAGAGAGACAAGGGAAAACAACGCCTGACATGTCTGGAGGACTTAATCAAGTGGATGACAACCTAATCTGGGGGAGGAAGCAGATGCATGATAAGATGCACCTGAAAGGACATGGCACATATAAAGAAAAAAAGCTACTTCGGAAAAATCTTCAGTCTATTCAGTCATGAATGGAAAGGGACATGATCACCCAAGCGTGTATCGTGTGTGACACTGTCCTGACTAGATTGTCGGCTAGGTTTCATCCTCTTAGACTAGAAATCGCTAGATATAACTTTATTTTCCAAGCTAACAGTTTCTACACTCGCTCTTCTGGTTTGAAGAAATCTTTTCCGGTTTCTTGCTTTCCAGTCAAGTTTGATTTGATCATCAAATATTTAAGTGAAATGTTATCGTCTTATTAATTTCTATTTCTTTATCATTTAATGTCATTCCTCTTTAATATTTCCTTTTTTTCATAGTCATTCACACTCAGTAACCACTTGTGTCTTAATGAATGTATTGCTTTGATATGGGTGAAAAGATATTTTATATATATATATATATATATATATATATATATATTTATAAGTCAACGCCCAGAGACAACATTCTGTTTCATACTACATGCAGTCGTCAGGCCTTGTGTTTTGAATTTTGGCTCGACTATTAAAATATACAAGTATGTGATGCATTGTGGCTATTCTACTGTATTCCATTGTGAGAGTCTATTCTATTATTCTAACGGTTATTTTGGTGCTCAATAACGGCTGTGTTTCGAATTATCCTAGGGACTATTGAGTGGAGATAAATGTTGATTCGAATACAGTAATTTGCTTATTTATTGCGTCGTTAGTCAACATTTTGTTTATTATTGACTACTTTATTGTTGGTCGTTATTACTACGCTCTCTTGTGCTTATCTCCGCTTACGTGGTTTGTTAATTTGATTATTCTTTGCTTTGTTTGGAGCAATTTATTTTACTTGGTTTTGAGATTTTACTTTATTTTATTCATTTATTTTCGTTTAAATATTTGCTTTCGTGTCTGCATTTTGAAATGAATTCTGATCGGTTTATTTAGTTCTTTGTTTGGGTATGAGAAGCTAATTATAGCTATATTTTCATCCAGGGAGAGATTACAAGTTCTGAATTCATTGTTTGTTGTTTGTAGTTTTGTTGATCGGACTAGGCGGTGTTATGGTCATGCGTACCGGGGATTGCTTTGGCCTGTGTTTAGAAAGCATTATGCTGTTTGCGTATTTGCTATTTGTAAAAACTCTTTTGTGTGTGTAGTTTCTTTGCTTCCAGGATTCTTCAGGTACTCCTGTATATATTTTTCTTCGTTGCCTACTGATTTTACAGTGTTTTAGTAAATTAAATTGTTCTACAAGCATTTGCCATTTAAGGGACATTCGTTCCTCGTTCTAAGCCTCTCTATCTATCTATCTATCTATCTATCTCTAGCTAGCTACTTATGCTAATGACACGAGGATTTACTGGTGTCTTAATAGTAAAGCCGATAGATTCGATGAAGTAAAGCTAGCAATTGCTCTGGAAAATGACTTCCAATCAGTTGTTAACCTGGGGCAAGAAATAGTTTCTAAATTCTAACGCTTTCAAAACAAACCTGCTGATTTTAATCAGCATAGAGAACCAGGTTTACCTTCCATCAACCTGTTTAATGTTCTCCTCCAGGAAAACAACTTATTGCACCTTATTGGGCTAACATTTTCTACCGACATTAAATGTAATCATTGTATTGAATCAATTAATACGTCTACCGAAAATTGGTTCGCTGTGCCATGCTAGACATTTTTTCATCAGAAACCATCTTGCATTTATTATTCACTCGTGCTTTGAATATTGCCGCCATATTTTGGTCTAGTGTTCCTGCTGTGGCACCCGGCATTTTTAGAAAGACTAAAAAGAGATATTCATAGAAATATGATTTAATTTTTATTCGGTTTATTAACCAGTTGTTAGTTATTTAGAAACAAAGAATAATTGAGTTTTGAGAATAATTCTCTAACTGTATTTAGGCGATCCAAAGAGAAGAAGAAAAAAAAATAATAAAAAGAAAGAGAAAGAGGAATAGATAAAACAAAACCCGGTCATAAGTAAAACTAAGACAAGACAGGTGTCAAAATATATCAGGTCAAATTACCTGACCGAAATCCAGGGAAATAGAAATTGTTATATTTGGTTGAAGAAATTGAGTTTTGGAGATAATAAAATAAAACAAAAAGAAGAGGAAAGACAGAAAGATAAAACAAAACCCGGTCATAAGCGAAAACACACACATGCGACCAGCACCTAACAAGTGTCAAAATTATCAGGTCAAGCACTTGAACTAATTCCGTGTCCGCGTAGGATGGAAGTTTTGTTAAGGTTGGCTGAAACAATAAAGATTTTTTAGAACAATGGAAACGAAATTTTAATCGGAGGAAAGGTGTTTTTTTTGTGTTGAGGTGGTGACCGGTGGAACTGTATACAGATTCTGACCTGTTAAAAATTGGAACCCCACGATGATGAAGTGGAGACATTTTCAATTCAGATAATTAAGATTTTTGACTATCAGGTCTGACCAAAAACAAAGAAGGAAAGAAAACGATTGTCTCGGCTCACAGATAGCGCCAATATTCTTTCCTGAAGTCACATCTAATTAGCGGCAGGCTGTTTTGACAGAACCCAGGTGAGAAAAAGCCAAGATTATCATTTTTCGTACGTGTGAAAAAGGCCAAATTAGATTTTGTTTTTTTTAGAACAAGAACGATGTAAGCCACGCCCGATTGGAGACGGGAGGCGTCCCACCACAGTCTCATTGGCCGAAAGCGGTCACGTGATATGCGGAAAGAGGAGGGAGAATGCTCGATCAAGAACCATTGGTCGAAAACGGTCACCTGACATACGAGAGACCGGGAGAGATGGGTATGCGTCTTCCCCCAGAGGCACTGTGAGGAAGTAGGGGTGAAAATAATAGCGATAATGGGAAATCAGAACTAATGCGACTTTTGGGATTATCGAGAGAGCCCTGACGCCGACAGACCCACCCCGGTTTGCTGCGGCGTCAATAAAAGCAGGACCCCAATCGACAAAAAATGAGTTCAGCCCCGGACGGCAGCGAGAAGAGATCACCTCGGACGACGGGGGGTTGCGGCTGGGTTGCGGCAGGGAATCCTCCCAGCCCAAGTCGAAAACAAGAAATCCTTCCAGCCCAAGTCGAAAACAAGAAATCCTTCCAGCCCAAGTCGAAAACAAGAAATCCTTCCGGCCCAAGTCAAAGACAAGAGAAGTTCTATCTAAGTCGACGAAGAAGAAGATTACTCGAAAGCCGCGGAGAAGTTGCAGCCAAGTCGAAGACAAGGCCAAAGAGTTACTGGACGGAAGAAGAAGAAGAAGTTAAAATCAAGCTCAGCCGAGAACAGAATTCGACCCAACCAGATCGAAGTGAAGAAATACAACTCAAGTCGAAGAGAAGAATCAACTGCGAATGATTGATGGAAATTAGCCCCAGTGTCGAACTAAACCACACTCCGACATACACAATTCTGGAGAGTAGACAATTCGAAATCGTTAAGTTGTATGATAGAAGCTTGGTGCCATAGTCCACAGAGCGGGACGGGACTGAGAACAATTTTTCTTTATGTAACGGACATTGGATATAAAAGGTTGTCACCCTTTTTTTTATCAGTAATTTTTTTGTCTCGTGAGTTTTTTTTTTTTCCTTTTACTTGTGTTTTGCCACCCCCGTCGGACTCAACTTGCATACGGCCCAATCCCTGCTGGTCCCGTCTGTCTAAGATCTAAACACAGCGTGGGTAGACAGACCGGAGATCAGTACAGTTGCTTTAGCAACCAGGTATTGGAAGGGGGTTGGGAAAGGCGAGGCTGGTGATCATCTAACCAAGAGGTTGGAGCGGCACGCTTGGAACCAGGAGGAGCGACCAGGAGGAGCGACGTCACAGTTGGCGCCGTAACCAAAGGATTCGACCCTGGGCCAGGTGTGGACCCGTCACACTGCTAACCTGAGATTCTTGATGAAATTGAAAGAACATTAAAGGTGTTACCTTGGTACCTAAACCTAAGTCCCTTTCACCTAGCCATGTCATATACTCCCTGTGTTTTTTTCTATAAAGATTTCCATGGCTATTGTTCTAATACCCACACTACCTAATTTCTTACTTGCAATAGAGTGATCTTCAGAGAAACCCATATCTATCAACGGACACTCAATGTCTAGGGATAATAACCTAGAGTATTAAATCATTGGTTTGCAAATTTGGGGTTAGTGATTTCAATCTCTGAGCCGGGGAGAGTGTACTTGGATTCAGTGGAAACGGCAAGGTATAACTGAACAGTTATAAACTTAAAATAAAAAAAATAAAAAAAATAGGTGGAGATAACAAGAAACGGATAGTAGAAGAGGAACAGTCTACGCTAGTCGATAGAATAAAGGGTTCTGTTCGGAATACCCAATATATTACCAGGATCGACCAACACCTGATTAAGAACGGAAGGCACAACTGCCAAATCTTTGTTTTCTTTCACTCTCAGCATCTCCTTGCACCTTAGTGGCGTTATTTCGTTGCGCGTGGTAAGATTAATGAAAAATAAAATCTATCTATCACAGATTGTCATCGTTTGCCTTATCTATCTATCTATCTATCTATCTATCTATCTATCTATCTATCTATCTATCTAATAATCTCACATTGTAATCTGTCTATACTTTTCAGTTTGTTACTTATCTATCTACCTATTTATATATCTATCTACGTGTATATATATATATATATATATATATATATATATGTGTGTGTGTGTGTGTGTGTGTGTTTGTTTGTGTGTGTGTGTGTGTGTGTGTGTGAAAATATGTAGAAAATAGGAAAGAACTGGTTAGGTAAATAATCTAAAGTTCTTTAGTATTTTTGTTATTATTTTAAAAAAATAGTGCTCGATACAAAAGTAGAGCATAAATATAATTATTTATTTAAAAATATAATTATATATTTAAAATAAATATTTCGGCTCTTGTTTTGAAACATGAGAACTCTTATGCAGCGTGTTGGAATCATATTTTTAAATAAATAATTATATATATATATGTGTGTGTGTGTATAGAGATAAAGAGCGAGCGAGAGAAAGAGAATGAGACGGAGAGAGACGCAGTGAGAGATGCCATAGTCTGTCATTCACCCCTCCCCTATCTAACTGCCGCAGTCTATCAATTATTTTGTCTCTTATCTATCTATTGCTAAAAGTTAAAAGTTATCCTATTAAAAGTTAATATTTTTCATCCTGGAAGATTCATAAATGTATAGCCGAAAGCGATCGGATAAAAATAACATTCGGACAGTTTTATATAATTTATGTTCTGAAAAGAAAAAAAATAATAGAACATGAGAAATTGTATAAAAAACACCTTGTCTGTCGTAATCAATGTAATGTCCACGAAAGAAGGATTGCTGGCTAAGTACACACGAACACACACACACAGATATATATATATATATATATATATGACAGACTGTAATATATTATCATTCTATCTATTTATCTCTCTCTCTATATATATATACATAATTGAGAGACTGTGATATATCTCCCCTGTCTCTGTATATACATATATATATATATACAGAGACAGGGGAGAGATATCACAGTCTCTCAATTATATATATATAGATAAAAAGATAGATATATTACAGTCTGTCATACATATTACGAAATGGACAAAGTCTGACAATTTATTTATTAAAGACATTTTTATGTTTAACGTTATAGATACAAGTATTTAAGTAAATGCTCTGTTTATAATAAACAGTATTAAATAACATTTACCGGCCTGAATGTCCGAGAAATTTTCATAGAAAATATTCGTTCTTTGACAGGATTCGAGCCTGCATCCTATACGGAACCGTCATTTACGCTGACGTGCCTTACCGTTAGGCTACAAAGAAGCATTCGGTAGACAAGGTCGAATTTACTGCTTATAAACTCAATCTTCCATGAATCTCGAATATTCATAACTGCTCATGGCGTATCAAATGTAAACAAATGACGTCATATATTACGAAACGGACGAAGTCCGACAATTTATTTATTAAAGACATTTTTATGTTTAACGTTATAGATACAAGTATTTAAGTAAATGCTCTGTTTATTATAAACAGTATTAAATAACATTTACCGGCCTGAATGTCCGAGAAATTTTCATAGAAAATATTCGTTCTTGGACAGGATTCGAACCTGCATCCGATACGGAACCGTCATTTACGCTGACGTGCCTTACCGTTAGGTCGAATTTACTGCTTATAAACTCAATCTTCCATGAATCTGGAATATTCATAACTGCTCATGGCGTATCAAATGTAAACAAATGACGTCATATATTACGAAATGGACAAAGTCCGACAATTTATTTATTAAAGACATTTTTATGTTTATTAAAATGTCTTTAATAAATATATATATATTAAGTGATATATATGTTACAGCCTGTCATTTCTCTGTCTACAGTCTATCTGTCTGTCACTGTGTGTCCCTTATATATATATATATATATATATATATATATATATATATATATATATATATATATATATATATATATATCACAGTTTTCAATAATCTTTCTGTATAACTGCCTATCTTCCGCCACAGTCTGTCCCCTATCTATCTATATATATATATCAGAGCAAGAGGTAATGATTTTTTTCTGATAGGTCATTTCGAATCAAGATAAGTAAGAACCATTCTATTGCTGACTTAATCAAGTCTAAGATTCTCTGTTTTTCATTTTTTTAAATTTTACTTTTTACTAACTTTGCTTTCTGCCATCGTAGCCCTTCCTTTTGTGTCATTAGGAAAATTGAACCTGAAAACAAACATACACGCGCCAACTCCTGCACATAAAAAACATTCTCTCACACGAGACATCTATAGAAATTACCTCCGATTCTTGAGGAAGACCCAAGTGTACTGCTTTGGAGCCCCACTGAGAGAAACCCGGCATCTCTTGCTTTGAATGACTTTGATGGTGGAACAGGTAATTCCCAGTGTTCATGTCCAGATAGAAGCTGATTTTAAAGACATTAACCACCTTTCCATGCAGACGACATTCTAAAACCGATTTGTATTTGTTGTGGAGATTTTTTGTTGTACTATGAAAAGTAAGCCGTTGAACGAATCTTTACCTCCACACGCCCACACAAATACTCTACGTCCGCACAGATTACTTCTTTGTACATACATCAATAAATCCGTAGATTAATAAAGAAAAATATATTTATTTTATAGAACAAATATTTTAATTTCCTGGATAATTTCCTCCTTTTTCGTTGCACTTAATTCAATTTTGAATGTTAATAACAAAGATCGGAAATTATAAACTTCATTTTAATAAAAGTCAGATATCAGGAGGCTATGGATTTTTGTTTTTATATTCTATGTATATTTGTTTGTTTTTTACCTTTTCATGTCAATGCTCTCTTTCACTCTCACTCTCTATCTTTCTGTCATTCTTTCTTTCTCCCTATATATATATATATATATATATATATATATATATATATATATATATATATATATATATATATATATTATTATTAATTAAAGAATATTAAACGCTTACAATACAAGAGGTTTTAAGTGTTTGATATATTTTAATTAATAATAAGTTTGCTGTCTTTTGACATAGAGCTCTCCCTGGATCTATATGCTGGAAATTCCATACGCATGACCATATATATATATATATATATATATATATATATATATATATATATATATATATATATGTGTGTGTGTGTGTGTGTGTGTGTGTGTATGTGTGTGTGTGTTTATATATATATATATATATATATATGTGAAAATATTGTAGAAAATAGGAAAGGAACTGGTTAAGTAAATAATCCAAAGTTCTAATATTTTTGTTATTATTTTTTTAAAAATAGTGCTCGATACGAAAGTAGAGCATATATATAATTATTTATTTAAAAATATGATTACAACTGCGAGGCTTTCATTATTTTTTAATCACTTTTACATGTGGATGGCATTATTGTATCTGTATTTTCTCCCAGTCGATTTCGGATGGAGTCTGGTAAGTTTGTGTGCGTGTGTTTAAATGGGTTCTAATGGAGCTGGGTCTGATAGATGTAACTCAAGGCGTCTGGATATTCATGTAGTAGTGTGACTAATTTAATTATTTATGACTTACGATTTATTAGGAAGACAGTTTCTTAAGTGGCATTTGCACATATAAATAATGTTTGTTCGTTGTAGTTTTGATTTTGTTTGTGTGTTGTTA
>OZ010607.1:41954356-42064356 GCA_963932145.1 Acanthosepion lycidas | reverse complement strand
GATATATATATATATATATATATATATATATATATATATGCGTGTGTGCGTTTACTTTCTATTGAGCCACTTTTTAGCTATCAATTTCTGCTATCTATCTATCTATCTATCTATCTATCTATCTCTCTCTCCGTCCATCTATGTATCTATCTGATGTTCTTGTATCTATTTAACATCCTTTATTCTCTTCTTCTCTTTCCTATCATATTTAACCAGTTCAATCAAGGTTTTTAATCTTATTTTATCAGATTAATCATCTTCACCCGTCCTAATGTAATTTTTTAATTTGACCCTTGCACTATTATTAATTTTCATTTAAAATTCACCCTCTCTGATTTAGCCTGCGTGTTTTCCAAAAAAGTAAATTTCTTATTATCAAGGAGTGTTTTCTGTTCACTAATTTTCACTAATGTTGAAAACAATCCATCTCCTTACTTTTTCTCGAACAAATTTTTCACTTTGTTGTAACGCGTCATAAAAGATTATTCCATTTGCTTAGAAATTCATGGAATGGTTGATTTGTTTTTACCGTTCATCGACCGTTTTTTTATGTTATGTAAAGCAGAAATATATTTGGAATTTTAAGAATTATGCTTTTTTTTTTTAAGCAAATATTGCATTAAGAATTTATTTTAGAATAACGACTGTTCTTTTGCATATACAAATCCTACTGTTTAACAAAATTTCCCAAGTGGATGTGCGTGTTAATGAATATAGCGAACATGAATAGAACTTGAACTCGGCTCGTCGATTTCTTACTCTGTCCATTAAAACTCCTACTACACCTACAGATCCTTGTAAAATGTGTTTAATCACAAGAAAGTAGACATTAAACTAAACATCAAAGATATTTATCTCCAGTTCTGTTTTCTGAATAATTTTTTGCTTATTATTTTTGTTTATTTCTCATGAAATGCTTTATTGTTTATTTCCCGTGAATACAAAGGAAGAATCCGCTGCTCTCAATAAATCAACTATTCATGAATTACTATTTCAATTTTCGTTTCACAATAAGGCGGGAAACTTTCTATATATCGAATTTTGTTTTAATTCGGACCAAACAAAACAAGACAGAGAATGTAAAAAAAAGACGCTAAAACTCCAAATATATTTCTTTTTATGTGCCATGTCCTTTCAGAACGTAGGCGATTATGGCCCTCCACCTCCTTCTATCCCTTTCAGCTCTCAACAAGTTCCTTCCCTCTGCCACCAACCCCAGACCAATAATCTGTCATCCACTTGCTTAAGCCCACTAAGTACGTCATGCGTTTTTTTTTTGCCTTATCTTTCTTTTTCTCTATTCGACCCGTGAGTAACAGAATCTCCAGGTCCTCTTTCCTCATTATGTGTCGCAGAAGATTCAGCTGCCTCTTCCTGATTTTAAGTATAAGACTCCTCTCCTTGTTTGCAACCACTCTAAGATCTCATTGTTGCACACACGCTGGGTTCATGATATCCTTAGCATCCTTCTGTAGAACCTCATCTCTGTCGACTCGAGTCTCGCCTGGATCTTTGAAAAATCGCCCAACATTCGCCGCCGCAAAGAAGGACAGATGCCACGTAACTGTTAAGGGCGGAGATACTCGCTGAGTCACCGGTCAGCTAACTAGAGGTGGTGATCCCATAAACCACCGTGGGGAAGGTAACGGGAAACCAATCTGTTATCAATCCCAAGAAAATCATGGTTAACTCCAAATATACTCTCCTGATATTCGCACGGGGACTTATTAAACAAACAGGTCATCATTTTCCTTCTTGATACTAATTGCAAATATAACAACGCCATTATATACGACTTTTCACATATTACTTGAGTCTTAAGGGACTATCACGATAAAGTCGTAAAGTTGAATAGGTCGCATCATAAGAATGGAAGACAACGGTGATGGGAGTGCATATTATCTCACCCGCCCACACAAACATATATATATATATATATATATATATATAAATGATATAAATTATTTGATTTCATAATTATAATTAAGTAATTCATCGAATCTGAAAATCCATTGATTGTATAAATATGTCATACTTCAGAAGACACGCACACACACACACACAGACACACACACACACACACATATATATATATATATATATATATAATTATTTATTTAAAAATATGATTCCAAAACGCTACATAAGAGTCCCCATGTTTCAAAACAAGAGCCGAAAAGTATAATTATTTGAATTAAATTGAATTAAAGTACTAAGCTCTGTTCCATCTTCAAGCGAAATTTTTTTTTGAATAATTATTACTGAAATTTACATGTTTTATAAGCATATTCTTTATTAAAATCAAAATTTCTGTGGTAACGGCTATAGCAATTGTTTAAAGAAAAATGGGCGTAAGGTGTTAATAATTCGTATCAATATCTCGGTTACATTCACAGATGTCAAGTATATATATATATATATATAAGTTGAAATGAAGTTTAAAATATAGGTAGGCTATATTTATGGGTTAATGTATTCAATATCAGGGATAGCGCGTATGTAAACATCAAAGAGGAAATTGAAATCAAGATTCAGAAGCGACAATCTCTTTCATGATAAACGCAATCGTCAGGCCATATTCACTATAGTTCAAATGTTTGAAGCTACCCGCAGAAACAGCATTGAGAGAAAAATGAAAATAGAGATCTTAGAGTCACTGAAAAAAAAAAGAGTAGAATCCATTATCAAACTTAGACTTTGAGAAACATTTGCAATATATATTAATTCATCGCGTCTAGAAGAATCCTGATGAGAATGCAGAAAGCACTGGGCGGCTGTTTCGTCCAATTTTGGGAACTCATCAGCAGTGCGCATCCACTAGCGAGAATCGAATCCGGACCGTTCCGATACAACGCAAGCGTCATAACCACTGGACAACGGGCCTCGGTGATGGAGCGGTAACAAACCAAACTCTATATAGCGCTAGATCTTCACTATCATCGGTAGATCATTGATTTGATCGCTGTTGTTATTCGTTATTTAAACTCATTAGTCGGTAGCGGTGGAACATAAACGCGGTCTTTTAAGTATCCTCACAAGAAAAAGTTAAACACGGTGAGGTCTGAGGAACAAGCAAGCCGAGCACAAAGGGCAAGGTCTTGGTAACTGCCTGAACAAGGTGTAGTATGTAAGGTTTTAAATGTAGACGACTTCGTAGCACCGGCCAGATAGGGGATTTAGAGATCGGAAGATCACGGCTAGCTCGATTGGTGGATTCGTCTCAAACGCAGGACGGATTCATACCACATGTTCCCCCGAAACTCGTGGTTGTCCTAGACTTTTTCCTTTATACAGACACCCACTCTCTTTAAACTGTTTAAACTACAGTCGAATATTCTTAGGAAAGGATGAATTAATATCGAATTTTCTTCGAAAAGCACGCTGCATCGTGACAACTGTATTTGTTTTCGCAAACTCGAGAACACAGAACACGTTTTTTCTGAGGAATCGTCATTCCGAGGGAAAACAAACAACTGAACGTTACCGGAGATACGATGCGACTACAGCGCCCCTGTGAAAGCCATTGAAAACATAGAAAACTCATCTTTCAAATTGTCACTGACTCATTCTATGACGATGCTTGAGAACTGAAGCAATGCATCATAAATTCGGTTCGTTCTGCTTCAATATCCCTGTATTACTATTTTATTAACATCTAAAATTAATAATATCATTTATTATTAAATTAATTCATATAATGAATTATAATGTTTATATAATGTTCCACTGTATATATAATCCTTCCTTTATATATATTTTCATTCTTATGCATCTTTTACAATAAAAACATCCCGTAGAGTAAAAGAGACGATAACTTGTACCGCTTGATCTCATTTTCGAATATATTTAAAATTATTTTCTTTTTTTTAATATTTTAAGATATCGTAGATTGCTGTAGACATTCCAATTTCCATTTGTAACAACCATTCTGAAGTGAAATTTCTCTATGGACCACCACATTATCGTTGACGCTAATTTTTTTGAGTAAAACCAGAGTAATATATTATGTACACCAGGGTCCATATGGAACCCCGTCGAGAATTTCTGTCCGATGACCTTATCTAAAACTCTACAATGTTTATTTTGTGTCTGCTATTAACTTATGGTCATCTCTGTGACTTAAGTTGTTATGACTGTACACCCAATAATAAATACATTTCGGTTTGGTTTGGTTTGTTTTACGGCATATCAATGTCAAGGGATTATTAAAAGAGTATTATTATTATGCCGAAAAGAGTATTATTATTAATAATATTTTTTCCAAAAATGTAACGCTGCTAATATTTTTTCTTCTGAATTTTTTTTTTTTAAATTGTATTGCTGTTAATATTTTTTCAAAAATGTATTTCTGCTAAAAAGTTTTTTCAAAAATTTATTGCTGCTAATATTTCTTTTTTTCAAAAATGTATTGCTGGTTTGGATTATTTAATGCCAAAAAGATTATTATTAGTAGTAATATTTTTTTCAAAAATGTATAGCTACTAATATTTTTTTCTTCTAAAATGTATTGCTGGCAAATTGTTTCCTTCAAAAATTCATTGCTGGCAATATTTTTACAAAAATGTATTGCTCGTATTAAAACCCATTTTTATACTTTACTTTCTACCCCAGTTTGGGGTTAACTATTTGTCCAAAGCTGAGAACCTAACATGTGCTACCACCCTGTGACAGAGTGGATCTGGGAACATCAGCAATTAAGAGGTGGTTTCATGCTCCTCAAAATCTCCTGATCAGAGACCTTGTTGGTGGATATAGTTTTTCGTATTACTCAGGACGCAGATGTAATTTATCATTATGCCCAAGACGGAATACCAGTAGGACTTCTAGTTCCTATTGGACTGCCTAAATAAAAACGTTAAATAAATAAATCCGATGAGAAAATCTTTCGATTTTTCAATGGGCCTTGTTTTCTCACAATTTTTCTCGCTTCACATATATGACTAAATTATAACCTTTAAACTTTCTTAATGAGGAAGGATTACTTGGAAAATCTGATAGCCATGAGGCTGATTGAGGTAAAGATGGAGAGAGGAAAGCAGCGCGTAGCATATCTGATGGGTTTGAGTAAACGGATGGTAGAACAGGTTTTAGAAAAATAGCAAAATGACAAAACATATTAAAAGCTACAATGAACAAGAAGATGTGGAGAGACATGATTCATACATCCTGCACGGCACTTAAACGAAAGAATTCATAGCTCACATCTTGTGCTGTAGCTCTTGCTAACGACCTGATATCCGGTCTTCTTACAATTGATAGATAGTCCTATCTTCACGCTTTCTTCAAGTTGTCTTGTCGCACTTTTATTTTTTTCTATGCCATTAACATGGGGTCATCTGCCTATCCCATAGTATTGATATTAATCTTCTTCACAACAAGTTACATTTGGATAAATATATCTTATTATATTGAATTTTAATTTGACAGAAAAATATATACAATTTTCACGATAAAATAATACTAATTCATTAGGCACAATGTTTAAAATGTATGACGTGAGTAGCATTTCAGTTCCGATGCTGTCATCGCTTTTTCTTTTAGTTTGAGAGATTCTTTGATAATAGAATAAAATAGATTAATTTCACAGTCGACTCCTCCCAATGATGACTTTAGGATTGAAGTTGGGAATATATTTTTCTCATATTTGGATCTCTTGAAACTTCTTTCCTTTTAAATCTATTTTTCTCCACCAAGACAGCGGTTTGGCGATTTGATGAACCATGTCGTTTCGTTGGCTGATTATGGGGAATGTTTTAAAATATTCAAATATTAAAAACAAATCCATATATCTCTTTCGTATTTTTGAATGTCAAACCTCTTTATTCACTGACAACGAAGTGTATTTATCCCCACGCTCACAAGTGCGGAACGTGACAAAAGCTCTACTGTCGAATGGAAACCCACGCGTACATGAACCACTATTAAACATTGATTTAGCCTCCTTTGTAATTTTGGGGACGATTCAGGCGTCAGCTAATGGCACACATTATATTACGTCACCTACTGGGAATTATACAAGATCGAATTCTTTTTCTTTCTTTATATGTGTCGTGTCCATTCAGGACGTAGGGGATCATAGCTATCCACTTCCCTCTGTCCCTTGAAGTTCTCAGAGAAGTTCCTTCCCTCTGCCACCTCCCCCAGACCAGGTTCTGACATCCACTTTCTAAAGGCCTTGTCTCTCTTTCTTTCTATACAACTCGTGAGTATCAGATTCTCTAGGCCTTCCTTTCTCATTATGTGTCCCAGAAACTTCAGCTGCCTCTTCCTGATGTTAAGTATAAGCCTCCTCCTCGTTTGCATCCTCTCTAAGACCTCATCGTTGCTCAGACGATCGTTTGGTTTGTTTGTTTTTTTTTACGGTATATCAACCTCAGTGGGTTAAGTAACGCCGACAAGATTTTCCTTTTTTCTTTTGCAAAAATGTATTGCTGGCACTAAAACCTATTTTTAAACTTTCATAGTGTTTTGACCCCAGTTTTGCGGTTAACTATTTGCCCATAGCGAAGACTCTAACAGGTGCTAACAACTTGGGTCAGGGTGGACGTGGGAACACCAGCAATAAGGAGGTGTTTCTACGCTCTTCAAAACCTCCTGTTCCTTGCTGTCGGACGTAGTTTATCGTCATACCCAGGATGCGGATGTAGTATATCGTCATACACAGGACGGCTCACACGCTCGGTCTATGATATCCTTAGCATCCTTCTGTAGAGACTTACCTCCGTAGCCTCTAGTCTCTTTCCAACATTCCAAAATCGATTTATTTGCGCGGGAACCAAAGAAATTCATGTAGCTTAGTAGAAGAATTGCCATCCAGTCTTGTCGACCACTTTCGCCCTGACGTCGGTATAAATCTACCCACTTTGTAGTAGGCTCTGTTGTGAGATAAGAATGCTCCGTGAGAGCAATTCATTTTGTCTTCCTGGTCTCAGGTTTTCTACTGATATGAAGTGGACCGATTACATTGAATTACTTGTAAGGTCTACGGTTAATTTGCTTCAGTGTACCAGGTAATTTCCATCGTCAGAATACACTTTGCGCCCTTAAAAATCAGCAATTTGTCCCTGTATTGAATAATGCTGCCATATCTAGTCTGGTACTCCGGCTATAAATCTTGAGACATAATCCAAAGAATCCGTGATATTGTCGTTCCTGATCTGGCATCTTGACTTCAATCCTTTTTTTCCCCCATTGTCGTAAAGTTGCTATGCTCTATTTTCCTAGAAATATTTTCATGTTCTTCTAAAGAGATCCCCTCTTGGTACCTCTTCGCCATAAATGTAAGCGCAATACTGAATTGCCAACTAGGTCTTACCTATTTACTCTTTGCATCTTAGTGGCATTATCACCTTGCTTGCAGTGTGACGATTAAAAACAAAAAACAAAATGTTCTTCTGTCTATATTGTATGTATTATATATGTATATATTTCTGAGCTGAGGTATTATGCACATTATTTATATTATTCGGACTATTGTCCTCATCTTTGTCGCCATATTTATTCCAACATTTCGGCTGTTGTGCGCTCCGGCCTTTTTTTTCCGGCCTCAAGGACACATGGCACAGTGGATAAAGGCGTTGGTTAGATCCAGTGACAGGACTCAAAGAGCTGTGAGTTCAATACCCGGTTAAGGCAGTGGAGAACTTTCAGAGGGAAATTAACAGGAGATAACTGATAACTGAAATCCATTAAACATGGCACGTAGAACGAGAACAGTCTACCCCAGTGAGCGAAATAAAGGGTTCAATTCGACATTCGAACAACCTGAAGAAGGCCGGAGCGTACAACGGCCGAAATGAGGACAATAGTCCAAGTAATGTAAATAAAAGTAAATGTTCTTTATTGTTTACATATTAGAACAAACAATACACTTGTTCTTTATTCAACTCACACCACAGAAATCGAAGTGCCACATCGGCCTTTTTGGAACATATATATTCTTGCACAGTATACAAGCGTTGGTGAATATTCCTTGGTTCTTTAAAATAAAATCGGATATTTAGTAATAGTGTTTGTTTTTAGTCGAACTGTCTCCTGTGGAGAAACTCGTGTCGTACCTATATTTTCCTACAGAAATGAACTTGTTTTTTTTTTTTATCTTGAAAAAAGAGACTCCGGAGACAACGGAATTTAAATTGTCAAAATATCACTTTTCTTGACCAATCAGAAACCTCGGGAAAAGAGCGCGACATTCTCTAACATTGACAGACGATTTTAATTGAGAAATATTGAATGATCAAAACACTGATTTTTTTTTTTAAATAATTGTGTAAAAAATTAACAAAATAGATTTTTAGCCAGTGATAGCTAAGAAATAATTCTGAAATTTCTGGCCAGGTTTGGAGCCTATTGTTTTTCGATAAATTAAGGCTATGTGTATTATCACCTTATAAATTATCACCTCTAAATTAAGGCTATGTCTATAACCTTATATATATTATATAACCTATGTCTATAACCTTTTAAATTATCACCTCTAATTTAAAGCTAATTTCTCACCTTTTATCACCTATAAATTAAGGCTATATGTATTCTCACCTTATAAATTGTGTATTCTTACCTTATAAATCATCACCTCTAAATTAAGGCTATGTGTATTCTCACCTTATAAATCATCACCTCTAAATTAAGGCTATGTGTATTACCATCTTATAAATTATAACCTCTAAATTAAGGCTATGTGTATTACCACCTTATAAATTATAACCTCTAATGTAAGGCTATGTGTATTACCATCTTATAAATTATAACCTCTAAATTAAGGCAATGTGTATTACCACCTTATAAATTATAACCTCTAATGTAAGGCTATGTGTATTACCACCTTATAAATTATAACCTCTAAAGTAAGCCTATATGTATTACCACCTTATAAATTATAACCTCTAAAATAAGGCTATGTGTATTGCCACCTTACACTGCATTGCGCTCCTCGTTAGAGTTACCGTGCAGTGTTTGGTGATAATAATAAGATTTTCGACATTTTCACCCCAAATCTAAAATAATTTATAGTTACTTATCAATTGACTGCTATAGGAAATTAGAAGTTATATGATAAAAATACCTATAAACCTGATGTACCTGCCTTTTATTTCACCTTCACTGCGCTTAGAAGTGTTTACCTATGTCCATAAGGAGATAATAACGTAGCCTGTAATATCACCCGGTGTTAATAATAACGTAGCTTGTAATATCGTCCTGTTAATAATAACGTAGCCTGTTAATAATAATAACGTAGCCTGTAATATCACCCTGTGTTAATAATAACGTAGCCTGTAATATCACCCTGTGTTAATAATAACGTAGCCTGTTAATAATAATATTAACGTAGCCTGTAATATCACCCTGTGTTAATAATAACGTATCCTGTTAATAATAATATTAACGTAGCCTGTAATTCACCCTGTGTTAATAATAACGTAGCCTGTTAATAATAATAACGTAGCGTGTAATATCACCCTGTGTTAATAATAACGTAGCCTGTTAATAATATTAACGTAGCCTGTAATGTCACCCTGTGTTAATAATAACGTAGCCTGTAATATCACCCTGTGTTAATAATAACGTAGCCTGTTAATAATAATAACGTAGCGTGTAATATCACCCTGTGTTAATAATAACGTAGCCTGTAATATCACCCTGTGTTAATAATAACGTATCCTGTTAATAATAATAACGTAGCCTGTAATATCACCCTGTGTTTATAATAACGTAGCCTGTTAATAATAATAACGTAGCCTGTAATATCACCCTGTGTTAATAATAACGTAGCCTGTAATATCACCCTGTGTTAATAATCACGTAGCCTGTTAATAATAATAACGTAGCCTGTAATATCACCCTGTGTTAATAATAATATTAGTTATCTAGTTTTCAGTAAAAATTTCGTACATTTCGCAAATTTACTGATTCCTCATTGTCGACAATGTTCATTTCGTAATGACGTCTATAAAAATCTAATATTTCATTCGCTTTCTTTTAATTGTAAGCGCTTTTTATATTTACACAATTTATATCCTCTTCATCCGAATACAACTATTTCTGTATTATTTTTGTTACTACTACTACTACTACTACTACTAATAATAATAATGATAATAATAATAATACAAATATTACTACTACTAATGCTATATGCAATCGACATAATATTACGTTTTAATAATTTACATAAATGAAATAAGCGTACGTTATCAATACACAGATTTAAATAAAAAGCTATTTAACATTTGAGTTGTCAAATACATTCGTGCCTAATTTTCGTATTTGTAGCCATACCACTCTGTTTTGGGGTCGAGGTGTTATCAATATTTACACTATTTATATCAGAGTTAGTGTCCTCATCTTTATTGTTGATATCGCGATGTTTTCACTAAATTAAAAAGTAATACATACTAATGGATGTTGCTGTCTGAATTTCTGGGATGAGGAGTTAGTAATGGCAAAAGGACGAGGTGTCGGCTTTAAGAAAGTTTTATTCAATTGAGCATACAAGGTTCGCGTATAATGTCCTTTTATAGTCGCAGTAAACAAAATACCTCCCTCAAATAGGAGGGTAACGAAACAAAGGAAAACGACACTTGATTATTCATAATATAGTTATCATTATTTGCATTATTTATATTCGGACTAGGTTATCCAGATCGATATACACCTGCGCAAGGTCGGAGAATACCACGACCGAAACGTTGTGATAACAACAAAGACGAGGATAATAGGCCGCATATAAGTAATGTAGTCAATAATTTTTTTTTTTAAATTGTATAAATGTTTCATCTATTTATCAAAAATGTTATTCTTCTACAAAAAATGGGTTCCATCTACAAAGTTCGAGACATCCGATGGCCCCCACCCCATGAATTAACTTTCTACGGACTTTCAGTTTCCTTTCCTATAATGAAGCCTTCTTTTTGATGATTGACTACGAAGACATGCTATTTTTTCATGTGCCGAATAATACTCCACATTGGGCAATACATTGCACCCTAGTGCTTGGCAAAATCTAAAAGTGATTTCTTTGCACAAGTGTTTACTTATAGAGAGATTTTCAGTGGAAATTGAAAATGATGTCAGTATTTGCATAGGGTTTGAATAAACAACTCATACGTTCACTTCAAATATTAGATTTGAAATATACTCAAAGATAAAGTCCTTGCAACTCCCTCAATCTCGCCTTATATCAGAACTGCACGCGGGTCTGCTTTCAAATATGCATAATTAAATATTTTGCAAACAGAACCACAGTCATAAGCAAGGCCTGTGTGTATTATACCCAATCCACTAGACTGCAGACTGGCCTGATTGGGGATCCCAGGCAGTGTTTTGTGACAGTCACTATCTTATGACATTTATTTTTTCTACCCACATTTATATACGTTACAAATTAAACTAAGTACAACTGACTTTTAAAGGATGATATAAAGTTTTTGCGGCTTTTTGACGTCATTTTCAGTTTTTTTTAGCAAGACCGGGAACTTCTTTTGCTCTTGCTAAATCGCGAAAAACAGAACTATATAAAATTCCTTATTTGTTTATCTATAATGTTGAAATATCTTGACACTTTTTAACAAGAAAAATCTTCAACATTTTAACAAGAAAAATCTTCAACATTTTAACAAGAAAAATCTTCAACATTTTAACAAGAAAAATCTTCAACATTTTAACAAGAAAAATCTTCAACATTTTAACAAGAAAAATCCAAAGATGATGTTAAACTGGCTGCAAAATATTTATTTATGTAAGCTGACATTACTCTAATTTTATTTAGATTCATTATATTTATATTCAATTTTCCTACATTGCATATGATCCATTATTGTACATAATTAGGACACAATAAAATTTGTATCTTATATGAATATTAGCTTACAAAAATTAACATGTACTAGAGTAGAGTGCCTCGTATCATAGATTTTGTGGGGCCCAAAAAATCCCTTGCGCCGGATATAGTTATATGCACACAATAGTGTCATCCTGAAACAGATATTTTAACTTTCATAGAGTAAGAAATTCGAATGCAAATTGAATGTAGTAGATTGTGAAGTATTAATTGCAAAAGGTGCAATAATGTAGCACATTGCACGTTGAAAAGGGAAAAAGAAACGGATTAAACTGATAGATAGATAGATAGATAGATAGATAGATAGATAGGTAGATATAATCTGTTTATATGCTAAAGTAACAGATTCAGAACGAATATATGTATTTCACTATTGTCTTGAATAATTTGTGCTAAGGAACGCGGCAGGTGTAAACACGCAAAGACTTTTCTTGAAAATAATAAGATGCTGATAAACAGATAAAGTGAATATAATTCTTAGATTTAAAGATCGGCACTTGGAAAAGAACAGTAAACATTTAAAATTGAGTAATTAGGAGTTGGTGAATGTGTTCCGTGATTAAACGAACGAAGGTAATCTAGTTTTGAAGAGAGAAGAAATTAGATGTTTTCAATTGAATTTCGTATCGAAAGAATTGGGTTACTAGCGTAGGTAACGTAAATTAACAGGCAAACCTGATACAATTAAATATTGTTAAAGAATTGAATTATTTAGTTTAGAAGTTACAAAATGATTGGATAAAAAAAAAGGTTGACTTATTCAGAATTAATAATTCTAGATGTCCAATGCTACGGCCCGGGTTTCACCGTTTTTACCTAGAGCGGGATACAAATGTAGAAAGATATATATATATATATATATATATATATATATATATATATATATATATATATAATTGCCTATTTATGCATATGCATATATATATATATGTAGACACAAACACACACACACACACACACATATATATATATATATATATATATATATATATATATATATATATGTTTACATTTTTGAGATGAGCTATTGTAATTATTTATATTGTTCGTATTGTTGTCCTCATCCTTCTTACCATATTAACGACGTTTCGACCGTTCTACGCTCTGATCATCAGGTGATTGCAATTTGTCACATAGCCCACGGGATAAAAGGGTTGGTTGGATCCAGTGTCTTGACACAGAAAGTTATGAGTTCAATACCTGGCTAATGCAGTGGTGAACAGAAACATGGGGACTTGAGTTAACTAAGACATCCCAAGAGGCATAGAACGTGGAACTAGAGCAATCTATCCAGGTGGACGAAATAAATATTCCTATTCAAAATTCTAATTACCTGAAGATGATTTTCGAGCGTACAAGAGGTGTAACGCCGTGAATATGGCAATAAGGATACAGACAACAGCCCGAAAAATGTAAAAAATGTAAATAATATATATATATATATATATATAGAGAGAGAGAGAGAGAGGGAGAGAGAGATAGAGAGAGATAGATTGTGGCATAAAAAGCAAGAAAATTTATATTATATGCCATGATAGATTTAAAATAAAAACAAAAACACCCACAAGTCGACCGGTTTCGTCCCCTCTCATCAGAACTGTTAACGAGGAACACAAATTATGAAGAGAGAGAAAAAAAGAAAAGAAAGTCTGTCAAGGATGACATGAATGAATGGACAGGGAGAAAAAAATATAAATATAAAAATTATACCAACAAAGATGCTAGAGGCGCAGCACAGCAAGTACTAGCAAACAATCTCTTTGTTTGCAAAGAGCAGGTTGTCTGGACTTGATGTACAGCGTCTCCAACACCTTAAGAGGGAATAATGAGTGTGCTCTGGCTAAAACGGAAAACCAGTTCACACTGAAATCCATCGCACAAGTAGGATTCTTTATAAAGTGATCCGCAATCGAAGACGCATAGGTGTTACGAATGGTATCGGCCAACGAAAAATTTTTATTCAGTATTATAGCAGGTACGTGTTGTTTAATTCTAACGTCCAAACCTTGTGTCGTTCTACCGATGTAGTCGCATCCACAACTATATTTGAAATGGTAAATAACAGAATTAATATGGTTTGTGGGTAGAACATCTTTACACATAGATGAAAGTACGGACTTAGTTTGAAATACAACACGAACGTTGGCTGCAATATAACACTCACTTGAACTACATGAAATACGCTTGGCGAAGGATTCACTAATCCCACCCAACCACAGTAAACGAAAACAGACCGGACATTTACCCACTATAGCAGGTTTGATTTCATTGAACCTGGCAGTCTTTTCCCGAATAACCGATTGAACAATGTCCAACGGATAACCATTGTTCACAAAGATCTCAGTTAAACAACTTATTTCATCTTTCAAGGTGTTATTTGAACAAATCATTAACGGCCTATGGGTCAAGGTCCTAATCAAATTGATCTTTTGTCGTTTAGGACAAAAAGAGTCCCATCGAGTATAGAGACCTGTAATGGTAGACTTCCTATAAACAGAAGTAATAAAAGAGGAAGGAGTTCTTTGAACAAGAACATCTAAGAAGGGCAATGAAACATTGACCTCCTTATCTACTGTAAATTTAAGGGCAGAATGAACACCGTTGAGTAGGGAAAAAATTGATCCACTTCCGATTCATGGCTGAACACACAAAAAGTGTCGTCCACATATCGAAAGTAAACCTTGGGTCGGGCAGAACATAACAAAAGGCTTTCCTCGTAAAAACCCCAAAAAATATTTGACAAAACAGGACCCAAAAGGGAACCCATCACTACACCATCGATCTGACGATACATGATATTGTCGAAACTAAAATCGACAAACATGGTGGCAAATTTCATGAGTTCAACAAAAACATCTTCAGGTATGTTTGCAGGAGTCAAATCACTACGATATAACATACCGCTACAAATATCAATAGTCTCCGATAAAGTAACACAAGTGAAGAGGCTACAGATCTCATTTTCGCCCCAAATATAAACTATTTTTCATAGCCTCCTTTACCCACTGTTCATTGTCATTTGGATGGAAGACAGATGACACTGTTTTCTATTATTTCAATCATGTTGGGATACAGTATGGAATTTTTAAGGGATCAGTGCGCATCTCTGATATTTTTGGTAATTGCATGTTCTCAAGGAATAGTCTTGGAAAAGACTGAATTAGAACTTGAAAACTTTTTTTTTTTACTGGAGGAGAAGGTGAAGCCTTTAATGATGCTGTTGTGTGTTGAATGTGCTACTGCATAGGTATTAATTTCCTCGAGGATTATTGAAAACATATGTGCCATCATTACATCCCTTATCAAAGTAAAAACCATATTGGATTGTGAAGAGTTAACTTTCCTAGAACAGAGAGAACATTAGTTAATACAATATTCATTCAGTCAGTTATAGGCCATGCGGGAGGTGATCATGTATCTCTCGATACATGACTGTAGTTAGTCAGTCAGTTATGTACCATGCATGATACAAGCATAGCACACATACATGACTGACCAGGAAGATGTTTTCCCGCAATAGTTTGCCATTTCTTTATGTAGTAGACATCCAAGGCTATAGAACCCAGTCTGTCCTCCTATTTATCTGGGAGAAAAGAAGAGGATTTATACCTTTCACAAGTTTATTAGCCCGTAATGGATTCGACTGGAATTCGAACTCGTCTCTCCGATTTCTCAATCCAGACCGCTATAGATTACTCCACCGTGCCTCCTTAGCAGTATCAGTAAGACTGAATCAGTTGAAATAACTCTTTATGTGGGATTATATACAGGACTATCTATCTGTTTTATAATGCAATAATATACGATATACCTCTTATTGTGGGGATATGTTTTGATGCCAGACTTAGTTCATAAAATTGGGAAAAGTGTTTAAATTCGGAGTGAAGGCAAGCTATTCCGAAACGTTCGGCCATAATTTCAACTGATACTTTTTTTTACAGTGTGCGGCAGATATGCCACCTATATATAACATTTTTAAAATGTAGTATGTCTTCTTACCGCTTACTGCACTTTAACATTTTATAGATTTTCTTTTTTTATTCTTCATCGTGATGATTGTTATTATTTACAGTCGCATGTTGCAGTGCTGAAAATCTCGGTTTTTATTCTTTTTTTTTATGTGACATGTCCTTTCAGGACGTAGAAGATCATGGCTCTCCACCTCCTCCTATCCCTTGCAGCTATCAACAAGTTCCTTCGCTTTGCTTCCTCCCCCAGACCACGTTCTGCCATACACTTGCTTAAGACGGCTAGACAGATATGCCACGCTTTGTTTTCCCTTGCCTCTTTTTCATTCTATTCGACCCGTGTATATCAGATTCTCTAGGGCCTCCTTAATCATTATGTATCACAGAAACATCAGCTCCCTCTCCCTGATATTAAGTCCTAGCCTCCTCCTTGTTTTCACCCACTCTAAGAGTCTATCGTTGCTCACATGATCGGTCTATGATATTCTTAGCATCCTTCTCTAGAACCACGTCTGTCTTCTCGAGTCTCTTCTTCATCTTTAAGGAAATCGTTCAACATTCGCTGCTGTAAAAAGGAAAGGTGTCAGGTAACAGTTAAGCATTTTTTTTTTGTTACCAAAGATATCCTTTTATTTCGAAATACTCTGTCCAGTTTTGTGTGCCCGTGTCCATCCCAATACGCCTACAAATCTCAGTGTCGCACTTACTGTCCTCTGTCAAGAAGCTTCCCAGGTATTTAAAATTCCGCATCTGCTTGACTCTTGTGTTTCCGACCTTCAGATCGCATTTCAGGCTCATCCCCTTACTGACGATCATGCACTATGTCAGGTGATTTATGCTTAGTCCCTTCTTCTCACTCTCCGTTCCTACTTTCTGTAAGGGGTTTGGTAATTTCATTTCCGTGTCTGCTATCAGTACTGTGTCATCTGCGGATCTTAAGTTCGTAGCCGACGGTGCTAAATCCCGGTAAGTCTTCCAGTTCTCCTCAGGATTGCCTAGTTTTATTCGTTAAACTCGGGTGAGAAAACGCACCCCTGCCTTACGCCCCTATCTATTCTTGTATATTCACTAAACTCCTTCACTATGCGTATGCATGCTGTTTGCTGCCAGTATAGGTTCTTGATTATTCTGATATCTTTCTCGAATATATCGAGGTGGCTGAGCAGTTCCATCAGATCCTTGGGGCGTACTTTGTCGAAGGCTATTGCGTAGTCTATGAAACATAGGTGCACGTCTTTCTGCATCTGTATCGCTCTTTCGGATAACATTCTGAGCATGAATATCGCGTTCCATCTTCCGGTGAATTGAACGAACCCGCACTCTTCTTGTTCTATCTGTGGCCTGATTCTGCTGTGCGCTCTGTTCCTTAGAATACTGATAGAGAGCCATATTCACTCACTCTTGCAAAGACATCGTATATAAAATAAGATTACCTCCAGTCTCTTTCATTTGCAATTGCAGGAATCCCTCGATTAATGCGCATCCGACTTATGCTTTTTCAATAAGTTCGCTATCATTTTCATAAACCCAAATTCGATTAGTGCATACATAATACTCAATTAGTGCGACAAAACATACTTCTGCTTAAACATAGTAATTGAAAATTGATTTTTCATAGTAAATGATTAACTAAAAATTTTCTGAAATTTAAAAATAGAAAATGGGTAAAAGGTTTGATTGTCAAGTATTACGTTATCTAAATAATTACAATAATGTTAAAAAAAAATGGAAGGTTATAAATAGATAAATTTTATAATATAAGGCGATAATAAAAAAAAATACATACCTGAATATTTATTTACTGTTAAAATTTTTTGAATATTTCGATTTCCTTCATGTCTACTTAAAAGGAAAATTCTGATATTTTGTTAAAAAAATGAACGATTTAATTAGATAAAGAAATTTCTATTTATAAAAAATATCGAAATATAAAAGATGTATTCATTTGATTAATGTGTTTTCTATTAGTTCAATATTTATTTTTAAATGCCAACTTTCGATTGGCGCATACATAATACTCGGTTAGTATGATAAAGCATTATTGAATTCAACCATATTAATTGAAAATTGTTTTTTTTTTTATAATTACCGATTAATTAAAAACTTTCTAAAATTTATAAATATAAAATGAATAACTACTTTGTTTTACAGGTTATCTAACTAATTAAAGTGGTGTTAAACATGAACGGTTATAAATAGATAATTTTCATAATATGGGCCAATAATATATATATATATATATATATATATATATATATATATATATATATATATGTATATAAATATGTAATGAAAAACAAATCACTTTAATGTACCATTACGATAATTTATTTCACCTAAATCCTTTTTTAAGGATTCAGGATCATCAGGTAAATCTTCCAACAAAGAATTTTTTTTTTCTCAATTCGTTGTTGGAAGATTTACCTGATGATCCTGAATCCTTAAAAAAGGATTTAGGTGAAATGAATTATCGTAATGGTACATTAAAGTGGTTTGTTTTTCATTACATATTAGCTCTGTCCTAACATTGAGCTCTCAGGATTTCATCCTCTTTGGATTTACCAATTTGGTTTACCAAGTTCCTTATAACTTAACTTAAATATATATATGTATATATATATATATATATATATATATATATATATATATATATATACATACATATATATATATGTGTGTGTGTGTGTGTGTATATTAAACATTTTAAAATATTCTGATTTTTTTTTTATTTTGAAGGTCTTAAAAGGAAATTTCTGATTTTTGTTAAAAAAAAAATGAACGATTAAATTAAATACAGAAAATTCCATTTATAAAAAATATCGAATTATAAAAGATGTATTCATTTACAATGGAAAAATAATAAATCAAATTTTCTCGTTAAAATACTAATGGTTATGATACTATTCCAGTAGATCTAATTCAGCCAGCTTGATTGAAACTATTTACAGTGTTTGCTGAAAATCGTCTTAGAGCCGAATGACGATAGTTTTTTCTTATTTATTTAAATTCGTAAAATTTGATTAGTTAAAGAATGAATGGTATTTATCAAAGTGTATCTTTTATTCCATGGTTCAATATCTTTTGTTGGCAGGTAATTTGCAAAACGTATCAGCCATTAGCAGTTATTTCCTTTTCTTGTTCAATAGTGACTTCGTTTTATCTATATATTGTCTATTATCTCTTATTTTTAGATTCGTTCTAAACTCTCGCTTGTGACAAGATTTAATTTCCTTTGAGGTCTCTCTTTATTTTGCATTACATTCTACACCTACCTTAGAAACAAAACTGCTTCAATATTTTGAAAAAAAAACAACTTTTTTCTTTAATTATATAAATGCCTTTTTTCTATTTATTTCTACTTTCATAGTGTAAGGTTGTTATTGCCAGATAACACTTCCTTGTATGCGATGAAAACAAACTAGTTTTAAGCTCGTTTCATATTAAGAAAGATTTGATTTGTATTTTGGAATATTCTTAGTATGCATCAAACAAACCCTAGCCAAATCGCGGTGAGTGTCCATTCCATCTCTTGAGGATACCGAACAATATATATATATATATATATATATATATATATATATATATATATATATATATATATATATATATATATATATAGATTATATATATATATATATATATATATATATATATATATATATATATACATAACTAGAATTTTTATTTATGGAACCGACACATTTTTATAACTATAACTCTAATAGTTAGGTTCTAAAGAAATAAAAGACTGACATACATTGTATTACTTTATACGTTATTTTTAGTGGATACATATATAAAGATTTAGACAATAATTATGTTTTTTTGAATATCATTTTCTTTTCTTCTATCGACCTGAATATTTGAGAGATAGGTTTAAATAAAAAATTAGCTCTACGGTTGAATTCGAACACGCGTCACGCTTTCTCGGAGACCTGGCGGGCTTCTAATCCTTATGAACTTTCAGGAATCTAGACGAGAATGATGTAATTAAAGCCTGTATGCAACACAACTTAATCGTCGACACTTTTCCTAGCCTTGTCGGTTAAAGGACTTCCGGTATAACAATGGTTTCACTAGTAAATGTGGGGTTCCAATCCTGCCAGAATGCTTTAACAATATTTCTCCAACATTCAGGCCCTAGAAATACATTGTATTTAATCTATGTGTTCTGTTTGAAGTTTTCATATTTTTATTTTATTAATAGCATTCACTTGGATTATATATAAGCTGATTATATATATATATATATATATATATATATATATATATATATATATATATATGTAGAGAGAGAGAGAGAGAGATAATTTTAATAATATATTGGACTCTCCCATCGGTTTCGACTTATGAGCATCTGACAACGAAATTGATTCAGTTATGAAATTTTGTGCGATAATCTTAAGTTAACTTAAGACCCGCTAGTGATTTACAAAGGTCACATATGGATAAGGATTGTGGGATGAGATCACTGTTAGATTGGCTGACATTTTAGATCTTCCTCTCGCTTCTTGAAGACAATTCAGACAAGATAATATATGATAATAATAATAATAATTATAATAATAATAATAATAATAATAATAATAATAATATGTCTTCATTCAAACATGCTCCACTAAATAATATAGAGACATTGTGTCTATTTTTTATACTGATCCTTTCCAGTTCTCTAATAAGTTACTTGATGTTAAGAATTTTATCATGGAAGGGGGCGTAGTTTTTTCTACCCAAATACTTTCGATCTTTTCCAAGATCATCTTCGTGGATAAATTACAAAAATATATTGAAATGCTTGTTTTGCCAAAAAAAATCCATAATTAAACAGATAAATTAGAATGTTGATTTTATCGACGTTACAATAAGTTTGTCTTCCTACAGTATAATTCTACAAAAACAATATTTGTGTATAATTCAATGAAACACACTCACACACACAAAGAAAAAAATTGAGTAATAAGCTAATTCTATAAACAATATCCACCTGCGTTAATGCAAATCTCTTCAGTAAAAATGAATTGGAGCACTCCGGCTGATTGGTGTTTGTTTACATTAGTAAAAACTATACGCTAGATTTAGGTGTTTCTCTCTGTCGAATGAAGATAGCTCAGTCATAGAAACTCTGACTGACACCTAATCGTTTAAATTTCGATCAGGGCATGAGACAATCGTATGTCTAGTCGCCCTGATTAGCTGTGATACAGCGAAACAGTACAGTCTGTGAATGATATTTGATATATATATATATATATATATATATATATATATATATATATATATATATGCAGATATGTATTAGGTTGGTGCAAAAATAATGACGTAATAATGTCGTTTTTTGACGTTAAAAAATACGTCAAAAAACGACATAAATAGGAAAGAACACGTTAGGTAAATAATCTGGTGTTCTTTAGTATGTTTGTTTTTAATTAAAAAAAAAACAAAAACAGTGTTCCATACAGAAGTAGAGCTTAAATTATAATTATTTTTTTAAAATAGTATTCCTTCGGTACATAAGGGTTCTCTTGTTTCAAAAACAAGAGCCAAAAACTTTAATATAATTATTGAAATTAAACTGAATTAATGTATCAAGCCCTGTTTCATCCTCAAGCAAAAATTTAGGAATAACCAATCTTGAAATTTACGCATCTTTATAAACATGTTTATTCGAAAAATTAATTACTATGGAAACGGCCATTTTGATAAGGGGCATACAACTTAATTTGTATCAGGGTATCAGTCACCTTCAAAGTGAGGTAAATAGAAAGAAAGGGGGCCGGGTGTAAAGTTTCAAAGCGAATGATGACATTCAGGTACGCATTTCGTCTGGTCAGTCACATCGAAAGATAGCTATTGGCACCATAATATGTCTTCAAGTGTCTAGATAATTTTATTTTACTTATTTATTTATTTCCTAAAGGGGTGTTTCGTACCGAAACGCGTCGCACTGAACTGCAATTTGTTTTTTGACGACTTCATAAAGGTTTTTTTCTTGCATATGATTGGGTTATGCTTTTAAACCTGTTATTAGGCCATGAAATTTCATGTTTTTATGGTAATTATTTAATGCGAAAAAAACCCGTTAACTCATATCTATGGTTTAATAAATTTTCATTATTTAGTAACTTAATAATATATATATATATATATTGAAAATATGCATTTTCCAAGCGTTCAGCCACAATAACAACTGATACTCTTTTTATACTGTGCGCAGCTTTCCATATGTAAAAAATTTAAAATGTAGTAAGTATTTCTACACAATACTGTGCTTTATCATTTTATAGTTTGTTTGTTTTTGTTCCTCTTCATATATATATTTGTATATGTAATTTATTTCAGAGTTGGAACATGTAAAAAAAAAATTATAAAGCCTCATAATCAAGGTTGCACGTTCATCCAATTATTGACAGACTATAACTTGAGGTGTGCGCTCAAATAATATGGCCGAGTGGATAAAAGTGTTGCTTGGATCAAGAGACTTGACCCAAACAGTTGTGAATTTAATACATGGGGACGGCAGTGGTGAACAATAACTAAGAAAACTGAGTTAAGGAACATGACTGAGACATACCGAAGAGATGGCACGTGGAACTAGAACAATCTTATGTAAATAATTACAATTGTTATATACCGTACCATAAACACTAATGGATATGTCCGAATCATCATGAATTCGTTGGACACTATTGTAAGTAACAGTAATATACTGCCTAAGTAGTCCCCTACTAGTAGTGGTTTACCTACTCCACGCCGCTGGCGAGTATTGTATTTTGTTGATTTTGCAAAGATTACAATTTCTTTTCCAGCCACCATTTTGGTTATTCCTCATTCAGTAACCCTTTTTAGGTCACAACACTTTCTTTCTTTCTTTATTGTATTACATGTTCTGCGCCATCTTCTATCTTTCTTTCTTTCTTTCTTTATTTATTTATTTTATATTCCCTACATATGGACACTAATGTGTATGTCCTAATCCTCATAAATACGCTGGGCACTATTGTAAGTGGTGGGTAATATGCTGTCTAAGTTATCCACCACTATCAGTGGTTTACCTACTTCACGCCGCTGGCGAGTATTGTATTTTGTTAATGTTATAATGATTATCATTTAAGTTCCAACCTTCATTTTGGTTATTCTTCATACAGTAACCCTTTCATGGTTACAACAACATTGCCTGAGCTCCGAAATATAGACACACAATAATAACGTGTTTTAGCAAAGGTAAATTATGCTGTCTATAATTTAAAGTAGGGAGTCAATTAAAACGATGAAACAGAAGAGAAATAACTTTAAGCGCATCACAGATAGTGACAGCTATTTCAAAGCTAAGAACTATCTGAAAAGAAAGATCAAAGTCTTGACTGTTGCGTTCTATAGTCTTTGCTATAGCTCATCCATCTTGGATATTAACAGTAAAATTACAAGAAAAGTATAGAAGTATTTGAATTAAGAAAATATCAAAAATCTTAGGCATTTTCTCCGTAGAGTGCATAATAAATGTCGTAGTCCGAGAGAACAACAGAGAAGAAAAGTTGAAATGATATAGAAACGTCATAAGAGCATACAATATTTCTAACGTTTTTCTATAATGTACCGCATAGGAAGAAGGAAAGAATCAGACAGAGAAAAAAGTGTGCTAACAATATCAATCTTGATCCTTCTCGGAGATTCACATATTGGAAAGCCATTGAGAAATATAGAGCTGATCAAATGGATGGCAGCAACCCTATGGCCTCAGCTGGTCACGGGATTTCTAATGATAATGATGACGTGTGTTCTCTAACGGATGGAGTGTCTCATTGATAATTATGCAGTAGGAATCAGTATAATCTTTAAAAAAACTGTCTCATCAATGATTTATGAATGACGGTTGGAAAATATTCCAAGGGAAATAACTTCATATCTGAAAGCTGATGAAGCTAAAAAAAAAGTATAAAGTGAAGAAAAAACAGTGAGAATAATTTTGAAAATATTTCTTATCTCTATGTCCACATTTAGGAATGCCACCCCATGAATTACATTAAAAGAGTGATCCAATAATTATACCTTTCGAAATAACTTCCACTTCAGCACGTATTATGCAAGGGAACAAGAATAACAAATTAGGAATCAAAGTGTTAACACCATTAATCATAATAAATAACGGAGTATATATTTCAATTCCACGGTTTAAATACTGTCTCTTTTTATTCCTTAGATCGGCGTTTCCTAACATGGGTGATATTGGCCACTGGTGGGCGATCTCAAATGTTGGAAGGGCGATGTGTAACTGAACAAAAAATAGCGGACGATTGGAATTTTTAGTGGGATTTTGTATACAAAAAGGTTATTTCAACATATGCTACCCGAAAAAAATATTCAAGGCAGTTATGCAAAAAACATATTCTAAACAAAACAAAACCTAGGCAAAATGGGACTAATTGAAGTTACATTCCTAGATAATATATAAATATCCTCACAACCAAGCAATATTTTTATAATTTTGAGAAGGATCATTGAAATTCGAATAATTCTTCAGAGGGAATAGCATTTTTTTTCCGAATATAATTCAGATAAGGGAAGAACAAGAACAATTTTGCCAGTTATTGTAGCATACCTACGGACGATAATCAGTATGCCCCCATTCATATAAATACAGTAGTAAATAATGTATGTTGGTCTGCAGTTTGAGATCCGTCTCCTGCTGTGCTGGTCAATCTCTCTACCTCTGAGCAGAGAGGATCCCCAGACTAGGCTATGTCGAAGGGCAGTGTCTCGTCTTGGAAAACAACTACTCGGCTCTGTTTTCGGGGTCGACGGGGAATTATTGCCGAGCCTCCAGCTTCGGATACCCCAGATTAAATTCGGTCATGTGCGACATCTGACCGCGTGGGGCGGTTGGTAGATATTCTGTATTTAGAGATTCGTCTCTATCTGTGCTGGTTAAACTCTCTGCATCCGAGTAGAGAGGCTCCCCGGACGAAGCTATGTTGAAGGGCAGAGTCCCATCTCGAGAAATAGCTACTACCCGAACCCGTTTTATACGGGGTCTACGACGAAATTTTGGCCGGGCCTACGGCTTCGGATACCCCACATTACATTCGGCCTTATGCCACATCTGACAGCATGGGACAGTTGGTAGATATCCTGCAGTTGAAGATTCGTTGTGAAATTTACTTAACTCATTTCTAGCAATTGACTACTTCTTCTAAGCTCCACTGGCAAAACTTATATGTGTTGTTCTTGTTCTAAGTATTATCGTTTATTACCAATTTTAGTGCGATTATTCAATTCAGCAAAATTAAGAATTCATCTCGTGATTATTTTTATTTAATATAAAACTTATTTCCCATATTTTTTTCAAATTGACAATCTCGAATTTATCAAGGCAGGAAACATAATTTAGCCATTAGTGTTTGATTTTGAATATTTATTATCTGGTGGGGGTGTTTAAAGTCATTCCATATGAAAGTGGGCGATGACACAAGAAATATTCGGGAAATTTGCTTTAGACTTAATGCATTCAAGAGCTTTCAAATACTTCATTTCTCTACGTCGAATACTCCTTGATTTCTCCAGTTGCTTGCCAATATGAATATTGCTGACTTACTGTTATAGTGTAACACACCTATTCTATAGTTAATAGACTCTCCCACCTATAATAAGTAGGAGTAGTAAGAGTAACGAGAGTCGCTCAGTGGTTCGGTCTGAATTCAGTCTGAAGTCGGACAACCGGCTGACCGGTTGAACTCTCCACCTTCGGGCGGGGAGGAACCCGAACGTGGCTACGCCGAAGGGCGGAGTCTCTTTCGGGGAGGTAAACCGACCCTGAACCCGTTTATACGGTTTTAAAGGGCCATTTTTGGGGGCCGAGCCCACGGGCTCGGAGATCTCACGTTAAACTGGCCTTGTGGCACATGATGCCCTCGTGGGGTTGAGGTGACTGAATATCGCTCAGTGGTTCGGTCTGAGTTCATTCTGAAGTCGGATGACCGGCTGACCGGTGAACTCCCTACCTTCGGGCAGGGAGGTACCCGAACGAGGCTACGCCGAAGGGCGGAGTCTCTTTCGGTGAAGTAAACCGACCCTGAACCCGTTTATACGGGTTTTAAAAAGGCATATTCTTGTCCGAGCACACGGGCTCGAAGATCCCACGTTAAACCGGCCTTGTGCCACATGATGCCCTCGTGGGGGGGTGACTGAATATCGCTCAGTGGTTCGGTCAGTCAGTCGATGCCGGACGACCGTTAACCTTTTAGGGCCGACTAAGTACAAATACAAGCCTCCACTGTGAAATACGTGGAGAAAGGATGCAATTCGTCAATATGTATGTCTTGAATAATAAAAATGATAAAAATTAAAATTTCAGATAGACTGTGTTGTATATTAATATTTTCTTGTTTTAGGTTCTTCGAATAGTTTCGGACAGCATGGTCATCATCAGGATTTCTAAAAATCCTCACTTCTTAGTAGCAGTGAACTACAGGTGTGAATGACTCTCTTTGAAGAGAGTGAACTTTGTCTGTAGTTTTCATTTCTTTTTTAGCGTTAAATTTTGTCTGTCCTTGCTTTGGTCAAAAGGCCACATTCCAGTTTTTTTTAAAGAGTCTCAGAATTACCTCCGACTAACAGCTTTATTGATCGCTGGGAAGGGGATGTATGTGTTATGTGTAAAGTTACTTTTTAGGTTTTTGGGAGTGTGTGTAATCTATGTATGTGTATATATTTGTGTGAGTGTGTCTATGTAGGAGGTATGAACACCTCTGCAAGCATGTCTGTCTAGTGTGGTTTAGAAATATGGGTGGGGTCGATCTATGGGATTATATATTAATTCTATCTGTGTTGTTTAATCTGTGTCAAAGTTCGTCTGGACAAAGTGTTTTGAGGCGAAAAAAGTCACTTCTCTTCATGTTCTTCTAGTATTTTTGTAAGGTTAATTTTTGTGTATATTTCTTTTTTATGTTTTATTTTCTCGTTCTCTTTCTCTAAAGAGAGAGAGTGATTGTGTGTGTGTGTGTGTGTAAGAGAGAGAGAGAGAGAGAGATAGACTGCGTTTGCGATGGGTAAATTGTCCCCAGTTGATATTTTTCATTTCGCGAGATTTTGTCAACGGCAGAGTGTAGAAAGGGTGTCATTTTGTGGGAAATAGAGGAACATGACGCTATTAATTCCGCCAAAAGTGTAGAAACTGCTTAGCATTCCCATCGTAAGCTCCAATTCGAACATTTCAGAGTGTTTCGGTGTCAATCTAAGGACGGTTAGGAGGATTAAGCCTGATTACAAAGGTACGGTAGCTCGAAAAACTCACTCTGATCGTTGTGCTAAGGTAAGACAGCCCGGGTTTGTTGGTGAGGGACTCAGTCTCAACACAGATTCCTACACGAAGTGTCTTGAGGAAGCGGCCAAGAGGGTGGCTGCTAAATGACCCTATGTCTGGCAGAAGGACATTCACCTAAGCACATTAGCAGAAGAATCTAGTCATGGCTGTCAGACAATTTCTGCAACCGTATCACCCGTCATATCGGGTCACATAACTTCCCAGACTGCAATACCCTTTATTGTTATGCGTGAAGCGCCGTTGAGCGAGAGACCAACAAATGTCCTTGTAACATCCATGATGAATTGAAGGCAAAGGCTAAGGCAGCATTCACCAACATAAACAAGAACGTCTCGAAGTGATGCAAGAGATTCCGATGTTGTTTGGAGGCCTTCGTTGAAGCCAATGGCGATTATATTCAATAAATATACTCTTCCTTATTTTAATATATTTTGTGTAATTTCGGTAAATATATCTGTTAAAATTAGATGCCATTTTTATTTCTATTTTTGCATATAGTAGACGACAATTTATTGATCGCACACGAAACATACTAATACATATACTTCGGAAGTACATATACTAAAATTGGAAAGATACCGAGAATATTAACATGGGCCCTAAGCAAGGATGACACAAATTCGTGAAGCGTTCAGTATTTTGTCAGCTGTCAATATACCAAATAACACCCTTGAGCGCTTAGCCTTAGAGCGGTTAGAATGGAGATCAACGTGTTTTAATGGATTCATCAGTTTTCAATCTGCTTGTCTGAATCATTTTCAAGAAGCGAGACCAAGATCTAAAAGGTCAGCTCATCTCGCAATCCTCACAGGGAGACTGTTTCGCAGTATCACAGCTCATTAGTGCGGCTAGACATCCGGTTGCCTCTAGCTAGGATCGAAACCCGACTGAATTGGTATCAGGCGGATATTCCACCACTATGCTGTCGGCGCACGGTCGGGATGAAGGCGGATTTTTAGCGTATTTTATTTTTGAAAACACGCCCAGTGACCGACAGTGACTCAATTCGGCTTGCGAAGAGTCTCGCTATATAGCTATAATAGTCACTGTTTACAAACCCATACCTCAGCCCTAGAGTGCTCAACTGGAATTAAATTTAATTCAGGAGATAGATAGATAGATAGATAGATAGATAGATAGATAGATAGATAGATAGATAGATAGACCTAGTGAGCCAGACAAACCTACCTAGGTTTCACCTAAACGGATCGTGAGGGAAGGCCGGCTAACGAGGCAAAGAGAAACGCATATTTATAGGCGATAGCTTAAATTATACCACGAGGGTTTTTCGAGACGAGTATAGTTATCTATATTTGTATGTATAAAGCTCTAGTTATTCTATCGAGCACTGTTTTAAATCGACTAACCTGGAACGTGTAGACATAGGTTATTCACTTAAAAACATACCTATACCTGACCGTCACTCATACGAGTTAGGTTTACTAAGAAAAATAGAAAAAAATTATAATAAACATGAGGTTGCAAGCATATTGTCGTCTAAATAATAAACCTAATAGCAAAACCAACGAGAGCTATGGATTTAAGACCAATGCCCATCCCCCGTATGTTAAGGAACTCAACAACTTCGAATCGGAGTTAATTGGCATTATTAAAAAATTAAAATATACGAAAATAAGGAATAATAACGTGCAACAAATTACTAAGAATATAAAAGATATAAAGGAAGACATGAATATCTACGTAAAAGCTGATAAATCTAAATTCTTATATAAAATGAGCCCCAATAATTACAAAAAAATATTACATAAAGAGGTAATAAAACATTATATAAAAGCTCCAAATGACATAGAGACTAAAATTAACAATGAGGCTAGTATCTTAATTAATAAATTTGGATTAGGTAATCGGGTTGAGAAAATAAACCTAAACACTTCCTTTATCACCATAAAAGATCATAAAAGTAATTTTATTAATAACCCTGAATATAGACTCATAAACCCTACCAAGACAGAATTAGATAAAATAAGTAAAATAATTCTGCAGGATATATGTAAATCCCTTAGGACTTTTCTTAATATTAACCAATGGCAATCTACTAAGGATTGCATTAAATGGTTTGAAAATTACAACAAAAATAAAAAGTGCTCATTCATTAGGTATGATATTAAGGAATATTACCCGTCTATTTCAGAGAAAACCCTAAATGAAGCCCTCAGCTTAGCCAAAGAATACATCCAAATTTCTGATGATAAAATAAACCTAATTAGACATTGTAGAAAAACATTGCTATTCCACGATAATGCTATATGGATACAAAAAGATAATATAAACTGTTTTGACAACCCTATGGAAGTATATGATGGAGCAGATGTGTGCGAGATAGTAGGGTGCCTGCTGCTCCATAGGCTTAATGAATATATAGATTTTAAGAACCATGGGTTGTACCACGACGACGGTTTAATCATAGTGGATAAAAGTAACCCTCAAAAATGTGCCACTATCAGTAAAAAACTGCACTGTTTTTTTAAAAAATTCGGATTTAATCTCGATATAGAAACTAATTTGAAAATCACCAACTATTTAGATACAGTGTAACCCGCATATAAGACAAACCCGGGTATAAGAGAAACCCGGATATAAGAGAGATTTTATCTGGTCCCAAATTAGAGCCATACTTACCTAAACAAAATAGATCAAACTCGGATATAAGAGAAACCCAGATATAAGAGACTTCCTCTCCGGTCAAGACAACTCTCTTATATGCGGGTTGCACTGTATTACGTTGAATTTACAAAATGGCACAATATCCCCGTATAAAAAAGAAAAACCAAGAACCCCAATATTTAAACATAAAATCTAATCACCCAGCCCATATCATAAGGCATATTCCAAAAAATATTGGGTATAGACTTCTACTAATTCCTCCAATAGGGAGATTTTTGAGGCCAATAAAACAAGTTATGAGGAAGCCCTATTTAAGAGTGGACATAAAAATAAATTAGAATATATTAATATAAATAACCACAACAGTACTCAGAATAAACGTAATAATAGGCAAAGAAAGATTTTATGGTTCAATCCTCCTTTTAATTTAGCGGTAAAAACAAAAATTGGCAAAATATTTTTTGACTTATTAAAGCAACATTTCCAAAAAAAAAAACTGCGTTACATAAAATATTCAATAAAAACAATGTAAAACTTAGTTATTGTTGCATGCCTTATAATAATAAGGCATGCAACTATAATAAATGGATTGAATGAGAAAAAAACTAGGAATAATCCACGCAGTAATCCTCCTACTTGTAATTGTAGAAACAAAAACATCTGCCCATTACAGGGAAAATGTCAGCAAGAATGCGTGGTTTATCAAGTGAAAATTTACAAAGATAGCGAGGATACTAACCATAAAACATATATAGGTGCTACTCAGGATACATTTTAAAAAAGATATTATAACCACACGAGTAGTTTTAAAAACGAAAAAATTAAACATAGTACCACGCTATCTACTTATGTATGGAAAACCAAACAAGAAGATAATATAGACCCCATCCTTAAATGGGAAATATAAAAAAAATGCCCCAAATATAAAGCAAGCCATAAATTTTGTAAATTATGTACAGAGGAGAAATTAGCCATAGCTTTATATGATTAACCTAACCAGCTATTAAACTCCAAAACTGAAATCCTTAACGTATGTAGGCATAAAAAAAATCTTGGCTACTAAATTAGACGTTTTTTTCCAGTTTATTTGTCATTCCACCTTAATGATCGTATTTTATATTACCTCCCCCATTTTTGTTGAATAGATATTTAACCCCCTCCACCCACTCAGGTGTTTGTGTTTGTGGTTCTTTGGTCACCTGGTATAATTTTAGCTATCGTCTATAAATATGCGTTTCTCTTTGCCTCGTTAGTCGGCCTTCCCTGACGATCCATTTAGGTGAAGCCTAGGTAGGTTTGTCTGACTCACTAGGTGTATCTAGGTCTGCTCTACGGTTGTATTGAGCTCTTTTGTTAGTTAGTTGTTTACTCGTATCGGGTTTTTTTCTTTGGGCTTCAGACCTACATCTGTGCGACTTTTTTCGACAGAATTTCATGTTTGTAGCTCTTTCTTTTTTTAAAAGATTTTTTTCCATCGAGATTGATTTGATTATTGGCAAATCAAAAATTCGAGGGTTTTTCGAGACGAGTATAGTTATCTATATTTGTATATATATATATATATATATATATATATATATATATATATATATATATATATATAGTGTGTGTGTGTGTGTGTGTGTGTGTGTGCCTTCCAGAAGTCACCAAAGAATTAAAAATCAAGTAATTTCAATTTTCTATTAATCCTAAAAATTGTTTTATTCAGAAGAGGCATTCGCACATTGGAAATATATATATTAATCACGAAAAAATATACAACGTAAATATTGTCCATATTTTTTCTTAAACTGATAACAATTTACACGCATATATATATATATATATATATATATATATATATATATATATATATATATATATATATATATATATGTGTGTGTGTGTGTATGTATACACGGACACCCATGTACACACACAGACACACACACACATATATATATATATACACGAACACCCATGTACACACACACAGACATACACACACATACACACAGGCATATATATATATATATATATATATATATATATATATATATATATATATATATATATACATATAAAAGTGTAGGATTGTAAAAGAAGAAACTGAGGAAAATACATATATTTTGTTATTTACTTTGTTTTAATTGAAAAGACAATATCTCAGAATAAACGTTAAAATCTAATGTGGATTTTAAGCTTCGTTACAACTTTATGAAGTGGTGATATGGGCAGGGGAGGTTGGAATCTTGCGAAAGACAATACATACACAATGAGATTATAATACAGAAACATGTAGACATATTTAGATATATAAATACAAAAAAATAGGAAAATTCTTGAAGTTGCGATATCGAAAAGTAAAGTTCATTAAGAAAAAAAAAAGCCATGAAATATTTACTGAAAATGCACAGTGAATATTTTTACAATTCCACAACATTGACTGAAACGAAGATACCAGGTGAGGACCATATATTCTTGTTTAGATTCTATCAAGAATCGCTAGATAAGCAATAGAAGCACCAGACTGGATACGACAACAATATATTCAATGAATAGCAGACATGACAGACTTATAAATCTACAAGATAAATTTTGTCGAGAAAATTATCTAGCATGATACAATGAAATTAAGTTTCTAGCAGCAAACATAGGAACAAAAAAAAAACGTAGAAATACGAAACAAAACAATTTGAATTTATCTTGCATATCTATAAGACTGTCGTTCGTCCATACTTAGAATATTGCTGATACATATAGTCCTGTGGCCCTGCTTGTTACCTCAAGCTCCTTGATAAATCCAAAGAAGAATTAGCAATATTATTGGTCATAATCTGGCAGCTCGGCTTAAGTCACTTCCCCACCACGGTAATGTCTCTCAGTGACTTTCTATAAATACTTTCATGTTAATTGTTCGGATGAGCTCTTTAATAAATATGGGGACTAGTTAGTATTTTCATAGAGACAAAGAGGTATTACGGTGGTTGTAGTAAGAAAGGTACGTATGAATGTGTTGTTTTGTTGTAAGGAATATTGTTTTGTACGATTGGGTCAGTGTTTGCGGCTAGCTAAGTTATAGTTAAGACAGAAGAAGACCGTCCTTTCCCCAATCCCCTTTTCGGCCTTGTGCCACATTTCTGTAGATAACAGAATAAATATTGCTCTTTAATAAATTCCGCATTGATTTCGTCCAGTTAACTGATGTTTCTGCCACGTTTAAGAATTGTGGGGGATTTTTTTAATAAAATTATTTTATTTAGTTTCTTATAAGTTATAATATTGCAAATACTCACTGGGGCTAGTTTTTTAAATTGTTTTTTTTTCCTTCCCCCAGACAATCAATTGTACATATGTGGACTAGTTAGAATTTTCTTAGAGACAATGTGGTATTATGGTGGATGTAGTAAGAAAATTAATTAAGAATGTGTTGTTTTGGTGTTAGGAATAATGTGGTATGTTTGGGTCAGGGTTTGTGGCTAGCTAAGTTTAAAATTAAAACAGATGAATAGCGTCCTTTTCCCTATTCCCCATTTTTGGCCTTGTGCCGCATTTTGTAAATAAATTACAAATAAATATGACGCTTCGGGCGCATCGACGAAGTGTAATGGTTAACAAGATTGTTTCTCTAGGGCAGGTATGACTGATAAGTGATTTCGATCCTCACTAGACGCACCATACTATTGGCCTTGTGCCACATCTAAGTTGTAAATAATTTTGTTTTCATATTCTAAATATTCATTGGGGCTAGTTTTTAAATTGTTGTTTTCATCTCCTCCCCAACCACACACAATGAATTGTACATATGGGGACTAGTTAGGATATTCATAGAGACAATGTGGTATTATGGTGGATGTAGTAAGAAAGTTAATCAAGAATGTGTTGTTTTGGCGTTAGGAATATTGTTGTATGTTTGGGTCAGTGTTTGTAGTTAGCTAAGTTGAAAATAAAACAGATAAATTCGCCCTTTTCACAATTTTGGCCTTGCGCCACATTTTGTGATTAATTACTAATTAATATCGCTACTTTGCAAGCTACTTGGAGTCTTTTTTAATTTAAGCATAGTACTTAGACTGGCGTCAAGATTTCATCAATTTACAGTTGCGCTAGTTAGATGTAGTCATAATTTCTATGTTAACGGTTTCTTTTCTCGAACTTCTCCGGCTCCATTCTGTCCAGCCAACATTAATCTGGAGAAATTTAAGTGCAGTGTCAATCGCTATCTACTGTACCCCTGATTACTTCGCGCTCATTATTAATGTTTCTTTTCCTAATTCTTACACATACTGTAAACCGTTGTCTTTTAGCGCCTGTACCGCCTTGCATGTGATGAAATCGATTAAAAAAAAAAAAAAAAAAATCGAGTATGTTTGAGAAGAATAATGTGACACAACACATACTGTCTGAACGTGAGATTTCTCTCTGAATCATGTGACACAGCCGAGTAGTTTAATTGCTACTGTTAGCGACAAGACAAAGACTGCAGACTAATCAACATAATTTGACACTTGTAAGCGTCAAAATAATTAGAATCACCAAATTATGTACAGAAAAAACCTTTATCCCAATCTTTGGTTAGATTCGTTGAATTGATGGGAGTAGAATTGATGGGGGTAGAAAGCCCACACTTAAAGAGAGAACAAAGGAAAAGAGCGCTATATCAGTTTGCGGCTTACTACTTTAGGAGACGAAAAGTTTTTAGTACTGAAACACAAATAAGGGCGATGAAAAGTGGATAAAGTGTAAACTTCTGTTGGTATCGGTGGATATCTGAACATCCCAAATAGTTTTGAAACATCTAGATCCATGTTTTAATGTTGATCTTCTAATTCAGTTTTCAAAATAAAAAAAATTGATTCTTCGTTCGTATTAAAACAGAAAAGATATTTAATACATTTTTTTGCAAGAACTAAATGACATATCTTGTCTTATGTCTAAGATGAGGTATCGTAAGAATTTACAGTGTCTACATTGTTCTGACTTTTCCTCATCTCTATTCCTTATTTTTCCGTTGTACTCTCTGGCCTTCGTCAGGTGATATATGTTAGAATTTCGAACCAAACCCTTTATTTAGTCCACGCTGATATACCTATAATAATTTAAATGGTGTCTTTGAAAACGCCATGATATTAATACTGTGACCCACAGTACTAAAGCCGGGTTAAAAAAAAAATAAGAGATTGCAGAGTTAACGAAATACAAATGTCAGATTAATGCAGTTTGTTGCAAATCCGTTGAGATTTGAAGAGGGTATTCTGTTATCGGCCCATTCCGTAACACTAAATAAATTGCCGCACATTGCTGTGTACAAGTCGAGTTTTCAAGCCTAAGCTAATCTTTTCAAAATTTGGTGTCGACTTATACGGTGCGCATAAAATGCAAAACCGTACGACCTAATTGTAAACAAGTTAGACAGCACGCCTAACAAATTATGGTACATCACTTATCGTACCTCCTGCAGGCTGCCACAAATATATCCCACTAAAACTTCTATTTAGTGAACATATTTGGTATATTAAAACAGAAATTAATATAAAATAATAAACTAGTAAAACAAATTCATTACCCTGTTTAAAGGCGAATTTTAAATATTCGCTAAGTTATACTGAAACAATATACGATACCTATTGATGTGTGCCTTAGGTTGTTTGTTATACAACGCATATAGTAAATATATTAAAGTTAGTGTCTCAATATACAGGTAAGTCTAGAGACGTTATGTAATTATGTCGCCGGTTGTCGTATACTATAGGTTAACTTCATTTAACGGTATGCCTATGTTTTGGGGCCAATTTTAGGTTTGTGGGTCGACCTATACGGTAGGTATAGGCCTAGTTCGGAGATTTGATCTAAAAGTCTTGAAGTCGTCTTTTAAACCGCAATTAGAGTAGCCGGAAAGGTATATAAACCAGGTGAATATATGAATCATTTAGTAATTATCTCGTAGGTTTGCCGGTTAATAAAAATATAGGCGGAATAAAGAATGAGATGACATATGGAATTTTTCATATTTAGAATTAAGTTTTATTTTTTTTCCACATCAATACATTGTCAATTAAATTCCCAACATTAATTCCCGTAAGTTTGCGTCCAACGGTTCCGTCTGCAATATACGAGAGACAGCCCAGTTACCGATTTTGGTCTGTTCCGCGTTTAAAAAAAATATATGCCGCTCTGAAGTCACGAGCTTCTCTATTCGGCGTCTGTAGTCTGGCTCCATGGTGTTTTGTCAAAAACGCTTATATATGGACAGTTTTTTTTTCACGTTCCTTCTGTAATAATCATATATTTAAACGTCGGTTTACCGGTAATTCCGATCTTTTAAAACGAAATAGAAATGCTGGTGCCTGGGAGAATTTTTACAAACGCCGAAATCAATTATTGCCTGAGAAAAGTAGTTATATTAGGCGATAAATCGTATGATGTTTAAAAGATGGTAGAGGCAAACGGAATAAATTTTGTTTCAAAAATTTAATCTGGAAAATCAAGCAAAAAACACCGTTTTTGTTTTACTGAATGAACCGAAACGGATCCTCTCACTCATTATATATATATATGAACAGGCAAAAAAACATATTTTCTCAAAAATTTTTTTTCATCAAATATTAGGTTGGTGCAAAAATAATGTCGTTTTCTCATATAAAGTTGAACGTCAAAAAACGACATTATTTTGCACCAACCTAATATATATATATATATATATATATATATATATATATATATATATATATACATACACACAGACATACACACACACCTAATAACCTATTTATGCATGTGTGACTCATTACATTAAAATTATATTTTGTCTGACCGCTTCTGGCTGTATTTTCCCCGTCTCCCTTTCTCTCTCTACACAGACACACGTACACGCAACCACCTATCTATATATATATATATATATATATATATATATATATATATGTGTGTGTGTGTGTGTGTGTGTGTATTTGTGTTTCTGTTTGTGTGTATATATATATATATATATATATATATATATATATATATATATATGTATATATATATATAAGCTATTTCATTTATATATTTGTAAGAAATTGTGCATGTGTTATTCATTGACATAGTTCAGCATTTATCGTAATACATGAATACGTTAGTTTGCATCATATGCGTCTGTTTCTGTTTGTGAGTCTTTATATAAATGCAAATAATATAAACATACACCGGAACTGATATGAACAGATTTCGCCATTCTTTGTTTTCTTCATTAATTTTTCCCCCCTCTGGATTAACCAATAATACAATGCGATTCATTATCTCCAACAACTGATGTTATTCCAAAACTCTATCTTTTTTCTTTACAATCTTTGATGTTCGAAACGAAACAAAGAATTGCATTGCTTTAATAAATAACTTAATCTTAGAATGTGAGCAAAAAAAAAAAATTATATATATATATATATATATATATATGTCGGAAGAGCGAGAAAGAAAACTAATGGCTGAATGATAAGAAAAATAAATATTTAGAAAACAAATAAAATGAAATGAAAAACAGTTCTAGATTCTCGGAAACTGGACACTTGTGAAATTTCGATCAGTCTGCGAAAATCTATATTTCCCGAGATCAAAGTTGTTACGAAGAAAATCTATCGGTGGCCTCATCCCGACTTAAATTGAAAATAAATGCTGATTTCTATGGAAGTGAAAAGAAAGCTTTTATAAAGAAATTTCAAAGACATTATCTATTTGTATTCACTGTTAATTTCTATTTTCATTTCACTTGTAATGAAATGGATTTATTAAGCAAATACGTATGAGCCTTATTCATTCTGAACATTACATAGATACGAACACATTAAATATATTGCTTCTGAGCCTATTGTAAAAATATATGTCGTAATCACTTAATGCCTTAGTATTTTTTAATCATTTCACTCAAAGAAAGGCAACAATGCCACAAAGACGCAAAAAACTACTGTCAGTGTTCGAGAATTAGAAGGAATCGTAAACCCAAAACTAATCTGGAAAGATGTACTAAAACTCTACTCCTATTCAAAAGACCGGCGAGGAGTCTGAATCGGACGATAAACGAACTTATCTACTATTATATCTGTTGTTTTTTTCTTTACTTAATTTATGGTTTTTAATAGTCATTTTCGTTGTGTTCCGGATATTTGCAGCATACCCAGGCATAGCAACCTCCAGGAAACCAGAAATGTTTTCATTAATGCTTTAATAAACGAATCCATTCAGTTTATGGAGAAGCCAACCCTATAATACTGAATATATGAAAATACACCTTTTTGTTTTATTCATTTTATACCAAGAAATAGGATATATTCACTATGATACAAGCGTTTACTGAGTGTCAAAGAATAAGAAAAATACGACAGTAGGTAACGATTGAGATTGCATTTAAACGTTTGAAGATCAAAATTGGCGGGAAAAACAAAATATCGTATCTTGTAGGAATTCCCACATATTTTAGTCACAACTGACAGAAAAAATTTTTAAACAGAGTCGTTGTAAGACTGATTCTGGATATAAAGATCCTCAGAGGTAACAAAAACAGCCAACCCTGAATTTCAGCCATCATCATCTCCAGTTTCCTATTGGCTGTCACTCCAGATATTTCCAGTAAGCCTCCAGCTCTAGCTACCTCCAACAGATTTCCCGCTCCAGCCATCTTTGCTAAACTCTTCTTTTCTAGGACAACTCTATCCAGCGAGTACTAAAATTGTCCTTTTCAGGACAACTCTATTCTCACCTTCTACTTCAGCTTGCAGAAGTGCACTGCACAATTATTTTTCTTTATGTATTTTTCTTTTAAAACAATATACTTGGCAATATATTTTTTACTCAATCTTCGTTACGTTTGTTGTTCCGTCTTCCGTCATTCAATATCTGTTTGCGGACCAAAATACCACCCGTTGCACGAGAAGCAAAACAGATGAAGTGCGATAGAATAAAAAGCAAAGAGCATACGCCTAAGAAGAACCCTTCTTGTCAGTCTTGTACTGCGCTTAAATTCATTGTCTAGGTACCGTAGACGAAATTTCATTAGGACATTACAACAGCTAGCAGATTTGTATTAGTGTTTTGAATAAAAAAAAATGTGTATCGCTTCCTGAGTTGTTTGTGGTTGAAATTATCTGAATGTTTTTAAATGTCTTAATCAGGGGCTCCGTGATAGTATCTATCATTATGCTAGGTCTACTGATGAGGTTGTCATTGCATAGTTTATACAATAATTCGTTAAGTAGATCCATAAGCAAGAGTCAATCTCTGCCTTCTATCGTATCTTTATTCCATAAGGGTTGATTGCCACAACGGTATACTTGATTTCAGTGACTACTGCATGTTGATAAACCTCATTCTTCTTTTTTTACGCGCCATATTCCTTCAGGACGTAAGTGATCATATTTCTGTCCATTATAGCTCTTAATACGTTTTGTCTCTTTGTTATATCTCTAAAACCCTGTTCTAACATCCATTTACTCAAGCTCACCAAGTATATTAAGCACTGCTTTCCTCATTCCCACTTTCCCTAAATCTGTCTTGTGAGTATAAGATTTTCCAAGCCCTTCTTCCTCATTACTTGCCCCCAAAATGTCAGCTTATACTTCTCTATGTTAAATATATGTGGCTTTTTGGTTTACATTTTCTCCAAAACATCGTTGTTGCTCACATGTTCGATTCATGGTATCCTCAGCATTTTTTGGTAGAAACATTTCTGTTGCTTCAAGTTTCTTCATCTTTGAAGTGATTGCACAGCATTCTCTGCCATACACGAGGACAGATATCATGTAAGAGTTCCATACACTTTTTTTGTTTGTAAGGAAATTTGAAACCTATACAAATAATTTAGATTGACGCTTGTATTTCCTGCAAAGACATTGTATAGTCACAGATCTTGATCGGGTTTATTGCATAATATTCATTGCAAAAGATTCAACAATAGAAATGAATTGCGACTATTAAGAATAAGGAATACAAATAAAAGAAGCGTTAGTGTGTAAAGTCTAAAGGCAAAATTTCTTGAAGAAAAAGAACTGAACGTATTACATGTGACAACGAATTGATACCATCGAAAATTTAAACTATTTGAATTACACTGGTGAAGTTCTTAAAATAGAATTGAATAGCATAGTGTTGTAACCTAGGGAAATTTACTGAACAGAATAATCAAATGAAGGTAGGTAATGAACGATAATACTTAGAACAAAAACAACACATATAAGATTCGCCAGCGGCTCGTAGAAGTAATAGTCAACTGCTAGAATCGAGTCAAGTGAATTCCACAATGAAAATCCAACTGCAGAATATCTACCAACCGCCCCACGCGATCAGATGTGGCACAAGGCCGAATATAATGTGGCTCATTCGAGCCCGTATAAAACGGGGTCGGGTAGCTGTCTCCCCGAGAAGAGATTCTGCCCATCGATATAGCCTCGTCTTCAGATTCTCTCTGCCTGTGGGCAGAGAGTTTGAACAGCACACCCGGAGACGAATTTCCAACTGCAGGATATCTACCAACCGGTCAGATATTGCACAAGGACGAATTTAATGTAGGGTATCCGAGCCCGTGGCCTCGGCCAAAGATTCCCCGTAGACACTGCATAAAACGGGGTCGGGTAGCTGTCTCCCGAGACAAGACTCTGCCCTTCAACATAGACTCGTCTGAGGAACCTCTCTACTCGGATGCAGAGAGTTTGACCAGTATAGCTGGAGACGAATCTCCCTCCTGCAGGATATTTACCAACCGCCCTACGCTGTCAGATGTGGCACGATCGAATTTCATGCAGGTATCTGAGCCCGTAAGCTCTGTCAAAATTCCAAGTAGGCCGCTTATATAACGGGTCAGGTAGCTGTTTCCCGAGACGAGACTGCCCTTCTACATAGCCTCATCTGAGGATCCTCTCAGCCCGGAGAAAATGTGTGTGACCAGCGCAGATATTCGAGTGCAGACCAACATACAGTATTTACTACTCTATTTATGTGAATGTGCACATAACCATTATCGTCCGTAGGCATCCAACAGCATATAGGTGTCAGAAATTGCGTTACAGAATTTAAGGAAATTTGGCTCAATAAGTCTTTTTCATTTTACGTAGGTGAGTTTTAAAACAGCTTTCATATGATGATGGAATCTCTATGCAAATCCCGGTCGTCTTTATATTTTAGTTTATAGATGCATATAACTCGTAATGCTGTATAAACCACAGGTGGACAAACAGAATTTAGTGGGCATCTGCAATAGTTATTAGTGATCTCTAGAGTGGCTAGCCATTTGTGTTTGCCCAACACCTGTAGAGCCGACCTGTGGTTTATACTGTCACTATGTAAGCAGGTAACCCACCAGTTTCCGGGAAATCACGAATTATCTGCCGTGATTCAAAGTCTGAACAATACCAGTACGCTCAAATGCTTGGTGACCATCAACAGGATCCAAAAACACATTGATAATATCAATAAGGAACCTCCTTGGCAAATCGACAATACCTTGTGATGGATTTTTTTTAATGACGTAAACGATCATCACAATCTTCACATAACTGCTATACCCTCTTGGAAAAAGTAGTGGACCGTTTGCGCGTTGTTTTTTCCACAGTCGTCCTGGGTATGACGATCAACTACATCCGGCAGCAGGAGGATTTGAGGAACGTGGAATTGCTGTTTTTAGGAGAGTGTTAATTACTGTTGTTCACAAGTGCAATCTGACCAAGGGTAGTAGCACCTGTTAGGGTCCCAGCTATGTACAAATAGTGAACACCCAAACTGGATTCAGAACCTGGAAATATATAAAAGAAAACATTCAAAAAAATTACCCGCAATACATGATCATAGTAAAAAAAATACCAGTAATACATGTTTGGAAAAAAAGAATTTACCAAAAGTCACAAAAAATAAAATTTCGGCATTAAATAACCAATAAGGAGTTGATATGTCGTTAAACAAACAAACCAAAACAAATCTACTCCATATTTCTTTTTATTATTAATTCAGAGTTGTTCATCTAGACTGTCCTTTCTGAGGACTTTGTTTACTCTGCTATTCAAAGAATGCCTTTAAGAAGAAGACCTAGTTTCAAGACTTTCGCAAAGGAGTTAACCCGAAAGTGAGTACAATAGACTAGACCGGCATTTGAAGTCGAAGATTAAAATGTTATTTAACAAACAAATTCTTCAACACGGAAGCAATTATCATTATGCACGAAGAAAGACATTGATTAGATTAATACCGCAAAGAACACGAAGCCTCTACGGGCAATACCAGATGTGATAATTGATAGTAGAATGCGACCATTCTTCGCTAAATCCGTCATGGTGTAGACCTCAACAGTAGCAAATTGTTGATTCAAATTAAATTGTCTGCAGACTTTTATAATTGTATGAAAATATTTTAAAATTTAATATTCACTAACAGAAATACCGGTGAAAATGTCACGGTTTTCCTATTTTCAGTTTCTGATGAATCTTATTCCTTACGTTGATAACTGATCGCGAGTTCTCCGACAATAAAATATCCGTGGAAATTCGCATATCGCATCGTTAAATATTTAAGCTTAACAACATTAACTATTGAAATAACGACATGAGTATGAATACTGGTCGTTATTTTAAGAAGTAAGGAGGTACAAATCAAATCAACAACTTTTCCATTTCACTGTGACAGCCACTTCTCTTTTAGCTTTCTTTATTTCTTTCTTTCCATCTTTTATTTTTTCTCAATGAAACCAAGTAGAGACTCTGATCTGTCAATCCCGCATTTTCACGCGGCCAAAGCTGAATAGTGCATTATTTATGAGATATTGGCAGGACGTAACGGTCGTGCGAACTAACTAATGGACTGTCGCATCGTAAATACTTAGAGCTTAGAGACTTTAAAAAATATTGCAATAAAAATCATGAATATTATTTTTTAAATTAATTTTTAAATTTAAAGAAAATTACAAAATATATGAAATTCAGAACTTTTTTCTGAAACATACGTTAAATATTTCTATTTTCCCTAGTTTCCTTTTCCTAATGAAACCAGGTAGCGTCTCTGATATGCTTCTTCTGTTTTTCATTATGTATGAGGTATCGCTGGGGCGATAAGGTCGTGTCATCTTAAGGAGCGATAATGCATGGTAACAATAAGCGAACATTAAACACTTTCTTACATTTTCTCATTGAAACCAAGTAACATCCCTGATATAACTTTTCCGTTTTCAATGCTATCAAAACGGAATAGTCAAATATCTGTGAGGTATTAACAGAGCGTTACGGTCGTGCTAGCTAAGAGAAGGATAATTAGAATTAAAATTAAATATTTACCCCAAAAAGAAATGTTTAAGTAGACAATGCCTTGCACTCCATAAATACCGGTCGTGTGAAATTGCAAAATAAATAATTTAATCTTAGAAATGTTTAAAGATATCTTACTGGAATTCTCCAAGGTTTTTATAACACTATTGGACTCTAATTTTAGCAATAAGCATGTATAATTATTCTCTAAACTTAGAAGAATCGTGATGAAATCGATCATAAACGGAATGACATGTTCATCATTAATTAATCATAGCGAAGGAAGGATTGAAATTTAATTCAAATATATATATATATATATATATATATATATATATATATATATACACACATATACATATATATACACATATACATATATATATATATATATATATATATATATATATATATATATATATATATATATATATATATATATATGTATATGTGTGTGTGTGTTTAGTTCCAGGATAATTTTCAAATTAATTCAAGATGATCTTCGCTCTCTCTTTAAGGTTACTAGAGATTCCAAGTAGCCTTTAAAGAAATGAAAAAAAAATGTGCATAATGAGGAAAGAGGGCTTGGAAAATTTGATACCCACAGGGCCCACAGAACGGATCGAGGGCCAGATGGACAGAGGTAAACGGAAAAAAAAACTTGATGAGCTTGAGTGAATGGATGGATGCACAGGTTTAACGAAACGACAAAATTTTATAAGAGCAAAAAAAGACAGGAAATAGGTGAGAGCCATGATTGGAGACAGTTGAATGAACTGATTACGGAGAGATACATAAAAGGTTATGTTTTCTCAGGAAATACCAATTGATGCTGGTAAAATTATAATTATCTTTCATGCCTGTGATATACCGTGTGTAAATGCAAAATTGTATAAATCGTATAAAAGGAAAATTGTCCAGTTTTTTAGTTTAAGTTCTGAACTGTTGTATCTTAAAAATGATTAAAGATATCTTACTGGAATTCTCAAAGATTTTTATAACACTATTGGACTCTACTTTGAACAATAAGAATATAAAATTATTCTCTAACCTTAACAGAAGAATCGTGATAAAATCGATCATAAACGGAAATGACATGTTCATCATTAATCAATTATAGCTAAGAATCGGAAGTTCATAAAGGATTGAAATAAAGTTCATATATACGTATTATTTCAGGATTATTTTCGACTTATTCAAGATGATCTTCGCCCTCTCTGATCTTTCTTTCTTGGAGGTGCTCTCCAGCGGAGCTACTCATCGGGCACAAGTCGAACTAGTGCGCCCATTACATGGCCCTCAGTACGCGGGATTCAAAGCCAGGGACACGAGAGGTGAGGGTCTTGCTGAGAGGTGCCTTCTTTCCGCGGAAACAAATAGATGCTTACAGTCACAAATATTAGGTTGGTTCAAAAGTAATGTCGTTTTCTCACATATGTTACTATGTGAGAAAACGACAAAATTTTTGCACCAACCTAATATAAACACCCCTTATTGTAAAAGGAAACTATTACTTAACATCAGGTAGTAACAGTTGAAGTTTCTGAGGCACATAATGAGGAAGGAGGGCTTGGAAAATTTGATACTCACGGGACAGATAGAGGGCAATTAGGACAGAGCAGAACAAGGCATAACATAATTGATCCATTACGTGGTGTAATGGTTAGCAAGCTTGTCGCACTAGAACCATTGCAACTGAGAAGTGAGTTCAATCTTCACTGGGTGCCCGATGGTTTCAGCCTTGAGCCACATCCAAGCTGCGCTTAGAAAATCACTATACTTGGTGAGGTAGACTAAATAGATAGCCGCATAAAGCTTCGGAGAAATAAAACGACAAAATTTATTAGAGCTGAAAGCGACAGGAAAATGTGGAGAGTCATGATCATACGTCTTGACGGGACACGGCACGTAAAAATCTTCAGGCAACTGAGAACACTACAATCTCTTGTCTGTATCCGGTTTGTGCGTTAGGACCATTCTTTGTGAAAATTGCTATCACCTTGGTTCAGTCTAGCACGGTGGCGTAATGGATAGCGGGTCGGACTGAGGAATCGGAGAGCCGAGTTCGATATTTTCCTCAAACCCATTACATTCACTTACATCGTTATAACCTAGGGAAAGGTATGAATCTTCTACTTTTCCCCTCAAGAATAGTAATTGTTGGTTATTGGAATTTATTCCGTATACACCAACCATATATCTGTCTGTCACTTATGTGATACACGTTCAAGCGAGTATAAATCTTTCGATAGTGGACGAATTTTTCCCCCGCATTATGTTGCCATTTTGTTTCAACACCTCTGGTGTCTTATCAAGTGATGATGTTAAGCTCATGTAACAGCGTTTCCCCTTACGAAGGGTGGTTAATTAATTTGAACATTTTAAAACCTTTATTCTATAATCTACATTCAACATCATCACTTGATAAGACACCAGTGGTGTTGAAACAAAATGCCTATTTTGTAGTGATTTCATAACATGTTATAATTATGTTATAATTTTTAAATAAATAATTATATATATATATATATATATATATATATATATATATATATATATATATATATATATATATATGACGAATGATTATAATCTTTTGTTTTCTATACATTAAACTACGTCTAAGATCATTCCAGTCATCGTTATGGCGGGTTGCTCAGCTTTTTGGCGATATTTGAATGAGTTTAATAATACACACATATGCTTTGAAAGAAGAGCTTTATTTCAGAAAATAGTTGGGCATGAATAATAGTAAGACTCTTCTTGATGAATCTAGTTAATGAATCTGCCGTTAGCATGGACATCAAATTCCATACAAGGTCTGAAACTTTGACATGCTCGAATCAGATAATGAGATATTTATACGGAATTTAAGAGATTTGATAGTTTTATATAGGTAATCATTGTCTTCGTTCACGAGGACGCTTCCTTCAAAGTAGAAAGATAATCTGTGGAGCCAGGCGCCCATATGTTTGGGGTTGATGTGATTGCAACTCATCTATTCTTGCGTTGTCCTGGCCTTAGGATACGGCGCATAGTATTGTTGCTAGGTGTACGGTATTTTTTTGCTCACGCTCCTTATCCAACATCGCACAGCATTCTCTAACATCTTATAGTTAACAGCAAAACCCTTTAGGTCTTAAGGAAAGAAGTGAGGAAACACGATATCCATCTCGATGCTCATGACTCCCGTAACCCTCACAGTTGCAAGAATATTAATCTGAAAGCCTGTTGGAACGTCATAAGGCTCACCACATAACCGCGTTTCATTCATTCGATTAAATTTTAGTCCTGATCAAAGAAATGAGCAACCCTGATATATTATTATAAGCACAAGGTTTCAACCAAATAATCCCTTGTTATCTTCATGTATCTATTATTTGAAATGATATCAGTTAACTCTTCTAGGGTTAACCGTCATGTTTCCAGCATAACCTCATGAACTTCACTTATTGTCTTTTCTCGAGCACATAACATTCTACCTTGAGTGGCTCTTGGGACTTGTATTGGGTGAATATTAGTTTTATAAAATATCTCTTATATGACAATTATTTTGCTATTTTTCTGCCTCTGGTAACATTTTGTTTGTCCCATTTGAAACCAAGGATCTTGATTTATCGAATAGAACGAAGGACAACAAGCACTTAATCGACTCCTAATATAAACTATATTACTGTCCCAAAGAATATCACTGGCCTATTTTTTTGAAATCTATTGTAAGATGGTTTCCAGAGTTATTCCGACATTCTCTAGCACTGTTTTTATATGAGAAATCATTATATTTTGTGTAATTTGATTTACTGGAATATAATTTTCCCATCTTGTTATTGCGGAGACGACCTTTCTACCAAGTACCTATGCCGACATTTTCTTTTATAAAATCAATCTTACACATTTATCAGTTTATGCATTGAATATTGATGTTAAATCTGGCCCGGTTCTTCTGCTATGCATCTATAAATTCTTGATGATATTAACAAATAGAATCTGTAATATTATAAGCCCTGATCTGATCTCCACTTCAATCATTTTCTTACAGCCGTAACGTAGCTTCCCGTGTATTTTCTATAAATATTTTCGCGGCAATTGTTCTGATAAGTTTTTCTCTTTGGCAGCTTGATTTTACGAATATTAGCAAAGTACGTGATTGGCAGCGATATATCCTCAGCTTATACACGTGGAACAGCTAGACGTAAGCGTAAGTTCTATTCTAACTTTTTCTTTTCTCGCATTTTTCTCTTGAGGAATTATCCGGTTAACTTCGACCTTTAAAAAATATAAATGTAATGTCAATCCTTATCTTCTGTCTTTTTAATTCCTATTATTTTATTGTACTTTCTCCTCAATAATGTTTTTTTCTATATCGCATAGTATTTCAGACTTTACAACATTTCGATCTTAGTGGCTCTATTGCCTTGCTTGAGATGAAGCGATTAAAGTAACATGAGTCTTTTTTATGCATTCATCTGCATTTTTTACAATTGCAATTTAATCTTTGGTTGTATCGAGTAAATAATTTTCTTTTTTTAATTTTGCTACATTGGTTCTGGAATGGTATCACAATACAATTAGTTTCGTTTTTCAAGTGTCCTTTGCGTGAACCTTTTATACTATTCTATAATTATTCCTTTCATTTAGTCACCACAGAGAAAGCATAGATGATGCTCGACTCAAGGAAATTGTTTCATTGCGCTTTCTTGGCCTACATCGAATCAATAGATGCATCTACTGCAAGGAAAGTTGGTAAATTGTGTCGTGCCAGAAGGTTTTACTTGTCAGAATCCATCCTGGCCACTTACAAATCTACCATTCGTCCGTGCATTTAATAAAATGCCATAGTCTGGTTTGGTGCACCGGCTGTTCATCTCGAGGTTCTTGACAAAAAAAGTATTAGCAATATAATCGATCTTGATTTGACATCTCGGCTTCAGTCACTTTCTCACAAACGTGATGTAGCTTCCCGCTGTATTTTCTATATATTCTATCATGGCAAATACTTTTTTCTTGGTGCCCCGAATACCTGAATTTAAACGTATTATAGATTGGCATCTCAGTCCCACGCTTTTACTGTTGAAATAGTTAAATGCAACAGCCACTTCTACTAGAAGATTTTTTCTTGCACTTCCCAACAGTTAAACTCCCTTCCGCTTACCTGATTCCCTGATAACAAGAATTTTCAAAAATTTAAATACAGTGTCAATCGCCAGCTTCTGTTTTCTTGGACCCCGTTCTTCTTTTTATCCTTTCCTCAATCCCATCTATGCCCAGACTTTTCTCTCAGTTTCACTCTCTGTAACCCCCTGTGTACTATTGGCAGAACCGCTTTGCTTGAATGAAATTATTAAAAACAACAAAAATAGTTTTCGTTCGTTTTCTACTCCGCTTATATTTTTGAAACATTCATCTGACTCCTTTTTGCATGCGCCAATTACAATTTTGTATCTTTGGTTTTAACTTTGTGTCGTTTATTCCGCTAAACATTTTAAGGAATTCTTTCCTTTTGTAAGTATCCCCTGCATCTTGTCCGCAAATAGTCCCCATTGCTATTCTTCTACACTTTTTTTGCACATTCTTCAGTGACCTTTTTAAATGGAGCTCATATTATATTGTTGTCATGTCTGTTTTAATTTTGTTATATTTTTACTGCTACAGAAATGGGACGCTAAACACCAGGAAATCAGTTTTCTTTCACCGGTGTACTCTGCAGGACCTTACCAATAATATTCTATAAGCAAATAATCCCCATTATCATTCTGCTATAGGAAAAATCATAGCATCATTCAGTTACATTATTTGCATTGTTTGGACTGTTGTCCTCATCTTTATTGCCATATTCACGACCTTTCGACTGTTGTACTCTGCAGTCGTTTTTAATTTCGAACTGAACCCTTTACTTCGTCCACCTGGGTAGATTATTCTAGTTCCATGTGCCATGCCTCTTCCTGGTGTCTTAGTTATATTAAATTTCAAACCTTTTGTTCAGCACTGCAGTAGACAGATTTTTTTTTTACAAAAATGATCAGTGTAAAATGTCATGAAACTATTTCAGACCTAATGCTTCCGGTTGCGACACGGAAATAAATGTTTATACAACAGAAAACAAACGAAATAATAATAATAATAATAATAATAATAATAATAATAATAATAATAATAATAATGATAAAATTGTTCACCTAATTCTCCAATAGCGTTCAACAACTAAGAGAAGAGCGCGATTTAAGGAAGATATAGGTCACAGGATTTCACATAATTTCTACAGATATCTTCTAGTATATATATATATATATATATATATATATATATATATATAAATTTAACAATATAGATAGTACTAATATAAATTTAACAATATAGATAGTTCTAATATATAACTCAACAAATCAAAACCTACCCACATTTCTCACCCACACAAGACAGACATGCTTACGGAGGTGTGGAGGCTTCACACTTATACACACACCCACACGAATATACACACTTACACACATCATATTCACTCACTCTCTAATGAGCCAAATGATAGCACACACCAACAGCAATACACACGCTTACACACACACAAACACTGAACAGAAACACAACCCCTTCTCCAGGACCAATAAAACTGTCAAACTGACTAAGGGAATTCATGGAAGCATAGATCCATCCAGCTCTTATCTCAAATAACAACTTAAAAGAGACTGTTTGACCAACACAAGGAATGTTAAAAAATTCATGGTAAAAAGATTAAAAATAACAAATGAAAACTACTGACAAAAGTTCATTTTCTCCATCAAGACATTCATTTCTGTAGTTTACTGCTACCAGCAAGCAGAAATATTTCTCCTCCCGATGATGGCCATTTTGGCCGAAACTAGTTGAGGAATCTAAATGGAATAATAATAATAAAAAAAACGCAAGAATATGTATCTACAACCCAGTGTGTCCGAAGATTTTAATTTTTTAATATTGTTCAACAATATATATATATATATATATATATATATGTGTGTGTGTGTGTATTTCTGAGATGAGGTATTATATACATTATTTACATTTTTGGGACTATTGTCCTCATCTTTTGTCGCCATATTTATTACAACGTTTTGGACATTGTACGCTCCGACCTTCTTCAGGTGGTTGGAATGTCGAACTGCACCCTTTATTTCGCTCACTGAGGTAGACTGTTCTAGTTCCACGTCACATGTTTAATGGATATCAGTTATCAGTTATCTCCTGTTAATTTCCCTCTGAAAGTTCTCCACTGCCTTAACCGGGTATTGAACTCACACTCTTTGGGTCCTGCTACTGGGTCTAACCAACGCCTTTATGAATTATTACGTCATGCCAATATATTTTCCTGTTTGATTTTATTGTTAATCCTTCGATACATTTATTATTGCAATTTAGATGCAATATAATTATGGTTTTGACAATTTGTTTTTATAATTATCTGTCTCTCTATCGCCATCTAAATCATCCATTCTTCGTGTATTTCAAGCGGTTTACAGACCACAGCTCCATGTAGTAAGTCAACGCATAACTGAACATTGATAGCGTTGGTCGTTAATATCGAATTAACAGCAGCGAGCTTTTGTTAGATCGTTACAGACCATAATCAGTTCGTCGTTATTCCTTCCGACATACCTTGTGTCGTGAGATCAACACAATATGAAAATTTGATCCCACCACAAATATGCAATGTTATGCGGCTAGTAACACTAATTTCCCTTGAGATGAGATCGCAAATGTATAATGATATCAGATACACTTAACAAAAGAAAAATAACGTGGCCGATTATTACACAGTGGGACTATGTTGCGCGCATAATGTTTCGTGAGAGACAATAGCGGAATATACTAAAAAGCCCACTGGAGAACTTATTGACCATTGGAACTGGAAGGTTGTCTTAAGTAATGAAAAGGACACGGGCCTCATTATAAATCAATCTGTACCCGTGTCTTAAAAAGAAGATATCCAAAGCCTAAGGATTCTGCGAAAGAAAGGAAAGAGATTTTTTTTTTTTTTTTATAGATTTTTTCAGAATAATCTTTTGTTAGAGTAAGCCTCAGTAAATATGGTGGAGAGAAGGATAGCGACTCGGATTGAGGAACAGGAGAGCCGAGTTCTAATTCCATTCAGATCCGTTGCTTTCACTTACGTGCTAATACCCTTTGGAAAGGCATGAATCGTCTTCGTTCCCAAGCTATGGGAAAACAGCAAGAGAGTCCGGGTTCTTTAGCCTTGGATGGCATCTGGTCTACTGCAGAAAGAAATGGCAAACTACTGCGGGAAAACATCTGCCTCGTCAGTCATGTATTGAAAGTCATGTGCCATGCGTGTATCACGCATGGCACATGACTGACTGAATAATTACATCAGTCTGAATATATGTCTATATTTCTGAAATGAGGCATTATAATGATATACACTATGTTCATTGTTCGGACTGTAATTCAAATCACATTATTTTACATTTATATATATTTGCATTGTTCGAAATTCCAATCCCCTGAAAAAGGCCGGAGCGCACACTGACCGAATCGTCGTGAATATGGCAAAATAAATGAGGACAACAAGCTTAACTTAATAATGAAAATAGCCTGTCTGAAGTTATTATGCACATCAAATAATCCTCAATCACTAAAAAAAATATTAGATAAATTTAAACTTGTCCATTTCCACTCTTAGTAAAATATTTTACTGAATGTTTAATGGTTACTTTTTGAGATATTTGGAAATTGTAGAAATGGACTGATTTAACCTTAGCATGCAAATTCAACTAATATTATCTTAAAAACTCTGAAATGTAATAAAACCTATTTTTTCATTTTTTTCATATAATGTTGAAACATGAGAAAAAGGAAGGATCTAAAAATTGCTGTAAAACAGAAAATAACAGAGTTATTGGAGTGAAGGAATGTTCACATTGCAGGTTTAATGAGATCATCGAACGATAAAGAAGGCTGTTAAAAACATAAGTAAGTTGAGAACTCGAAACAAAGAAAAAAGGCTTTAGGAACCTTTTTCCTCGTGGTGAACGCAAACTAAAGTGAGTTTCAGTGAAATAACCACTTTTGACCAGCGCTCAGTTTCTTGAGAAGGCGGGAATTGAGGGCATCCAGGAGAGGAAATGTGTAGAATACTTTGTGTGATGGGATCTGTAAAAAAAAAAATCCCCTATCTAACCTCCTCTCACTAAAGCAAATATTTTAAAGCGTCTAAAATTGGGTCAAGAAATACAGGAAAATTGACTTTTCTAAAGTAATTTTCCGGAACGGATCTCGAGTCACAGCTGATGGGACTGTTCGATGGGCCAAATGATAAATTTTATCAAATTGAGAATTGCCTGTGGCTAAAAGAACGTATCAAGGAGGCGGTAGTGTTCTGATATAGTCAGAAAGTGCTTACCAAACAATTATTAGACAATTCAAAATCGATGAAGTGAAACTGAACAGTGCTAACTTTTATGAAGAAGATATTCTTTCGGTGGTACAAGTCCCAGTCTCGCAATTTCAAAATGAAGTGTGCGTTTATGTACGACAATTCTCCTTCTTATGTATCTAAGCTTGCCGATGAATTGTTTAACATAAAATATTTACAGGCGAGAAGATAATGGAATAGCCACCTTTAAGTCATGATCCGAATCCGATCGAAAATTCATGGTCAGTTGTGGAGATGAAATTATATGAAGGTGGCAAACAATATAACAGTAAAGCATACCTATGGGGAGAAATTAAAATTACCATGTCGGAAATTGAAAATGGTGAAGTAAAAAATTAATAGCATCAATTGATAATAGATTACTGCCTCTTATAGGGAAGTTCACTATATTAAAATGTAAAGGTTTCAATGACTTATATGTGTTTGTTATTTGCTCTATTATAGGTGTTGATACATTTTTGATGATGTTATTAACTTTTTATTCAAATAAAGTGAGGTTATTTGGTTTTACCTAATAACTCCAGACTGCAGTCTTTAGAATACATCTAATAACTTTAATAACTTCAATAAAACATATTGATACTGCCTCAAATTGTAACTCAGGCTTTGTTTTGACATCTAAATTGAGTGTTTAAAATTTGACATTTTTTTGTTGATATGTCCCGAAATTTGATCGAAGAAGCTAAGTGGGTTTGGCAACTGTAACCAAGTAGTACATGGTATCAGTAATCGACTGGTACTCGTCGTAGTCGCGGGTAATAAGTGTAGACCAATAGGATAGCCAATGGCGTAGTCCAATGAACGTCGTCAGAGACTAAAATTGTGTCGTACCTACACGTCCGTCTATATTATATTAAAGTGAGGGGGAAACATATTCCATTATATCATTTGTCAAACAAAATTTGAATTGTTGAAGTTTACATAATTTCCTTAATTACTTCAAACAGAGTGTATATAGAATTTAAATTTGGTCTGGTTTCGTTTATTTTAATTTACGGCTTATCAACCTCAGTCAGTTATTTAAAGCCGTCAAAATGTTTTCGATAGTTTCGTATGAATAGAATAGTTATTCTTTGCAGAAAATCATTTTGTGGATCAACTTTCATTGAAGTATATTTCTAAAGAGATTTGTGTCGAGAGTCAAATGTATTACTGGTAATGTTTTTTCTTAAAATAAATTGTATTACTGGTAATTTTTCTTTTAAATTGCTCGGAATATATATATAGTTTATTTCAAAAGTGTATTGCTGGTAATTTAAAAAAATCTATTGCTGGTTTGTTTACTATAAAAATATTTTTTATATTTTCATGTTGTTTTGCCCGCAGTTTGGAAGGGGGCAATTTGGCCATAGCTGGGATTCTGAAAAGTGCTACCACTTCGGTTCAGCGCTGAAATCAGATGCCTTATTGCAGAATTTAGTTTATCGTCATAGCCAGGACGAATTTTAGAATTTGAGACTTTTCTGTTGCTTTTTTTTTTTCTGAGAGGTATCAAGATGGATTGAGTAAAGAACTATAAAGAAATCAACATTTCCAATAAAAAATAACTTCGACAGTAGCGAAGAAGTTTTAAAATGCTGTCTCTTGAATTTATATGTATAGGTACGATGGGGCAAATTCATGTGCCAGGCGTTCTGACTCAGTGGAAAAAAATATTAACAATAACAGAGTATCTGTATATATTTCTGAGATGAGGTATTATGTACACTATTTACATTGTTCGAACTATCATCCTCATCTATGTTGCCATATTTATCACAACGTTTCGGCCGCTGTACGCTCCGGCCTTCTTCAGGTGATTTGAATGTTGAACTGAACCCTTTATTTCGCTCGCTGGTGTAGACTGTTCTAGTTCCACGTACCATGTCTAATGGCTGTCAGCAGTTATCTCCTGTTAATTCCCCTCTCCAAGTTTTCCGTGTCTTGGGTATGACGATAAACTACATCCGCGTCCTGGGTAAGACAATAAACTACATCCGCGTCCTGGGTATGAATATAAACTACGTCCAACAGCAAGGTATCTAATAATACGTTCTTGAAAAAATAATATTACCGACTATACGTTTTTGAAAGAATAGTGTTGCCGGCTATGCGTTTTTGAAAAAATAATATTGCCAGCTGTGCGTTTTTGAAGGGATAATATTATCACCGATGCATTTTTGAGGAAAAAAATATTAACAGAAATAGATTTTTAACAAAACAAAAATATTACCAGGAAAAAAAGTTTTTTGGCATTAAACGACCCATTGAATTTGATGTGCCGTAAAACAAAACAAACAAACCAAACCAAGTTCTCCACCGCCTTAACCAGGTATTGAACTGACACTCTTTGGGTCCTGTCAAGGACACATGGCACAGAGGAGAATGGCGTTAGTTAGATCCAGTGACAAAATATGACAACGGTGATAAATAAATATGACAACGAAGATGAGGATGATAGTCCGAAAAATGTAAATAGTGTAAATAACAGAGGAATACGAAGAAAAAAAGAAGAAAAATGAGAAAAATGGGTTATCCTTCGAAAAGAACAGCAGAAGTAGAAAAAAAAAAAACAAAAAAAAACAACTACCCGTAAATGAAATAATTTTATCAGTTCGAAATACCCTGATTGAAATACCCGGGTCGAGAGAGATCTGAATGAGGCCGCAGTGTACGACAGGTTGCACGAACGATATAAATAGTTTAGTTACAATAACTCATCTGATAAATAAGGACAGAAAAATTATGACATTAGTTCAACTCACAAATACTGCACACACACACACACACACACACATATATATATATATATATATATATATATATATATATATATATATATATATATATATATATATATATCCTGAGCAATGCAATAATGCCCTTAGGTTGAAAGGTGTGACTGGAATGAAACATTGGGAAGACTCAATCCTAAACAGGAAACACGGGATAAATCTGTACGGCTTTTCAATACACGGAGTAGAAGTTTATCAGTTGTTTCCTCTTTATATATATATATATATATATATATATATATATATATATATATATATATATATATATAAATATATATAAAAGATAATCCTAAGGAGCCAGGCAAACCAACCCAGGTTTAATCTAAACGAATCTTCAGGGTAAATCCAGGTTTACCCTGAAGATCCGTTTATGTGAAACCTAGGTAGGTTTGCCAGGCTTCTTAGGATTATCTTAGGTTTTGCTCTACTTAGTGTATTGATCCATTTACGTAGTTGCCTTTTGTCTCGTTTTCTTTTTTCTTACTTGGAACTTGAACACTGGGGGATTGTTTTCGCCTTGTTTTAATGTTCATGGTTCTTTCTTTTTTTATTCCCCATTTTTCCTCGCGTACCCATTTATTCAACTGCAAGTTGTGCTGTCCGAGGTTTTTCCAAACGAGTACCACCATATATATATATATATATATATATATATATATATATATATATATATATATATATATATATATATGTGTGTGTGTGTGTGTGTATATATCCACATACATATATATATATATATATATATATATATATATATATATATATATATATATCAAAGAATTAGAATTCTTGTTTCCCGAGTGGATGCTACATTTAATTCGACACTTTTAACCTCTTCAAGTCAGCTATCAATCTGTATTCGTTATTCACATAATTTTATCTTATTACAGTTACCTATTTCATTTATATCGCACACCTGATACAAAATTTACATTTTCTGTGTTTCTGTGAAGACGATCTATATTCGAACCTTGTAAACTGGCGTTACAGAATAACAAACAAAGATCTTTATCAAATAACAGAAACCGCAATTTTGGAATTTTTTGGTACCCTGGTGTTCTAGTGAGCCAGCCGAAATGAGCTGACTCATTTTATAGTTCACCGATAGAAGGGTTAACCAATCAGAAGGCTCAAAAATATTCAATGCGACGTGTATAAAGGCGGCCATGTTTTCCCGAATATGCACTGCCAGCCTTGATAACCACGCCGAAGGGCAGAGTCTCGTTCGAGGAGGTTGACTGCTCCTGAACTCGTTTATACGCGTTCGAATAGGGAATATTTTTGGCCGAGTCTACGTGCTCGGAGATCCCACGTTAATACCGGCCTTGTGCCAGATGTAACCCTCGTTCTAAATATCACTGCCAGCCTTTGATATCGATGACTGAAGAATTACGGAACAGCTGCCGGTGGTATTGGCGATATAGTCAGATTCAGTAGAGTGTCTGACTCTTGAGTGTTAATCTTTAACGTTGTTTCATTGAACAGATTACGTACTACGCTGTATTCTGTAATCATAGACTATGGTGAACATGGTCAACACGCATCCACTGAAAGCTTTCACCAGAAGCAACATCAAAAATGGATATCTCATGTAAATCGAAGAGAAAATCAATTTGTTTGTCATTACACACTATTTCAAATAAAAGGCTAGGAAAAGAAACTGCCATCAATATTGCAAAGAGCGAAAACAAATACTCGATTTGAGAAACTTCTTTTTATGTGCCTTGTCCGTTCAGGACGTAGGCGATCATGGCTCTCCACTTCCTCTATCCCTTATAGCCCTCAATAAGTGTTGTACCTTTACCACCTCCCCAAGACCACGTTTTCTCATACACTAGATTAATCCCGCAAGATTATGTCATGCGCTGCTTTCCCTTGTCTCTCTTTCCCTCTATTCGACCCGTAAGTATCAGATTCTCCAGGCCCTACCTCCTCATTACGCGTATCAGAAACTTCAACTGCTTCTTCCTGACGTTAAGGAAAAGCCTCCTCCTTGTTTGCATAATCTCCAAAACCTCATCGTTTCTCACACGCTCGGTTCATGTTATAGTTGCATTCTTCTGTAGAACCATATCGACGTTGCTTTGAGTCTTTTCTTAATCTTTGAGGAGGCCGTCCAACATTCGCTGCCGTAAAGGAGTACAGCAGCTCAGTACTATTTTCTTGTCTCGGAATACTCCACCCAGCTTTTACAATGCATCCTTAGCCATCCGAATACGTCTTCGGACCTCAGCGTTCCACTTACCGTAATTTTCCCTGAAAAAATCTTTTTACGAGAAAGAATTTATAAACTTTAACAGACAGTAACCCAGACTGATCGGTCAAATATTACAGAATTCGAAGGCCAGAACGAGTGTGATCAGTGTTTTGCCGGAGTGTCTCGTGGGTGTGGTATTCTGACAGTGGTGGATTGCCTTTTTTGGGGTTTTGGATATAAGTACAAACCGGCAAAAATTCAAGAGAGAGCCACAAGAATTCTGAAACGTCGATATGCCTACCACACCCAGGATGAGAGACCGACTCGGACGCTGAGTGAACGGTCGACATGTGTTCTTGTGACGGCATTCCTCCTAATGGTTTTTGAATACAAGCTTTTACCATTCTCGCTTAATAAAACGAATGAGAAAAACAAATGGCCCATTTCGTTTTACGTTGATACCATTTAAAGTAGTAGCGTGGGAACAACACAGATCGCAACACAAAGAATGTTTCATATTAAGGAAACAGCTAATATTTATTATTGGCATTACAATTTTAACTCTGATGTCTTGCACTGTTCGAATTTTAGTATTTTAAACACAAACCTCTTGTCACTGAACTATCCAGTGTGTTGTGTGTGAGAAAATGGAGGGCTGCTGGAATACGTAAGCAACCCACCTCAAACCAGCGGTTGACAATCGTGTTCATCAGTTCGAGGAAGAGGACAGTAATGTCGAAGATGGGATTGCATTTATTTTCACACAACTTCCACCCACAGGAATGACGTGGCTTTGTTTGCATTACAGTGGTTGGTACAGTGCAAACATCATTCTTCCGTCTAACCCGATTAATTCCAAGAATTTCTCGCATAGTCGAGTATATTGTTGCCTAATGCCACGAGCAAGGTATGACTTTTCATTTCCTGCGCCATTAACGTGGCACAAGATATGATCCGTATGAAAATGAAGATATTGAAAATTGGCAGATTCAGCGTAAAATGAATCTAGATATCTTCCACTAAATGCCAAGCGTTTCCAGATACTCACTCTGCTTTTGTGTAAGACTAATGATGTGTGAGTTTTTTTGTTTTTTTTTTTGTGAGTGATATGTGCCTACATAGTAAACCAAGTATCTATCTATCTATCTATCTATCTATCTATCTATCTATCTATCTATCTCATTCGGTTCATATCTAACTACGTATCTATTTCTTTGAATATCTATCTATCAGTTTGTTTATATCTATCTATCTATCTATGTCTTTAATAATCTATTTCTGTCTGTCTCTCATTATTCTTTTTCTGTTTTCATTTTTTGTTTCACTCTAACTCATTCTCTTCTTCCCTTTCTCTCTCCCCTTCGGTTTATTTCTCTCTCTCTCTCTCTCTCTCATATATATATATATATATATATATATATATATATATATATATATATATATATATGTGTGTGTGTGTGTGTGTGTGTGTGTGTGTGTGTGTGAATCGCATTCACATACATCCAGTTCTTATATATATTCTCTCTTTCTTTTACACTCTCTCTACTCCATTCTATTCCTTCTCCCTACTACTGTTCCTCAATCTTTCCTGTCTTTATCTCTCATATTATATGCACGTCTATATCTATCTATCTATCTATCTATCTATCTATCTATCTATCTATCTATATATATATATATATATATATATATGTGTGTGTGTGTGTATGTATGTATGTGTGTGTGTTTGTGTTGTTGTGTGTTTGTGTGATGTGTGTAAACAAATCCCTCGATTAGTACCGCTAATGTGTACATTAAAAGATATTCCCTTTCGAAAACGCATTAATCGAATATGAACAAAAAAAAATATTTAGCCATTTGCCATTTTAAAATTTTAAAAACTGCAATTAATCGGTAATTATAAAAGAAATCACTTTTTAATTACTATGGTCAAACTTAAGAATGTTTAACGCTCTAATCGAGTATTATGCATGCACTAATCAATTTGGGTATAAGAAAATTCAGCGCACTAATCGAGAAAGGAGCGTAAGGCACCCTACCTGTTCAATCTATACAGCGTGGTAATTATGATAGAATTAAAAACCCTACTGGGATTTAGCATTGGCGGCCACAATCTTACCAACATAAGATACGCATATGACACAATACTGATAGCAGACACGGAAAAGAAAATAGAAAATCTCCTACGGAAGGTAGCGACGGATAGCGAGAAGAAGGGACTAAGCATAAACTACAAGAAGACAGAATGGATGGTCATCAGTATGAGGAAGAGCCCGGAATGCGATTTACAGGTCGGGAACACTAGAATCAAACAGACGTGGACGTTTAAATATCTGGGAAGTGTCTTGACAGAGAACGGTAAGTGCGACATTATGATCCGTAGACGTATTGGGATGACCGAGGACGCACTCCAAAAGCTAGGCAGAGTATTGCGAGATAAAAGGATTTCTTTGGTAAAATAAATAATACTGTCTGTTACGTGACATTTATCTTTCTTTAAGGCAGCGAATATTGGCCAATTTCTTCATAGCTCTCCACCTCCCTCTATACCTTGCAGCTCTCAACAAGTTGCTTCCCTCTGCCACCCTCCCCCAGACCATGTTCTGTCATCCACTTGCTTAAAGCCACTGCCCAGCTTTTGGAAGGCGTTTTGGCCATCCCAATACGTCTACGGATCTAAGTGTCACATTTACCGTCCTCTGTCAGAAAGCTTCCCAGATATTTAAAATTCCACGTCTGCCTGATTCAAGAGTTCCCGACCTGCAAATCGTATTTCTGGCTCATCCTTTTACTAATGATCATGTATTCTGTTTTCTAGTAGTTTATGGTTAGTCCCTTCTTCACATTCTCTGTCACTACCTTCTGTAGGAGATTTTGTAATTTCTTTCTTGATCGGCTATATCCTGAAAAGATGAAGAAGGTACTATTCTATGCCGAGGCATTGTCTTGTGCAGGAAAAAGCTCCTGTTTATGTGTGGAGCCTTAAACCTAACTTGGCGGCTGATGAGTGAGTTAAATTTCAGTTCGTAGGTTACATACTTCTGATGAAGTCCGGAGATCCCAACGACTGAAATGTGATAACAATACTAACGATAAGGACAATAGTCTGCAGGTAAGTAATGTAAATTCTCATAAGCTGGTCGACAACCAGGCTTATAAAGCCGCGCCTGTTTTCCGGTTTAAATTCTAATTATTGATCGTGGATGAAAATATGTCTTTATACTTTTCCCAAAGGCGTTATTGTGAAATCAACATAAAACACTTCTCGCCAATGCCGCTTGCCTTGTTACTAACTGTACGTTCATCAGCACCGCTTGCAATATATTTCCTGTATCCATTCCCATTAAATGAACTCACTGTTCTATTCGCGCGGATAGAATGTTTATTAATAAGCATGTACGTGTGTGTAATTCCATATGAGTCTACACCTGACTAAAGACCTGATTATTGGTTCCCCAACTAACGTCATATATTTACTTTTCAGAATTATTAACTGAAAATTGAGTGGACGGTCTGTTTATGGTAGAGAATTGGCGACGGTATATCTATTTATTTGAATTTATTAGACGAGCTGCAGGCAAGACATTACGAGAGATGTCTGCTGCTGATTAAAATGGTACCCAACTCTGAAAAGTGATCAAGGGGAAAATAGATTTAGGGTATTACTGAGAGAAAAACAAGCATAACATATGCATAAATATCGATAAATGACCATGGGATAGAGATATTTTAAATACAATGACAGATAGATAGATAGATAGATAGATAGATAGATAGATAGATAGATAGATAGATAGATAGATATGAATACATTGCAAATAAAGGAGGCAGTGATGGATAAATTGTTGTTCAAATTACGCAAAAATGGAATTAATACTGACATCACATTTTAACAGATATATTTACCAAAATTATACAAAAATATCTTCAAATACTAAAGAGTAGATTTATTCATTAATGTCGCCATTGAAACAACCACGACCTCCAGGCGACTTCGGAATCTCCTGCAACTCATCTGGGCGGTCTTCATGGTTAAGTTGGTGAATGCTGCCATAATCCTTGCCTTCAGTTCATCTTTGGTGCTACAAGGAGTTTTGTTGGTCTCTCACTCAACTGCTTCTTAAATATAATAATGAAGGGGGTTGCAGTCTGCGGGATTAGGAGGACAGATGTAATTGAAATGAAATTGTCTGACAGCCATGAATGTGTTCTCCTGCTTGTTTGGCATGGTACCGAATCCTGTTACCAGACATAGGATCTTCCAGCAGCCACCCTCTTTATATATATATATATATATATATATATATATATATATATATATATATATTGGTTGGATAGATGTGAGTTTGTGACCCTGGGATTCACGCTTTAGCGATCGTCAAACAAACTCATTAATTTTTTTAAAAAAATTAGGTTTATGTAGATTGCGTGTATTGGTGTTATTGTGGGAGTGGTGGGGGAAATTTCGTCGTTTTGTCATCGTACTAACGCAAACATCGATGTATGAAGACACATATACATACTTGGTCGTCCGTCGGGACTCATACATATATAAACATATGTGGGCAGTTTCGGATATGACATGTGTATGTATACATCTATCCAACCAAATATGTGAGCTCTATCTCTGATATTGAGCGCTTTGTAATAAGTACCGTGCATATAATATATAAATAATTATACATATATATATATATATATATATATATATATATATATATATATATATATATATTTATTTATATTTATATACACACACTTTTCACACACACACACACACACACACACACACACACACACATATATATATATATATATATATATATATATATATATATATATACAAGTATATGATTGGTGTATACGGAATGAATTCCAATAATCAACAATTACTATTCTTAAAAGAGTGCTCAATACAAAGTAGAGCAGATCTAATTATTTATTTAAAAACAGTTTATAACATAAATTTGTTATAAAATTGTTGTGATTTTATAATATATTTATGTTATAAACTTTTTTAAATAAATAATTATATATATATATATATATATATATATACATATATATATATATGCATGTATGTATGTATAGATAGATAGATTGCTAGATAGATAGATAGACGTCAGTTAGAGTAGGTACCACCTCAAAAAAATGCGATACCTAATGATTTAAATGAATTTTTTAAAATGACAAATCTTTCTTGAATCTTTTATTTTAGTTTTAATTTCAAGCTAATGGATTAAATTAATATTTAAATATTAATTAAATTATTAAATAAATATTAAATATTAAATTAAATATTAAATTAATATTTCAAATACGTTAAATATTTTACTGTATTTCGAAACTAATGCTAGTTGAATAAAAATTTTTCTTTTGCCAAAATTGCTGCTTAGCGCCTTTATTAATGGTCTTTCATCACAATGTCATTCATTTTATTAAAATTCTTCCAAAATACTTTTCTAAAAGTATATTTGACGAATATTAGTTGATTTAAAGTATAATTAATGTGATTTTGAACAAATATTATCTACTTTAATTTTAAAATATCAGAGAAATGCATGTTTTACACAGTGGTAGCTATTGGTGTAAGCTATTGACTTTGACATTTTAATGACAGATTTATAGTTATTTAATATTGCTTTATGAAAGCTTTGTTAAAAAATAATTGAATATAACGTGAGCACCTTTTATATTTAATTTGAGACATAATTATTCTTATAAATTTAAGAAAATATCCTCCATCATATAATGTTCTAAAGAATTTTAGATCTACTCTTCTTTTTTTTTAATTTACTATAGTTATAGCTCTTATTTTCTGACATTGTCGTGTAGAAGCGTCTGATTCTAAAATTTAGACACGTATATAGACATATAAAAAAAATCAAAATTCTTTTAAAATTATTGGCGCTTGAAATTAAAAAAATTAAAACATAATAAATTAATCTAATTAAAAAGATTAAAATGAAAACAATTCTTCTAAAAATTGATCATTTTTTTTCTCTTAAAGAATATTGTCATTAATATATCAAATTTAGAAAAAAAAAAACAATTAAAGGCTTTTCTAATTAAATGGTTCCATAGTTTTTTTTCTTGGTTTTTTTTTTTCTTGTTTTATTTTTTTGCACTTTTTAATTTTACGATTCAGAGCAGATTTTCAGTAAATATCTTTTCAATTTGACGAAAACAAATCGATGATTTAAATTTTCGAATGATTCCTGCTTTTAACTAATATAAATATGAAACGGGTGAAATTTTAATTTCTCGAAATTTCATATAATTTATTAAATGGGTTTAATAGATTTAAAAAAAATATTTTTACCAAGATTTTCTAAATAAAAGAATTCGGAAAAAATTTAATTCTTTTCTGAATATTTCCTTAGAATTTCAATAAAATCCAACAAAAAAAGAATCTAAATTTTTCATATTAATCTTTGTTCCACCACTGATGCAAGAAAAACAGGATTTTTAACCAAAGTTTCAAATGTGCTAGAAAGGATTAAAATAATAAAATATTAGGTTGGTGCAAAAATAATGACGTAACAATGTCGTTTTTTGACGTATTTTCTAACGTCAAAAAACGACATTATTACGTCATTATTTTTGCACCAACCTAATAATAAAAAATATTCTGGCCTTTCCTGTTAATAAGAGCAAACGTTTTGACGATAAACTTTAGTTTTTATCAAGTTTGGGATATTTCTCTTCATGGTATGCTCATTTTTTATCGAATTTTTAGCGGTACATACATTATTTATATATATATACATACATATATTTATATATATATACATACATATATAAATATATATATATATATATGTGTGTGTGTGTGTGTGTGTGTGTGTGTGTAGACAGATAGATAGGTATATATATATATATATATATATATATATATATATATGTGTGTGTGTGTGTGTATGTGTGCGTGTGAAACCATTTAGGGTTGCTAGAAAGAAAAAAGAAAAAGAAAAGGCGAGAATTAAATTTAGGTGATAAGAAGCCATCACGAAAAGGACACCAAGCGATTTTATTTTCTAACAAAGAAAAGTGTTAAAATTTATTTTTTTCATTGTCGAGAAAGTAAGATACTGGATTTAATCTGATTTATGTTACGGGGCGGGGAATAAGATATAGCCAATCTGCCCATGGCGATGGTGAAAATTCCAGGCTGGTCAAATGGCCTGTGAGACAGAATTCTAAAGAGATAAAAATTAATTAAGCACGCACTCACCGAAAAAACAAAATGCCGGCGCGACATCCGCAAGGTCCTGGGAGATAAAAATTAATTAGGTCAAGGTTGACCGAAACCAAAGTGTCCGTGTAACCCCCTCCATGTCATTTGGGAAAAACACCTGTTTATTATTAGGGCTGGCTATGATAGCGAAATTATTTTATCAGAGCAGTTAATTAGGAACAGAATGCAAATACGTCCAATTGACAACCCACTTATTTGGCGAAGGCCCCGGGTGATAAATTCCAAGTAACATTTGATTAAGATAAGAGTCTAAGGTTTGTTGTCGGACAGAAGAAAGGGAAGAAAGGAAAAAGAAAAAAAAAAAGGAAGATAAGTTTTTTTTCTTTGAGCAAGATTTTTAAACCGAGGCTAGTCTAGCCACACCCACGCCGCTGAGCGCCCATTGGCTGAATGGTGGCATGAGGGTTAGGCGGAGGTAATCATGTGAAGAAGGAGGAGAGGCCTGTTGCGCCCCACTGAAGGGATAGGGTGTGATGCCACTGTGAGAGAGAGGGGAAACTCGTTGACACCCTCTGAGGGTATGGTGAGCTACCAATATGAGAACAGATGAAGGTGGGAAGACGAAAGACTTCCAAAAATGAAAAATAATAAATTTTCCTGAGCGAAAACAAAGAAGTCGATTGTGGATTTAGAATTATCAAGGAACCTCAAACCCCGACAAGTCCACCCCGGTTTTGGTCGGCGTCCATATAAGCAGAGTTGCAGCGAGTGAAAAGCAGTTAAGTACCAGTTCGAGATCCAGTTGAGAGGCAGTTGAGTGAAGTCCGCAGTTGGAGTTGCACCCGCCTCGCAGATAGCTGACTTGAAAGATTCCAGGCATCACGATCTCAAGCCAAGAACAATTTATTTTTGAAGAACGACTTAGTCTCATACCACCAAAACAAGTTTTGCGAATATCGCCTGAAGATACACCAAGAACCAGTTTCTTAAAGAACAAACAACTTAAGATGTTAAGACCCGCCTAACAAACACAAAGTGTCACGAATCCATATAGAGGGTTGGGAAGAAGACGCAGTCCTGTATTCAGCAACAAGATATAAAATATTGTTATCCTTTTTTAACACATTTGAACTTTTCGAGTTATTATTTTCTTTTCTTTTACATATACTTGTGCGGTGTTACCCTTGATCGACTCGGCTTGCATTACGGCGGGGCGACTGATAGATTTCGGCTGCCTAAGATCAAATCACAACGTGGGTAGCTTAGACTGGAAATCAAAACAGTTACTTCGGTAACCAGACGTTGGAGGCGAGCTGGGAACGACAAGGCTGATACCGAATCTAACCAGATTCCCATCCGAATCACCAAAAGGATAGAACGTCACATTTGGTGCCGCGACCGATACCAAGCCAGTTGGTCGTCACAGGACAGGATAGCATGACGGACGTGGCCAGGCAGACGTCACATTTGGCGCAGCGACACCGGGGAACGTCATATATATATATATATATATATATATATATATATATATATATATATATATAGAGAGAGAGAGAGAGAGAGAGAGAGAGAGAGATAGATAGATAGATAGATAGATAGATAGATAGACAGATATGAAATCTCGACTATAGTAAGATACATTAAAGGAAGCTTGTGCAAACAAGATAGGAACGAACAGAATTAGTGAGACAGACGTAGACTAATATTAAGAGAATAATATAAATATCAAAGAGAGTGACTGTGGATGAGATATGACATTCGCATATATATATATATATATATATATATATATATATATATATATATATATATATATATATATACATATATATATATATATATATATATATATATATAGATAGATAGATAGATAAAAAGATAGACAGATAGATAGATATGAACAGACTTAGATAGATAGATAGATAGATAGATAGATAGATAGATATGAACAGACTTAGATAGATAGATAGATAGATAGATAGATAGATAGATATGAACAGACTTAGATAGATAGATAGATAGATAGATAGATAGATAGATAGGTAAAGTCTGGAAGGAAACATTTGAAGAAAGCTAAATACGAAAGGACTAAGTTGGATAAAGATAATCAATTACATCGTTTTTTCTGTGATATGTATTGACGCAGATAGATAGATAGATAGATAGATAGATAGATAGATAGATAGATAGATAAGCAGACGACAGACAGACAGAACAAATCACAACAAAATAAAGTATTAGTAATAGCTGTAATTGCGTCCCTACCAACAGAACGCCTGCCAAGTGACAAATAGAAAAAGGAGAAAAAAAAAACAACCATGAATCAATAAAGAAACATAGAAAAACTCTCGGCAGGCTGCAGCATTCGTTTCAAAAAAGTCCAAAATAAAAAAATAAATCTCGGTAAAACTATAAGTATATATACTTCTCCTTATACTGTATATATAAGTCGAAATGAATCTAGGGCAAGAAAAAAAAAATGATACAGCCGTGTCCAAAAATAAAAAAAAAAAATAAAATAAAATATGAATATTATCTATCTATCTAATTCTCTATCTATCAATCTATCTAATTCGGTTCATATCTAACAACGTACGTATCTATCTATCTATCTATCTATCTATCTATCTATCTATCTATCTATCTATCTCATTAGGTTCATATCTAACAACGTATCTATTTATTTGTCTCTCTATCTATCAGTTTGTTTATATCTCACTATCTAGTTATCTACACAGAAACGCACGTGCGCATAGAAACGTACGCACACACACACACACACCTATATATATATATATATATATATATATATATATATATATATATATATATATGTATCCTTGTGCAGGTATGCAGAAAATAGAAAAGAACACGTTGGGTGCATAATCCGTTGGATTAACACTCTGGATCAACACCAAAGAAGTCATAAACTGGTTTACCAACACCGAAAATAAGCCCGAATGCACCCTAATCCAGTTCGATATTGTCGATTACTACCAGTCAATATCAAAAGACCTCTTCACGACTGCCCTGGAGTTTGCTACGGTATATACAGACTTAACTGAAGAAGAAACAAACATTATTCTCAATGCAAAGAAATCTGTCCTCATCCATAATGGGGACCAGTGGATAAAAAACACCAATGACAACTTTGACATTACCATGGGATCTCTAGACTCTGCAGAATCTTCGGACCTTGTAGGTCTATTTATACTGTACAACCTAACCGCCCACCGTGAACTGGACGTGGGGGACATCGGGCTGTACAGAGATGACGGGCTCATGGTAGTGAGGAGCTCCACAAGCTTTAAAACAGAGAAAATTAGAAAGGTAATTTACAATGAATTCGGGAAACTAAATTTAAAAACAATAGTCAACACTAAATTAAAAAAAGTAAACTTCCTAGACGTAACCCTAGACTTAACTAACAACGTTCACCTACCTTACAGAAAACCTAACACTAATCCCTTGTACGTACACCCTAAGTCAAACCACCCCCCATCTATAATTAAGCATATACCCACATCAATAGAGAAAAGAATAAGTATGAACTCAGCAAATAAAGAAATATTCCAACAGCACAGTAGTTTTTACAACACAGCCCTGAAAAACAGCGGATACAAAAACTTTGACATAACCTATAGAAACGTTAGTACCAATAATATGAGAAACAGGAAAAGAAAAATCATCTGGTATACCCCACCGTACAACCAAATGGTCAGCACCAAACTAGGCCATAAGTTCCTAGCTTTAATTGAAAAGCACTTTCCCACTAATAGCAAACTTAGCAACATCTTTAACAAAAACACATTGAAACTAAGTTACAGCTGCACTGAAAATATAGAAAGAATCATAAAAAGACACAATAAGAAAATCCTAGAAAAACACGCATACCAAAACAGTAATAAAACACATAAACTAAAACTAGATAAAAATAACGAAAAATTATGCGATTGTAGAAACCCTAAAAACTGCCCGTTGGAAAATAAATGCCTCACAAAATCCGTGGTATACCAATGCACTATCTCATCCATTGAGAACCCTAACACTGATAGGATATACATAGGATCAACAAAGAATAATTTTAAAATTAGATGGAGACAACACAAGAGCTCTTTCAACAATATTCAAAATAGAAATCAGACATCTCTATCCCAATATTTCTGGCATCTAAAGGAAACGAATAAAACACCAAAAGTAAAATGGAAAATAGTAAATAGAGCAAGAACCTGTAGAACCTGGGATGACCCATGCCTCTTATGCTTACAGGAAAAACTACACATCATTAAATTCCTAAATAATGAAAAATTATTAAACCATAGGCAGGAGTTAACGGTTTTTTGCCGACATCAACAGACTTTCGCATTAGATAATTAGCATAAAAAAAAAAAAAAAAAAAAAAAAAACATAGCTAAGTAAAATTCTAAAAAGCTCAGTCAAACCCTTAAATAGGAAGAACCCCTTCTTGTCGTCGTAAAAAAAAAAAAAAAAAAAAAAAAAAAAAAAACCGAAATTCAATGCAAAGCGATCTGTATATTAAACACCCACTTAAATAAACAAATAAATAAATAGATAATCAGATAGACAAGAATAAGAGACAATTCTCCAGACACAGAACGACCGTAGGCGCGCCATAAAAATATTCTTCACTGGGAACCAACTAAAGGATGACCGTAAACATTAGCCTTGAAATGGATACCCTTTGAAATGGATACCCTACCCAACCTTAGCAAAACCTCTCAGAGGATGATGAATCTACTGATAAGAATTAACTCCCTGACCACTTAAAGAATGAAAATAGTATAGCCACTCCCACAATAACAAATTCTGTAAAAATACACGCAAACCGAGAGATAGCTTATTCCTAAAATTTCGCTTGAAGATGAAACGTGACTAAACACCTCAATCCAACTTAATTTTATTAATTATTTGGATGATTTCGGCTCACGTTTTTGAAACATGAGAACTCTTATGTAGCGAAGGAATCATATTTTTAAACAAAAAATATTATTATAATATATATATATATATATATATATATATAATTATCTATCACACCCTCTTAATATCATCTACGTATCTATTAATTTTACCATCTCTCGATCAGGTTGTTTATATATATATATATATATATATATATATATATATATATATATATATATATATATATCCTTTAATTACCTATCTCGAAGTGAATAAATGCAGCTTTCTAAATTCAGGTAGAGGGTTGAATATTTCTTCCACCTTAGGAAGATCGATATGAAAGGAGTTATATATATGCATAGTGCTATAAACACAAGTTTGTGTGTGTATATATATATATATATATATATATATATATGTATATATATATATATATATATATATATATATATATATATATAAACTCAAGTACATATATATATATTTATAAACACAAGTATATATATATATATATATATATATATATATATATATATATATATATATATATATATATACACTTCTGTTCATAGCACTATGTAAATATGTAAGTCGTTTCGTATCGATCTTCCTTTGGTGGAATATATATATATATATATATATATATATATATATATATATATATATATATATATATATATATATGTGTGTTCAGACAGCCCAATCTTTGATACCGTCGAGCTAATTAAATGGGTAGTTCTAGACAAACTCACTACCTCACTAACAATGTTGTAGATATTCTGTCTATAACAACAACATTAAAAGTACAAATATTCAACACCTCCTTCTGCTACGTGCATTGTTGTTATCGAACGTAGACAATTGTCGCCACCACATCTCCCTATCAGAAAAACAAGTTATTTTTTTTAAAGCAAAATTATCAAAAATATTTAGATTATTTATATTCGGACTCGTAATGAGAATTCGGAGAGCCGAGTTCGAATTCCAGTCGAGTTCATTATATTCACTTACGCACAAATACCTTTGGAAAGTGTATGACTCCATCTATTTCTTCTCCCCAGCTATGGGTTATATAGCAAGGCAGACTGGATTCATTAGCCTTGGTTGGTAGCCAATCTACTGTAGAAAGAAATGGCAACTTCCTGCGGGAATAATCTTCTGCCTCGTCAGTTATGTATCGAAAGATACATGATTGTCTAAGAGAGTATCACTTGTGACTCTTAACAGACTAATATTTGGCCTATATTCTTCTTGTATTTTAACTTACGCACTTCTTTTTTTTTTTTTTGCGAATGACAATAACGCATCGCATTATTCCTTACTATTGTTTAAACTGCTGCACAGGCTGGCTATCAAAACATTGGTGGTTTCTCGTCTAAATAAGTAAATCACTGTAAAATCATGAAGAAAGCGACAGAAGACCAATGAACTCTCAGTTGAATGAATGTATGAAAATTCACAGAATGATAAAATGAATAAATTCCTTGATACTAAGGATCGCATATATTTTGAAAAGACTTGACATTAAAAACTTTCCATTTGAAAAGCAATTAAATTTACATAATTGAGTTTTTGGTGAACAGTTTAAATCTAAAATTACCCCCACACATACACACGAACAAGCACACAAAAAAGAAAAATCTATAAAAAACAAAACAAAAAAAAAACACATAAAAAGCTTAGTCAAAGGGCAAGATAAATGAAACGCGGAGAAAGAAATAAGGAAAAATAAAATCCGAAAAAAGAAAAAAAACGAAAAATTAGTAAAAGAAAGAAGAAAAGGAAAGTGATAGAAGAATCTAGAAAAATAAAATAAAAATCAACAAAAGAAAAAAAAAAAAAGAAAAAAATAAAGGAAGTAAAAGGACAGAAAGAAAGACGAAAGAAAAAGTAAAAATACTACAAACAAACAAACACTACGACGACGACGACCACCACCACCACCACCAACAATAATAATAATAATAATAATAATAATAATAATAATAATAATAATAGTAATAGCACAAACTACCAAGTGGGTTAGAAACAGGCTGATTATATACAATACCTATAATACCAAACTCCCATCATCGCCGATTGAACCCCGATCTACCGCCAGTTACGATGAATTGATGTTGTCTCGAGGAGGTTCCGTGTTTTGAGAGATTATTGGGTCGTAAACTCACCCCTGACTTCAAATGGAACTCCTCCATACAATCCATTGTCAAAGAAGAAAAAAAAAAGCTGATCGGCTCCCTGTACCGCGTCAGAAAGTAAATGAACACTGGTTCTATCCTCTACCATATCAGAGCCAGATCAGGCTGAAAACAGATTACTGATACCATATCTTACCGAGCAAATTACTCTTTTTAAGAGTAATTTCACGTTATCTTATCATCTCTCAGACGCGTCTCTGTCCTTGGACAGTGTGCGCTCAGGGGTGACTCCGTCAAAGAACAGAGTCGCAACTGAGAAAATTATACTGAAGAGGTCCCCAGCCCTGGGGAACAGCTGCGCGAGGCCGCGCCCTCCGATAGCACCAGAGGGACGGATCGGTGCTCGCATCGAGGCCAGCGCAACCGACGGTTGCGGGGGATCAGGGATTTTTTGTTCCTTGGCCGGGTGCACACGCTCAGGCTCCCCACATTAAACTGACCTTGTGTCACAACCTGACCTCGTGGGGGTTTAACGGAGTTCAAACCGTATATGAACGCTTTTGGGTGACGGATTATTTTCCACTTTCCCACAACTCTCCCATAGGCATGATGTGGAGAACCACTCGCTACTCTATAGCTACTACTATAGAAAGAGCTACTACCATACAAAGAGCTTGGGCGGAATACATTTTTTCGTCCCGCTAGGTCTAACCTTTATAGCTAGGACCCCCAAAGCAACTTGCATTCCAACCGTTGAGAAGTAAGTTTCACTCGAACAAATATTCTGTGGAACCCAACACCAAAGAGGGTGTTTTCCTGATCACTATAATCTTAAGCTAGTCAAGTCTATGCTTAATACTAATTTCCCTCTCCTATCCGTACGAACTACGTCTTAACATAACCCTTTACAATGGGTAGCCCCTGGCCTTTTACCGGGTGAACTATACTGTAAAAAAAAAATAACAAAAGATAGACTCACGCAGTTAACAAACCTCTCTGGTCTTTTTAAAGTGAGTAGAGATTTATCCCTTGATTTTTTCTGAGTAGTGGGTTTCAGGTTCAGTATTCTCATTCTCTTTCCCATTAGCTTCTTGCATCATAGCGCCATTATCGCCTTGCTTGGTGTATTGACTAAAAAATAGCCAAATAAATAAATAAACTCAAATCATAAATAAGAAGAAACACTTTCGGCTTATATATTTTTTTTTATTTCTGTGGCAATAACTATGCAAATAAATAAATGTTTTAATCTAATTCAAAATCGTATTTTCAAAAGATCCTTTTCTTTCTTCAGATTAACTCTGTATTTATACACGGGGGAGGGAACTCATATCATATCATGACGTTATAAAGGTTTTTTTTTTTTTTTTAAATTGACTCCGGAAGCAAGTGGTGTAATCTGTTTTTTCATTATTAAGAAAATTCTCAAAAAAACAACACATGATTAAACCGCTGAATATGCCATCGGATGAAAGATAACTTCCCAGGAAAACCGGAACTATTACATCCTGGTCCACGCATGCGTATAAAATAATTCTACTATATATTAAGTATCTAATATATTCGTATTCTGCTGAAACCTTTCGACACATGAAAGCATTTATATTGAAACAGGCATATTTCAAATCGAAGTGTAAATTTCTCAAAAATACTAAGATAGTGCTAACATGTTTTATCTACGACAGTGACGTTATTCAATGCTTGAAAACGATTCGGATGAACGAATGTATAGGAGTAAAAAGAGAGGAAAAGTATGGAGTTTTAAAAGCTTATTGAAAATTTTGCCCGGATGTGTAAGAATTATCAAAAATTGTAATAATAAAATAAAAATTAAACAGACTTTTCTGTTGAATTTAAATAATCTTGTATATATATATATATATATATATATATATATATATATATATATATATATATATATATGGGGGGGGTAAAAAGTGAAATAGAAGGCGAATCGTGGCCTGACGATTGCATCCAGCATGAAACAGACTATCGCCTCAAAGTGTTGACGTCTATGTTCACTTTTATATTTACACACGCTCTATCTCTGATATTGAGCACTTAACTCTACCATCGTATTCGACGTATGAAGGTCAAACAGCTCAGTTCCTAGCAACCGACAGCCAGACACCAGCACATACTATTTACTTATAATGGTAAAGTCCTTGTGTAGAATCAACCCCACTTTTGGAAGAGCTGAATAGAGACCCGGTGAACTCCGTGCCACAAGGTCTCCAAACGACCAGTTGCCATCCAAGGCTATTGAACCCAGTCTATCCTGCTGGGTTCTATAGCGTTAGAGGGCAAATGATCTAAGAGAAGGACAACTCTGAATTCAAAACCAGCGGAGGTTTTTTCAGCCGGGTTTCGCTCCTAGCTAGAGGCAACCGGACTTTTAGCCACACTGATGAACTTAGTCTGTAATTTACAATAATTTGAATTGTTTTCTTCCAAAATGCTAGAATGTAGACAAAAATCACCGAGAAATACTGAGACGGTAGAAAATATTGTAAGATACCTCCAGTAACACAAATGAACTAGAAAAGACGCCTTAAGTAAAGAACTCCAAGTGAGTCAGTAAAAGCCAGTCGCAGTCTGTCCCAGGCTCGCGACAAGACAAGACCTCCGTCTTCGGGCAGAGGGTGACAAGACTTCCGTCTTCATGCGAAGGGTAACTCAGTCGGGTTCCTTTTCGAATAGAAACTCGGCTGAAAAAAAAACCCCAAAAAACAGACCAGTTCTGTACCCGACCCCACTTTTGCGCGGGCTGAGTAAATTATGACAAGTGGCCCGGTGGAAACGCTCGGGTTCCCCACTTAAATCTCAACCTTGTATCATATCTAGACCGCAGTAGGACGACCGGTAAGTACCAGTCTGTCGGAAGCAGGCAGTACGCTCTCTGGCTCGCGATTGTCAAGCTCTCTGTCTTTGGGCAGTTGGGGTTGTGTCTCCAAACAGAGATCCAACTGAGAAATAACAGACATTGCACTTGCGGGGCTGGGTAAATTTTGACAATTAGGCCGAGTGTATGTGCTCGGTTTCCTCACGCTATACCCTGTGTCACATGTCGTTTCAGTGAAGAGACTGGGCAAATACCAGTCCGTTGGGGTCAGTTTGGAAGAAATCTAATGGCGTCACGATGAGTCGTCTAAGCAAGAATTATGACAGTGGCAGCGCGGGTTCGAAACTCCTACGGATTAGGCAAAAAGTACTCTATTTTGATTCGGCCTGACGGCGATAAATTAGAACCACTTTGACCTAATTTTTCTTCTCTCAGTGTGTGTAACAAAAAAAAAAAAAAACAGAAAAACAACAACAAAAAAAAAACAAACAGATATTCTTCAAATATGGAAGAATTATTAGACTAAGTTTAAAAATACAAAAAGAAAGAAAAAGAAACAGGTATTGGAACTCCAGAAAAACAACAGAATTTAACTGAAATCGTAAGAAATACCAGTGGGACATAAAAGAAATACTGTTAAACTAAAGCAAGAAAAAGTTCTCACGGAAAAATTCGTACACAGCGTTGCGACGGAAAAATAATTACAGAAAAAAGAGAAAATATCTTTATGTTAAAATAAATAATGTGACTGTAAAAATACAATTAGACGCAGAGAATTGATATCACTTTAATCAACGAAGACACAAAGGAAGCAAACGGAAAAAAATCAAAAAAAATTTTGAAAACCGCACGTATCGTTGTCATGTGAGAAATTACTTGTTATTGGTGAAATGAGGTGTAACGTTTTATTTTGTAACATGTGTGTAAAAGATAAAGCTTATCTGTTAAATATACTACAAACCAATTTGGTACGAACGGGATGAAATTATTTGACTAGTGGGATTTACCTATAAATATTTATTGCAAAATTTTGTGTGGACAAATTACCAGTTAAAAAGAAAATGTGAAAATTTAAATAAAGAATTGACAACAAGGTTTTTCTGTACTTTCTGTCGGATGAGTTGAGTCGTTGTCCAAAGTCAAAACAAATTTTCAAGAAAAAAAAATGGTCGACGCCATTGTTTAAACCGAAACGTAGGATACCGCTGGCAGCATTGCATGAAGTCGACAAAGAACTAGACAGAATTGTAAAATTAGGTGTAATTAGAAAGATTGGTCATTTTAAAATGGACAGCACCAGCAGTGTATGCAAAGAAAAAAAATAACAAAATTCGTGTTTGTGCTGATTTTTCGACAGGGTTGAACAAATATTTATAATCCCATAACCAATCATTACCAATATCTGTCTATATTTCTGAGATGAGGAATTATGCATACTATTTACATTATTCGGACTATTTTCCTCATCTTTGCCGCCATATTTATAACAACGTTTCGGTCGTTGTACGCTCCGGCCTTCTTCAGTTGGTTGGAATGTCGAACTGAACCCTTTATTTCGCTCACTGTCAAGGATAGATGGCATAGTGGATAAAGGCGTTGGTTAGATTCAGTGACAGGACCCAAAGAGTGTGACTTCAATACATGGTTAAGGCAGTGGAGTACTTGTATAGGGGGGTATTAACAGGAGATAACTCATATCTGACATCCATTAAACATGGCACGTGGAACTAGAACAGTCTACCCAGGTGAGCAAAATAAAAATTTCAGTTCGACATTCCAACCACCTGAAAAAGGCCGGAGCGTACAACGGCCGAAACGTTGTGATAAATATGGCGACAAAGATGAGGACAATAGTCCGAATAATTTAAATAGTAACCATTACCTAGTCCTGTGGAAACTTTTGCGAATTTAAACCGCGGAAAACTGTTTTCGAAGATGCATCTTTCTGAAGCATTTTTGCACATACAGATTGAAGAAGACTGTTTAGAGATAATAACTATAAATACACACTGGCGGTTGTAAAAATTGAACCGACTTTCTTTTGGGATAATAGTGGCTCCACCTATATTTATACAAGCGATGGATACTATGCTTACAGATTGTGATATCGCAGTTGCTGCTATGGATGATATATTAATTAAAAGTGTATCTAAAAAAAAATAAAAATAAAAACATTCCGGTATGCAAAAAAGAATTTTGAAAAAACCATACGAGAGTACTGGTTCAAACTTAGCGAATTGCTTTTGCCTCAAATCAAGTACCGATAAAGTGCCTCGCATTCAGACAGGCCGCTGTCTGGCTTGCGTTTGTCAAGGAAGTTGGGTAAATTTTGACCATTGGCCCGAGTGTAAGCTCTCGTGTTCTCTACACTAAATTTGACCCTGTGTCACATGTTGTCTCAGTCGGGAGGCTAGGTAAATACTAGTTCGACGGAATCAGTTAGTCAGCAATCTCCCTCGCGAATGTTAAGTTCTCTGACTCGGGCAGATTACGTCTCAGTCGGAACTATGTATACAGAGGGAGATACGGCTGAGAAAAAGAGGCGATAAGTGTGCCTGATCCCGCGGTTATGAGTTAACAATTAACCCGGGTGGAAACGCTCGGGTTCCCGACAATAATCTTGACCTAGTGTCACGACTCACCTCAGAGTGGGGATTGAGCAAATAACGAGTTAGTTGAAGTCAGGCAGTCTTCTGTCTGGCTCACGATTATCAAGAATCAACTGGCTGAAAGTATGGAGATACTTGTCACCTCTCCTTACTCAGACCGCTGTATACGGATTGAAGGCCGGCTGAGAAAAATAGACAACGCAATGAGCCCAAATCCGCAGTTGCGGGGGTTGGGTAAATTTTGACCTTTGGCCCAATTGTAAACGTTCGGGTTCCCCACGCGAAACTCAACTTCGCGTCACATCTCGTCTCAGTGGCGAGACTTGGTAAATACCAGTTAGTTGTTGTCAGTCGGGAAGAAATCAAATGAAGTAGCCTAAGAAAGACATAATAATATAAGATCTAGGATATAAAGCCAGTTCAAGACTTACAATCATTAACAAATATAAATTAAGTTGTTCAGTAAGAAAACAAGAGAAAGCTATAAATTACCGAATAAAAACGAAGACATCAAATACCGGTAATTCACTAACCAAATGCCGACAATTTGGGTTTCGTGCGTGAGGACAGATCCTCAGAATCAAAGCCTGAAAAGTGAGGACACGAAACAATGCTTACGAAAAGTTGTTGCGTTTGTTGATTCTAATTTTATATATATATATATATATATAGTAAACCGTTAGTATGTAAAAGCAAGTCCTATTACTAAAATATAGAATGTGAAATATGTCAAAAACTTTCTCACAAAAGGGCGCTCAATATTTATGTTCATAAAACAGAGAAAATTTTCTTTACAAAACTTTAAATTAATTAAAGGTCTCTTAATTCCAAATGTAAAGTTAGAGAGAAATTTCTGTGTATATATGAGTGTGTGTATATATATATATATATATATATATATATATATATATATATATATATATATATATATATATATATATATATATATGTGTGTGTGTGTGTGTCAAAAACTATAACTATAATGATAAAACAGAGTTTTAATGTATCCTATAGTTATGGGTTAAAGTCCCCGATATCAGGAACAGAGCCTATGCAAAAAAGTGGACATTGAATCTAACACCCACAGGAGATAGATGTATATATATATATATATATATATATATATATATATATATATATATGTAGATATCTTACCATTAATAGTCCCTACATTTCTTCTACTGCCAGTTTTACAGACAGTATTATCTATTATGACAAAAGGAGAAACAATGTATGAATAAATTATCTCTCTCCCTCTTTAAATTTAATTTTGCAATTAAATTAAAAACATTAGTTCCATTTCATCCTCGAGCGAATTTTGGAGTAAATTATTTTTTAAATTTACTGAGTTTTAACTTTAAGGGATATTCATTCAGTTTAGGTACGGCTGAGGTTGTATTATTCAACGAGTTTTGCATCCGGTAAATTCATGTCGTCTGATTTTTTTTTTTTTTTTAAATAAATTTTATTGTTAACGGCAAAAATTCTTTCGTTTTTTTTCTATTTGTACACTTAAAGTTTTTTGTGGGGTGTTTGGGTTAGAATACGTTTTATTTAATTACTATTTTAAAATATTTTTCCTTTTAATTTTTAATAGACTATATTTCTTTTTAAAACAAGTAAATGTAATTACTTCCAGTATATACAATTATTTTTCCATATCAAATATAAGTATGTATATTACCAGGTGACATTTGTTTTTAATTTTATATTTCAAAATATTATTTAAGGAAAATTTTTTGACAATGATAGCAAAAAATAGCTATTTCATTTCTCTGATTCAGTAATTTTTTTATTTTTTATATTTTATATATAAACATAGTAATATATATTTTTTCAGGTATGCACAAAGGACATGGGTCATTTATTGGCTTACATATTTTAGATTTTCTTATTAATTTCTATTTTTCTTTAGGTGTTTTGTTGGATTCTTTTTAGTGTCAGAAGTACATTGAGGCATATTTTTAGGTTACAATTCTTTTTATTTTATTTAACTACAATTTTAAATGATGTTTAAGTTAGAATACGTTTTATTTTACTACAATTGTAAAATATTTTCACTGTTAATTTTAATAGAGTATATTTCTTTTAAAAACAAGTATATGTAATAGAATTACTTACATTATATAAAATTAATTTTTAATATCAAATATAAGTATGTATATTACAAGGTCGGATTTTTTAATTTTATTTTTAAATATTGTTCAAGGCAAATCTTTGACAATGACGGCAAAAAATAGCTATTTCATTTCTCTGGTTCAGTAAATTTTTATTTTTTATAAACTTAATAATATATAACTTCTCATGTAATCCTATATATATATATATATATATATATATATATATATATATATATATATATATATATATATATATATATATATATATATATATATATATATATATATTATCTATTTTTCTCAACTATATCCTGATTAGTATTATCTTGCATGAAGCTACAAGTAGCGGATATATGGATTTACTTGTAATTCTTTAGTTGTTTTTTTTCCTTTATCTGTGCATCGTAATGTGTTATTCATTTTACATTGGACATTAATTTTGCATCGCAGATATTTTACCACATAATATACTCAAACACAAACACAAAACACACACTCACACACATACCTGTGTGTGCGTGCTCGCTCGCATACTCACACACACATACGTGCATATGTATATAGCCGAGTTCGAATTCCAGTAGAATCCATTACATTCACTTACGTGCCTATACCCTTGGGAAAGGTGTGAATCCTCTTCTTCTCCCTCCAGCTTTGGGTAAATAGCAGGAAAGACTGGCTTCTATAGCCTTGGATGGCAACTGGTCTAGAAGAAGGACAACTCTGAATTCAAAACCTTCGCAGGGTCGTTTGCGGACCTTGTGGTACTTAGTGCACCAGGTCTCTGAATTCGGCCCTTCAAAAAGTGTGCCTATACACTTCTGGTCAAAATCTTAAGTCCAGATACAAAAGAATTAACAAAATGTAAATTACTGTTACTTTAAACGAAATATATTTGCGAAATACTATTTACATTTAATTAGAAAATATAGTTTATCAAGAAACATTTAATTGAGTAATTTAAACAAACGTTGAAAAATCATTTTTTGGTTGGTCATAAAAATAAACCATGTAAATAATAATAGAAAATACAGAACAAATAAGTTACAACGACAATTTAATATTCAGAAATCCTCCATTTTTGAGATTTTTTTCTAAATTTTGCTTTAGGATGCTTATTATAAATTTCTGCATGACGCTGCTCGGGATGTTCGCTCAGGCAGCATAAACTGCAGCACAAAGAGCATCCACAGTTTCAAATTGCGATCCATGTTTATAATCATCTTTTGCGATCCATCCCCAAGCATTCTGGAAAACACGGAGGATTGCTCAAAAGCTGAATGGTATTTTCCATAAAAAACGCCTTCGATTCTCTAGCGTTGTGGATTCCAGCATTTCCTGCTGGAAAATCCAGTTTTCTCCACATATACTAGGGCCTTCATTAATTAGTGATACCTGAGTTAACCTGTCAATGCAACTATCAGCTGTTTGACGACCTTTTTTAACTCGTGTAACTCAAGAGTTCCATTGTACGAAAATGAACCCTAGACCGTAATTGAACCACCTTCACTGTTATGTGTTGAGAAAATTTCTTTTGGGACATCTTTTGCATGCCAGTAACGCTGAAAATCGTCTGGGCCATCAAGATTTAATATTTCCTAGTTCTAAAACAACACTTTCTTACATTTAGCCACATTCTAAGTTTGATAATCAGAAGCAAATTGTAAAAAGGAGGTTTTATAGCAAGGAAGAAGCGGAGCCTCTGCAACTGTTTCACATTCTTAAACCCTTTCTTATTTTAATGCGGTCGAATTGTTCGAAAGTGGCATTCAGCATCTGTATTCGCTTTTATCTGATTTTATGTTAGGCTTGAACCTCTCTTAACGTCTCGCATCTCTCTAGAGATAGTGAGATTCTACCGAGGCGGCCGCTTGATGTTTTAGAAGCATACGGATCAGGATTTTTATGAAGTTAGCAATGACAGTTCTGCTATGGCCAATTTCATTGCAATGGGTCGTTGCAAAAGACGAATTCTTCGAAGTTCAACAATCCTGTTCGAACTTTGTTAAAATTTAACTCTTAGCCATTATAAAATCTGAAATTTAATATTGGAAATGATCTAAGTAGATGTCTATACGCCTGAAGCTATGAGCACACTGACAAGTTCTAACGATTTTTCCCAGTAATTTCCATTCCACACATAGTCTTCTCTTTAGGACCAACCAAAAATTATTTTTCAATGTTTGTTTAAATTAATCAGTTAAAAGCTTAAAATTTTCACTTATTACCTAGCCGTATGATTTTGACTAGGGCTCTGTATATATATATATATATATATATATATATATATATATATATATATATATATATATTTATATATAATGGATTCTCCCGTCTGTTTCGACGTATGAGGAACTAACAGCTTATTGATTGTTATGAAAGTTTGTGCGATATTCCTAAGTGGCATTTAAGACCTGCTAGTGATTTACAAAGATGGCCACATATGCAGCAAGTGTGAGGATTGTGAGATAAGATTACTGTTAGATTGCCTGACCTTTCAGATCTTGCTCTCGCTTCTTGAAGATGATTCAGACAAGCAGATTGAAAATTGCTGAGTCCACTAAAGCACGTTGATCTCCATTCTACCCGCTCCAAGGCTAAGCGCTCAAGGGTGTTATGTGGGATATTGACTGATATATATATATATATATATATATATATATATATATATATATTAGGTTGGTGCAAAAATAATGACGTAATAATGTCGTTTTTGACTTATTTTTAAAAACGACATTATTACGTCATTATTTTTGCACCAACCTAATATATATATATATATATATATATATATATATATATATATATATATATATATATATATATATACTGCATACATATAAAAAAAATGTCCCCATTATTCAGTACAGCTGTTTAGTTGTTTGGGAATTTGCCGTACCAAACTGAGCTCTCTGGCTTCCGAAACATGGTGCAGTCACCGATATATCATTTATGCTTTGTAATGTTACCGTTTATTGTGAATTTTCTATTATATTGTTCTTTTATTTTTGTGGTGTTGGTTGATGGGGAAGGAGGCTGGTATCCATCGATCACTTCCTCTGGCGTTTGAGGTTTGAACTTTACAGGCGGATTAATGATGGTCATTTATCAAATAACGCTAAGCTCAAAAAAAAAAAAAAAAAAAAAGAAAAAAAAGAAAGAAATGTTCCATGTTGTACGGAGTTTCTTGATAGGCATTCATGCGTGAATATATTTGGTGTTTCATGACGTTCTTTTTGAACAGTCGATTAATTCCTGCTTAATAAGTCGGAATTTTCAATCTCCCTTCCCCACCAGGCAATAACTGAAAATTATATATACATTTTTTTTTCAGTATTTATTTTTATTTTGTCCGAAGGAAGATTTATCAGCTCTCTGTATCAAATTTCTTCTTTCATAAAAGTAATTTCCATGCATAAAACAAAATCTTGTATAATTTCTTCATTAAGATAAAAAAAACAACTTTTTTTACAACCATTGCAGACAAGATTGTTCCCTTGATAAGGAATGAGAAGGTGAAAAATATGATAATTCTATACAGACATCGAGAGGAATAGAAATTTCTACATTAAATGCGTGTGTTTTTTTTGTAGATATTCCGTAAACACAGCTTAAGATTTTTTTTGTAATCATTTCACCTCATGCAAGGCAACAAAGCCACTAACACCCAGAGGGTTACTGAATTTGATAGAATATAATAAAATAATTATTATGGAACGAGAACGATAAAAGAACAGAGTTTATGAGAACAGAAAATAACGATTGATATTACATTTAAAATTTTTTAAGTTGACTGGAAAGGATAAATCTTGAAAAGAGTTCAACAGGTGAGAAGTGTGAGAAGAGAAAATATTAACTTGCAGTTAGATCTATCTATTTGATGTCTGTGCGAGATTCCTAAACGAGTCACTCGTTTCGCTTGGTAGTAGATTGGCGTCTTTTTGAAACTGAAATCGTAAAGAGTCAATGTTAGTTATTCATCTTTGAAATAGCGTGGATTAAACATGCTGTATCGGTTAAAAGTTTACAGTTGTTAAGAAGATTAGCACAGATTATTTGCGACTCTAAATGCCATTAAAAAAATATATATGATTTCATAATTTTCCAGGAGTCAGAAAGGAACCCATCTTGATTCGTTTAAATGAAATTTTATTTGCTTACCTCCGTCAGCCAATAACAAATGTTGAGTTATGTTGATCTTTTAAATATATATAAAGTGTATAAAATATAATAAAGATTGTTCAGCATTTGTCTATATTTCTGAAAGGAGGTATTATGTACAATATTTACATTATTCGGACTATTGTCCTCATCTTTTTCGCCAGGTTTATCACAACGTTTCGGCTGTTGTACACTCCGGCCTTCTTCAGGTGGTTATTTCGATCGGTGTTCTAGTTCCACGTGCCAGAAGGACCCACGGCACAGTGGATAAAAGGGATAAAGGCGTTGGTTAGATCCAGTGACTGGAGCCAAAGAGTTGTGAGTTCAAAACCTGGTTAAGGCAGCGAAGAACTTTCAGAGTGGAATTAACAGGAGATAACTGGCATCTATTAGACATAGCACGCAGAACTAGAACTGTCTACCCCAGTAAGCGAAATAAAGGGTTGAGTTCGACATTTCAAACGCCTAAAAAATGCCGGAGCGTACAACGGTCGCTACGTTCTGATAAACATGAGGAAAAAGATGAGGACAATAGTTCGAATAATGTAAATCGATTGTTCAGCGTTTACTATGAATAGGACGGCCGATGTTATAAAAAGCTTCCTGCAATGTTTTTTTTTTTTTTTTTTTTTCTAACGAAATGTTTCTTTTTCATAAAACGTAGCTTTCGGAAAGTAACTTTCCCTATCGAAATGTGCCTTCGGATTTCGCTGACATATTTTCCGTTTCCCGAAAATGTATGTTTTTTTTTTAATCATTGATTGACCGATTTCATTAAATTTATACGGCTTATACGCATTTGAAGGTTATTTAATGCCAGAAAATATATTTAGAATGTAAGTTTTTTTGTTTTGTTTTTTGGATAAAAATGTTTTAGAAAATACCATACACACCATCAGTCGTAGTTGCTACAATATAACTTGTAGTCGGTACGATGTTATTTGTAATCGGTATTATAATAAAAACTGCCGACCATAATTGGTTGGATGGCTTTTTTTTAGCGGCATATCAACCTCTATAGGTTATTTAATGCCGTAATCTAAATAATTTGAGCACAATTTTATTTTATTTATTTATTTATTTATTTTTGGATAATAATAGTTTTAGTGTTACAAGTCTTACTAATTAACGCATAGCTGAGGGAAAGAAGAGGCGGAAACATACCTTCCGCAAAGGTTCTCGTGCGTAAATGAATACAGTGTAACCCGGATATAAGAGACTCGGATATAAGAGAAACTCGGATATAAGAGAGATTTTATCTGGTCCCAAATTAGAGCCTGTGTTAATGTATATATAATAGACCAAACCCGGATATAAGATAAACCCGGATATAAGATAATCTGGCTCCGGTCCCGGCAACTCTCTTATATCCGGGTTACACTGTATAACGAACCGGACTTGAATTTGAACTCGGGTCACCGATTAACAATTCCGAAACCACCCACACATGTAGCACCTGGTATTCCCAAGCTGTTATCAAACTAGGTATTGACCAAGCTTGACGTTGCTTAACGTCGGTGATCGTTCAGGAACTGGTGTTTCAACGTGATATGGGGTTAAGTGGAATGATTTTTAAACTCTTCAAAAATATTATCTGTGTATAGTACGACTCCATATTTATAGCCTAAATAACTGTTCATAAAAAAAATGGCACTCTAGTCAAGTACATACGCTTAATATCTGTTTTATTACGATTTCATGTTTATGGCGTCCTTTGTTTTCCTAAAAGAAATGAATCACGAATAATATTCTTTTCAGAACTTTATTTTTTATGACTTGATTCAGTCTTAATTTAAAGTCGTTGTTTGTCAACAAAGATCCAATATCCCTCAGTTCTTCTTCGTTGTAATACTCTAAAACTGTTGCATTGTGTGCCTCTGATCAAACACGTAGAAAAGTTTTGTTGAGATCAAACGGTAAATATTCGATATCGCTTTATTCTTCTAGGTTATCATACTCCAGACTCTGCTGCTTTGTGATCAAAAGAGCATATGACTTTTGTTGAGATCAAATTGAAGAAAAAGTGATTTTTTTTTTTAATGTTGGCAACATTTGCTAGCTCACTTAATCTTTGCAAGGAGCGAAACTGCAGGTGCATTTTAAAATAGTACATGGTTTTCTATATTTTCCACCTGCAGATAACTATTGACATTTCTGGATTTTATTTTCTGTTTTTTTTTATGTTTCACAATTACGTCTCTTCCTTCCTTTTCTGTTTAAGGATTTACTCTGGCTGTAATTTATTGTGTGTGAGCGATAATGTTTTTCCGAAAAGTTTGACTGAATACTAAAAAAAAATAAATTCTGAGACTCTGGATTTGCTTCCTTTTTTTTTTTTTTTTTTTTTTTAGTGTCAGGCATACTGGATGCCCAAAATTATCTGTACCACACGCACTGTTTACTGTATTAATTACAGATATGATTTATCAATAAACCACTTTAGCTATTAAAGAAATATTGTGTCAAATGACATATAGTTTGGTCTTTTTAATGTACATCACTTTGTCTTTTCAGTTCTTTTTAGTTAAATGTGCTCATTATTAATCCTTGATGCTTAGAAAAGAAATTACAACGTCGAGCCAGGTCAGTAGAGACCAAATCAGAATAAAGTCCCGCGGAGTTACCGTCAGTCACTTATGTGCCACGCGTGATATACGCATAGGCGATCATGTATCTTTCGATACATGACTGCCGAGGCAGATTTTTTCCCCACAGTAGGTTGCTATTTCTTTCTGCGTTAGACCAGTTGCCATCCTAGGCTATAGAATCTGATCTGTCCTGCCATTTACCCATATCTGTGTGGAGAAGAAGAGGATTCACACCTTTCTCAATGGTATTAGCACGTAAGTGAATGTAATGGATTCGACTGGAATTCGAACTCGGCTCTCCGATTCCTCAATCTGAGCCGATATCCATTACACCAGCATATGAAAAAGAACCACTAACGGGTGTTAGAATCTGTGCTCGGAAGTTTAAGGATAGACAAACTAAAAACAAAAAAACAAATTAAGCACATAACAAAAAGAGGCCATCTGGATACATTTAAATAAAAACTTTATTTGCTTACCTACATTAGCGAACAAAGCCTGCTGAGTTAATTCCTCTTTTAATGTTTTATGACTTTTTAAAAAATTGGACATCCTCTTGTTTGAGCTAGTGATCAATAAAAATGTGTTTTCTAGAATATTTAGACAAGTATTTTAAAACTTTTTCTAGATGTTCCAAATGTAAATAAATACGATTTCGTAAGCTGAGTTAAAATTATTTTATAAAATAATTTTTTTTTTTTTTTTTTTTAAATAAATTAATCAAAAGTGTGTGTTTATAGTTTATTTGTATATACAATATATCTTTTTTTTAATTTTCTATTCTTGAGTTTGGTAATAACGAAAAATATTCTGCATACTTCGAATGCCAGACAGGAATTTGAAAATTTAAAGTTTCCCGATCTAATTCTTGTAGATATTATTAAAGCCTAAACAGACGTTGTCCCGAATTTTGTAGCAATTTTGAAAATTCTGGAGAACATACCACAATTTGGTATATTTTTTTTTTCTCTTTTAATTTTTTGTCGCTTTACAGACTTTACTCGCTCCTTATGAACATTGTTCACTCTGCGTATTTAGTCAGCCAATCCTCTTCTTCTATGTGTCATGTAGCTTCAGGATGTGGGCATCTACGGCCCTCCACAATTTTCCGTCGTTTGTAGCTTTTATTATTATTATTGTATTTTTTTTTTTTTTTAGAACTCTTCTACTCCCTCTTCTGGCAACAATTTACAAAGGCTCGTTAGGTAAGTTATTAGCTGTTTTTCTCTGTCCAAGTATGCATTTAATATGGCCTGTGAATATCAAGTTTTCTAAGCCTAATATCCTCCTTATGTGCCCTAGAAACTTTCACTTGATTATTTCTGATTATATGTTTCCTTTTTATTTCCATATCCTCAGCATATTTATGTAAACCACTTTTTTGTTACTTCAAATCTCATTTTCACCCGTTCTTGTTGGCTCAATGCTCTTCAAGAGATTCACGCGAATATGATTCCCGGTGTATTAAAACGCTTCCTGCCTTTTTCCTTTTTTTCTAACTAAAAGCTTCTGTTTTATAAAAAGTAGTTCATGTATTTTTTAACATATGAGCAGCATATACAAGGCTCAAGTGCCTTTCGGAGTAGAAGATTACTGAAGGATTTTATTGCATGAGTGATAAGATTAAGAGGTTAGTGGTGGTGTTTCGAGGAAGGATAACGGTAAACACTAGACTTCAACATGTTAGAACTGGACGGGAAAGCATTAATCTTAGAAGCTGTCTCGATGAAGTAGCCGTTTGGGGAAAGAAACCTTTCGAATTGGACTCATTTCTCTTCTATAAAAATATGTAGGGATTAAGAGTAATTCACCTCAAAGTACCTAGCAAGGAGGGTTATAGCTCTGGTGGTTAGAACTGGGGGAAATGTGGGATGTATCCCGTCTGAAGATTTACCATGGAAATAATTACAGAATAGTAACGGTCTCACGTGGTTTCGCCTGAGGGAAATGGGCTGTATTGTGGAAAATAATTAATCCCCCACAATTCCACGTAGATGTTTTTATTCTCTATGAAACGTGCAAGTCGACAGTGCTCCATTTTTGGCCTTATCTGTTTCTTTGTACATGTAGAATGGTGTAATGGATGAAGGTTTGGTGTGTAAAATCAGAGAGCCGAGTTCGAATTAACGTTGTATTGATTGGTTGGTTATGTTTAGCGGCATATCAACCTATGAATTCACTGCTTAGCTGTAGACAAAAATCGGATGAAACTTTTTGGCAGATCGTTACTGTAAAACAGAGGGTTCAACCGTGAAGCCATCATTGCGGGACGTCGGAATTGATTTCTTGGAGGACTGATAACAAACAACAACCTTTATGCAACGGCACGTTAGAAAAGAGTTGATAATATTGAAAATATTTTCCAGGATGTTCATAACTGTAGAACGTACGTAGCATCCCTCTCTGCTAAACCATATCAAATACTATCGATATATCTTATATGATCACCCTTTTTATGTATCGATTGTGTAATGTTCATTGATTTTGCAATGCTGATGGGATAATAGCAATGGTCTGATCCGCTCGTTATACTTATGTTTTGTCGCTCAAGTGTTTTTTTCCTGATCAACAATCTTCTACAGTCACAGAGATTTTACGGAAGATACTAATGAAGCTAATGACCCACATTCTTGAAAACAGGGCGTACACTTGACAAGTTCAACAATCTTGGGAACGATTTCTCCTTCAAGCAGAGTTTAGACAATTTTTTGTGATGTCAACGAAGACTGATTACCACTTTTGTAATGTCGACGAATATTCGTTGTGACTTTCATAATGCTCGTTGTAGTAGAGACTTTGTAATCGCAGATACAACTATAGTAACGCTGTTGCACAATGCTGGTGTCAGACGCCTTCGAATAACACCCTCACTAATATTACTTGCTCGCTCGAATAGTAACCAATAAATAGTAATCAGTAAAGTGATCAAAATGAAGAAAAGGTATAGTGCATAGAGAATAGCGACCCGTATAGTAATAGAGGATAGTATAGAAATAGTGATTCGAATAGAGAAATAGTGTAATGAATAGTATAAAGAAATGCGATACGTATAGTAATATAAGATAGTGCTGAAATAGTGATCTAAGACGCGAATCTAATTCCCATATATACATTTTCTTTGCCATCAGGTGAACTATTTATTCAAAATAGGATTGCCTGTGTTTTCTCTCTGGTGATCTGTGTTCAAACTCCAGTGTCGGCAACGACACATTAATCCTATATACCACAATTTTGTTATGATCAGGGATAATATTATTCATTTTGATTTTATCTGAACCAGTAGAAATCCTTGGCTGTGATAGATATATATTTGTGTTCTGTGAGAGGGAAAAGTCGGGGTGACGATACACTTTGCCGTCTAAATTAGAGTTAGAAGCAAAGTTCTTTGCAAAGAACATTGCTTTATCTGACGAGGATGAGATAATCCCAACGCTATTCAGGATAGTGGGAATTAGCGATTTGCTTCTATTGAGAATTTGGTTAGAAGTTTTCCGAATCGTCCAGGATCCAAGTCGTTTGAATTCTAACTAGGCTTTGACTGCTTGTGTATAGTTCCACATTGCTCATTGCTAGGACACACTTGCAGTAAACTCGAGTAGATTTTATTGCAAGTATCCCCCACGCAGTTCTATGCTATACAGATTGTAGTGGTGGTCACGTTGAGCTATGAGTGCAGCACATTCAGTATTAAACTAGGGATGGCTATTCAGGTTATGTTGGAAATTTATTTAGCTTACAACACTTGCCAGAAAGGATAGATTTCAGAGATGAGGTCGGTAGTTCTGGAGGATCTACACAATGAGAAGAACCCAGTCATGGCTGTCAGACATTTTCTGTGGTCACATCATCCTTTACATCTGGCTACCTAACTAGCCTAACGGAAACACGCATGATTATGTGTGGGGTGCAGTTGAGCTGGAGACCAACGAAACTCCTTGTAACACCAAAGATAAAATGAAGGCAAGAATTATGGCAGCATTCACTAAATTATAAAGGTGACCGACCAGAAAATTTGCAGGAGATTCCGATGTCATCTGGAAGCTGTTTTTGAAACAAATGGCGATCTTATTAAATATATTTCTCTTTAGCATTTCAAGATATTTTCGTGTAATCATCGTAAAAAAAGATCTGTTAAAATGCGACGTCAGTGATATTTTTTATTCCTTCGTAAGTTACACTGCAATTTATCCATCGCAACTTATTAAAACGTAAAAACGTAAAAAATACGTCAAAAAACGACATTATTACGTCATTGTTTTTGCACCAACCTAATATATATATATATATATATATATATATATATATATATAGTGCGTGTGTGTGTGTGCAAGAGAGTGAGAATGTGTGTTGTTCTTTGGAGATGGAAAGATTGTAATGACAATCCAGACACATTTAGAAAATAAAATCACAATCCAAGTGTTCCAAGCTATGGAATTCAAGATAGATACCTTTGCAAAACAGAAACAATGATCTGGAATTCAAATAAAAGCAATGATGCTACGCACACTGAAACTATCATAAAAAATAGTGAATTTGGAATTACCACATACTAAACTACTATATACTAAACAAGTGTCTCGGTGTATTATGATTAATTTAATAGAATATATAAAGAAAGTGAATGTAGAACAGTGTTATGGTGCTGGTTAGGACCAAGGAAGAACAACACGAATACAAGAGTAGAAATAGCGAAGGTATATTACACGAAATAATAATACAAGATGTGGAAGGTGTTAGTATGACTGTCAGTCTGGTTTGGAGTGAACTACTATTGGCTCGACTCGATTCGGAATCTAGTCACCCCCCACGAGGGTAGTATATGGCACAAGGCCGAGTTTAACGTGGGTTTCCCGAGCCGGTAGACTCGGCAAAAAATGTCCGTAGAACCCGTATAAACGGGATCGGGTTGGTCAGCCTCCCCAAACGAGTCTCTGCCCTCGGGTGCCTCAGAGGCAGAGAGTTCGACCGTCCAGCCGAGAAGCTCGACTCGATTCGTCCCTCTCTCTTGAGAGGCGTAGTATACATAGTGTTAGGAAGAGTTCATTCTGTAGTTATAGGTAAGGACCCATGACAAACAGTATACTCTCGGTGTAGTTTCTCCCAACACCGCAATTTGCTACAAAACCATAAGATTAATCTGAAATGTCGAGTAGTATTCGTAGATAGCCTTGTCAGATCAAGAATTTCATACCGATGCCATGCATGTTTCTAAACTAGTTCAGAAATATCTAAACATTTAGCTGTCTATAAAGGCATACTCCTATCATTGCTTAAAACTTGCTTCGAGCGAATGAAGATTGTAAGACTAAACAAAGAAATTCTGACGCTACAGAATCGCAAACAATAACGTTACGAAATAAGAGAAATCACATCACTTGAGAACTTCCAACAGCAGAAACGTCTAAAATGGATAACGCATGTAACTAGAAGAGAAAATAATAAAATCAACAAATTGGTGACGTTTCACACTTTTTCCTCTATCACCACAGGAAAGTCAGATAACAATCACTGGACATAAAAAGCCTATTTACTTAAAAAAAATATAATAGTAACATTTTAACATTCCAAATGATAGGAAACCTGGCTACACATCTAATGAATGCCAATTGTTTCTTTATCAGAAGATGGTTAATATTTGTATTAACTTTAGAGATGAGGATCTTAGCAAGATGGACAAAAGAATGAAAACGACCTTAACACGAGTGGCATTAGCTACTCTGTAATTTAATGCCGAATCTTGTCATGTAAGTAAAGGGTTAATATTACCATTAGCATTTAAAAAACGATTTTATCATGAGATACTTTTCATGTAACTGGTGAAATGTGTTTAGATTAATGTTTTAATGTCTTGTTTCTCGTTTTTTTTATAATAGTATTTGCCCAAGATCGTCGACAAAGATTTATGTCTCTACCAGTCACGACCCTTACAAAACTTATATTATTATTTGACATCGTGTTTCCTTATAAGTGAGACGACATTTTCTGTCAAAAATCATAGATCTGTCGGAAAAATGACGAAAAAGAAATGAAGATATTGAACTTTTTTTTTCCGTTTATCTTCAATTTTTTTCTTTCTACGCAAGAAGCTGCTCTACTTTATATTGTTATTGGAGAGCTGAAACGAATTTATCCTTAAAAGACAGACACTGATATATACGTAAATTTTGAGGAAATGTTGACACAAAAAAGAGGGTAAAAGAACATAAAATGCAAAGAAGAAAGGAAAGAACGGAAGAAAAGAGAGGTGAAAAGAAAGTAAGACTTGAGTAAAATTGGCAGGGAGCAACCAATGATATATATATATATATATATATATATATATATATATATATATATATATATATATATACGTAGAATTTGAGGAAACGTTGACGCAAAAAGTGGGTAGAAATGTAAATTGCAAAGAAAAGAAGAAAAAAATGAAGAAGAGAGATGTGAGAAGAAAGGATGAATTAAAAAAGAAAAAAATGGAAAAAAATCAAAGAGGTAGACCTGGAAAAGAATCATCGTAATATGAAGAACATTCAGATCTTGTGATGAAGGACAAGACAATAGAATGTAACAGAAAAATGAAAATAGAATAGAATAATAGAATGAAATAACTGTTTGGAATAAAAGATTGAAATAAAAAATGAATAAAAAAAATATAATGGATGTTTATAATTAAAAAGGATAGAAGAAAAATATTATAAATATTATAAGAAAATTGAATTGATTCGAAGAATGAATAAAACAGAATAAAGCAGAAAAATAGATAAGAAAACAAGATCAAATTAATAGGAAAAATAAAAATGGAATAAGAGAATAAAAAAAAAATTGTTGTAACGTAGGGAAGGTCACTGACTAGAATAATCAAACGAAGGTTGGTAATGAACGATAATACTCAGAACAAGACATATAAGATTCGCCAGCGTTCCATAGAAGTAATCAATTGCTAGAAGTGAGTCAAGTGAATTCCACAATGAATCTCCAAATGCCGGATATCTACCAACCGCCCCACCCGGTCAGATGTGGCACAAGGCTCGACCAAAAATTCCCCGTAGACCGCATATAAAACGGAGTCGGGTCGCAGTTTACCGAGACGAGACTCTGCTCTTCGACATAGCCTCATCTGGGGATCTTCTCTGTCGGGGTGCAGATAGTTTGACCAGCACAGCAGATGACGAATCGCAGACAGCAGGATATCTACCAACCGCCCCACGGGGTTGATGTGGCACAAGGCTGAATTTAATTTGGGGTATACGAACCCGTAGGCTCAGCCCCAAATTCCCCATTAGACCCCGTATAAAACGGGATCGGGTAGCTATTTCCCGAGAGGAGACTCTGGCTTTCGACACAGCCTCGTCTGGAGGTCCTTTCTTCCCGGAGGAAGAGGGTTTGACCAGCACAGCTGAAGACGAATCTCCAACTGCAGACCAACATACAGTATTTACTACAGTATTATGGGAATAAGGACCTACCAATTATCGTCAGTATGTAGGCTACAACAATAAATAAAGCATAAAATGATGTAGAAAGAAAATATAAATAAATAAATGGGGAATAGTATATTACAGCAGAAATATTATATAACAATTAGAATGGAATATATTATATTAAAAAATATAATAAATGCCGTAATAAAATATAATAGAAATATATATCAAGTAAAATTGTACAATATAAAAATTAAAAGGGATTGAAGAATAGAATAACATAGTTAAAATTTCAACCTAAAGCTAAACATCAATCTATTAATCATCTAAAAGACATCACTCTGCCTTTCATCAGATGTTAACCTCCAGGAAGTGACTAGTTTCGCTTTATGGGGCTAACGTTCTCAGCTGACATGAAGTAGAAAGACTATACTGAATCCATTGCTAGGTCAGCTGCAAAGAAACTTGATTCACTGTGTAGTGTGAGACATTTTCTCTCTTCAAAATCTATTTTAGATATGTATAAGTGCATTATGCAATGGACAAAGTCCTACAATTATTTTAAGACATTTATTATATTTATACGTTCTTTTTATAATATTTTTTATAATAACTGTCGGACTTTGTCCATTTCATAATGTATGACGTCATTTTTTTACATTTGGATACGCATCGAGCAGATATGAATGTACGAGAGAAAATCATGGAGAATTGTATTTTAAAAACAGTAAAATCGACCTTGCTAACCGAAACGCTCGTCTGTGGCTCAATCGGTAAAACCACGCCAGGCCTTATTATGATTCCGTAATAGGATACAGGTTCGATTCCTGTCGGAGGACGCATAAATTCTATGAAAATTTCTCGGATATTCAGGCCAGTAAATGCCGTTAATACTGTTTATTATAAACAGAGCATTTACTACAATATTTTTATCTAGAAAAAGGAACTTGTAGACATAAAAAAAAATATCTATAAGTCTACTATTCATCCATGCTGCCACATATAGTCAGGTGCCCTTGCTATTTATATGGGGCTCCTTATTAAGATTCAAAGAAGAATCAGCAATATTATTGGTCCTGATCTGGCGGCTCGGCGTTAGTTACTTGTCCATCGCTGTAAGGTTGCCCCTGTGTACCTTTATTTTTTTTTCCAAATAGGACCATGGTAAATATCCTGATGAGTTTATCCCTATGGTACCTGGACTTTTTGAATTTAAGTGCAGTACTAGACAGGCGCTGAGATCTCATCAATTTATACTTGAGCTAGCTAGATGTAACCGTAAATTCTGTGTTAACAGTTTCTTTTCTCGCACTTCTCGGAACTCACGGTTATATGCTTTCCAGCCAACTTTAATATGTAAAAATTTAAATGCAAGGTCAATCGCTATCTGCTGTCTTCCTGATTACTCTTCCCTCTTCCCCGCTCATTATTAATCTTTCTTGTCTAATTTTTCTACACCCTGTAACTCCTTATGTCTTAGTAGCTTTACTGTTTTGCATTGGGTGATACCGATTTATATATGTAAGAATAAAGTTGAATGAAAGATGGAATGAATCAGAATAACAGAACAGAAATATAAAATAAAGAAAAGAATAAGATGAATACGAAGAAACAAAATTGAATATATATTAAAGAGCTGTGTAATAAGATTAAATATAAATAATTTTGAATTGAAGAGAACAGAAGAGGGGAATAAATATAAAAGAATATTAGAATAAAATAATTAGAATAGATGCAATGGGATGATGGAAGATAATAAAAGAGAATAGAAATGACAAGATAAATTAGAAGGAAAAATAGAACAAAATAGAAAGAATAAAATAGATTGGATAATAGAATAACAGAATAGAATGAAAACTAGAATAAAATAGAATAGAAATGACAAGATAAAATAGAAGGAAAAATAGAACAAAATAGAAAGAATAAATTAGAAGGGATAATAGAATAAAAAAATAAAATGAAAACACGAATAAAATATAATAGAAATGACAAGATAAATTAGAAGGAAAAATAGAACAAAATAGAAAGAATAAATTAGAAGGGATAATAGAATAAAAATGGAATGAAAACTAGAATAAAATAGAATAGAAATGACAAGATAAAATAGAAGGAAAAATAGAACAAAATAGAAAGAATAAATTAGAAGGGATAATAGAATAAAAAAATAAAATGAAAACACGAATAAAATATAATAGATATGACAAGATAAATTAGAAGGAAAAATAGAACAAAATAGAAAGAATAAATTAGAAGGGATAATAGAATAAAAAAATAAAATGAAAACACGAATAAAATATAATAGAAATGACAAGATAAATTAGAAGGAAAAATAGAACAAAATAGAAAGAATAAATTAGAAGGGATAATAGAATAAAAATGGAATGAAAACTAGAATAAAATAGAATAGAAATGACAAGATAAAATAGAAGGAAAAATAGAACAAAATAGAAAGAATAAATTAGAAGGGATAATAGAATAAAAAAATAAAATGAAAACACGAATAAAATATAATAGAAATGACAAGATAAATTAGAAGGAAAAATAGAACAAAATAGAAAGAATAAATTAGAAGGGATAATAGAATAAAAATGGAATGAAAACTAGAATAAAATAGAATAGAAATGAGAAGATAAAATAGAAGGAAAAATAGAACAAAATAGAAAGAATAAATTAGAAGGGATAATAGAATAAAAAATAAAATGAAAACACGAATAAAATATAATAGATATGACAAGATAAATTAGAAGGAAAAATAGAACAAAATAGAAAGAATAAATTAGAAGGGATAATAGAATAAAAAAATAAAATGAAAACACGAATAAAATATAATAGATATGACAAGATAAATTAGAAGGAAAAATAGAACAAAATAGAAAGAATAAATTAGAAGGGATAATAGAATAAAAATGGAATGAAAACTAGAATAAAATAGAATAGAAATGAGAAGATAAAATAGAAGGAAAAATAGAACAAAATAGAAAGAATAAATTAGAAGGGATAATAGAATAAAAAAATAAAATGAAAACATGAATAAAATATAATAGAAATGACAAGATAAATTAGAAGGAAAAATAGAACAAAATAGAAAGAATAAATTAGAAGGGATAATAGAATAAAAAAATAAAATGAAAACACGAATAAAATATAATAGAAATGACAAGATAAATTAGAAGGAAAAATAGAACAAAATAGAAAGAATAAATTAGAAGGGATAATAGAATAAAACTGGAATGAAAACTAGAATAAAATAGAATAGAAATGAGAAGATAAAATAGAAGGAAAAATAGAACAAAATAGAAAGAATAAATTAGAAGGGATAATAGAATAAAAAAATAAAATGAAAACACGAATAAAATATAATAGATATGACAAGATAAATTAGAAGGAAAAATAGAACAAAATAGAAAGAATAAATTAGAAGGGATAATAGAATAAAAATGGAATGAAAACTAGAATAAAATAGAATAGAAATGAGAAGATAAAATAGAAGGAAAAATAGAACAAAATAGAAAGAATAAATTAGAAGGGATAATAGAATAAAAAAATAAAATGAAAACATGAATAAAATATAATAGAAATGACAAGATAAATTAGAAGGAAAAATAGAACAAAATAGAAAGAATAAATTAGAAGGGATAATAGAATAAAAATGGAATGAAAACTAGAATAAAATAGAATAGAAATGAGAAGATAAAATAGAAGGAAAAATAGAACAAAATAGAAAGAATAAATTAGAAGGGATAATAGAATAAAAAAATAAAATGAAAACACGAATAAAATATAATAGATATGACAAGATAAATTAGAAGGAAAAATAGAACAAAATAGAAAGAATAAATTAGAAGGGATAATAGAATAAAAATGGAATGAAAACTAGAATAAAATAGAATAGAAATGAGAAGATAAAATAGAAGGAAAAATAGAACAAAATAGAAAGAATAAATTAGAAGGGATAATAGAATAAAAAAATAAAATGAAAACATGAATAAAATATAATAGAAATGACAAGATAAATTAGAAGGAAAAATAGAACAAAATAGAAAGAATAAATTATAAGGATATTAGAATAAAAATGGAGTGAAAACTAGAATAAAATAGAATAGAAATGACAAGATAAATTAGAAGGAAAAATAGAACAAAATAGAAAGAATAAATTAGAAGGGATAATAGAATAAAAAAATAAAATGAAAACATGAATAAAATATAATAGAAATGACAAGATAAATTAGAAGGAAAAATAGAACAAAATAGAAAGAATAAATTAGAAAGGATAATAGAATAAAAATGGAATGAAAACTAGAATAAAATAGAATAGAAATGAGAAGATAAAATAGAAGGAAAAATAGAACAAAATAGAAAGAATAAATTAGAAGGGATAATAGAATAAAAAAATAAAATGAAAACACGAATAAAATATAATAGATATGACAAGATAAATTAGAAGGAAAAATCGAACAAAATAGAAAGAATAAATTAGAAGGGATAATAGAATAAAAATGGAATGAAAACTAGAATAAAATAGAATAGAAATGAGAAGATAAAATAGAAGGAAAAATAGAACAAAATAGAAAGAATAAATTAGAAGGGATAATAGAATAAAAAATAAAATGAAAACACGAATAAAATATAATAGAAATGACAAGATAAATTAGAAGGAAAAATAGAACAAAATAGAAAGAATAAATTAGAAGGGATAATAGAATAAAAATGGAATGAAAACTAGAATAAAATAGAATAGAAATGAGAAGATAAAATAGAAGGAAAAATAGAACAAAATAGAAAGAATAAATTAGAAGGGATAATAGAATAAAAATGGAATGAAAACTAGAATAAAATAGAATAGAAATGAGAAGATAAAATAGAAGGAAAAATAGAACAAAATAGAAAGAATAAATTAGAAGGGATAATAGAATAAAAAATAAAATGAAAACACGAATAAAATATAATAGAAATGACAAGATAAATTAGAAGGAAAAATAGAACAAAATAGAAAGAATAAATTAGAAGGGATAATAGAATAAAAATGGAATGAAAACTAGAATAAAATAGAATAGAAATGAGAAGATAAAATAGAAGGAAAAATAGAACAAAATAGAAAGAATAAATTAGAAGGGATAATAGAATAAAAAATAAAATGAAAACACGAATAAAATATAATAGAAATGACAAGATAAATTAGAAGGAAAAATAGAACAAAATAGAAAGAATAAATTAGAAGGGATAATAGAATAAAAATGGAATGAAAACTAGAATAAAATAGAATAGAAATGAGAAGATAAAATAGAAGGAAAAATAGAACAAAATAGAAAGAATAAATTAGAAGGGATAATAGAATAAAAATGGAATGAAAACTAGAATAAAATAGAATAGAAATGAGAAGATAAAATAGAAGGAAAAATAGAACAAAATAGAAAGAATAAATTAGAAGGGATAATAGAATAAAAAATAAAATGAAAACACGAATAAAATATAATAGAAATGACAAGATAAATTAGAAGGAAAAATAGAACAAAATAGAAAGAATAAATTAGAAGGGATAATAGAATAAAAATGGAATGAAAACTAGAATAAAATAGAATAGAAATGAGAAGATAAAATAGAAGGAAAAATAGAACAAAATAGAAAGAATAAATTAGAAGGGATAATAGAATAAAAAAATAAAATGAAAACACGAATAAAATATAATAGAAATGACAAGATAAATTAGAAGGAAAAATAGAACAAAATAGAAAGAATAAATTAGAAAGGATAATAGAATAAAAATGGAATGAAAACTAGAATAAAATAGAATAGAAATGAGAAGATAAAATAGAAGGAAAAATAGAACAAAATAGAAAAAAATAAATTAGAAGGGATAATAGAATAAAAAAATAAAATGAAAACACGAATAAAATATAATAGAAATGACAAGATAAATTAGAAGGAAAAATAGAACAAAATAGAAAGAATAAATTAGAAAGGATAATAGAATAAAAATGGAATGAAAACTAGAATAAAATAGAATAGAAATGAGAAGATAAAATAGAAGGAAAAATAGAACAAAATAGAAAAAAATAAATTAGGAGGGATAATAGAATAAAAAAATAAAATGAAAACACGAATAAAATATAATAGAAATGACAAGATAAATTAGAAGGAAAAATAGAACAAAATAGAAAGAATAAATTAGAAAGGATAATAGAATAAAAATGGAATGAAAACTAGAATAAAATAGAATAGAAATGAGAAGATAAAATAGAAGGAAAAATAGAACAAAATAGAAAGAATAAATTAGAGGGGATAATAGAATAAAAAAATAGAATGGAAACTCGAATAAAATATAATAGATATGACAAGATAAATTAGAAGGAAAAATAGAACAAAATAGAAAGAATAAATTAGAAAGGATAATAGAATAAAAATGGAATGAAAACTAGAATATAATAGAATAGAAATGAGAAGATTAAATAGAAGGAAAAATAGAACAAAATAGAAAGAATAAATTAGAAGGGATAATAGAATAAAAAAATAAAATGAAAACACGAATAAAATATAATAGAAATGACAAGATAAATTAGAAGGAAAAATAGAACAAAATAGAAAGAATAAATTAGAAAGGATAATAGAATAAAAATGGAATGAAAACTAGAATAAAATAGAATAGAAATGAGAAGATAAAATAGAAGGAAAAATAGAACAAAATAGAAAGAATAAATTAGAAGGGATAATAGAATAAAAAATAAAATGAAAACACGAATAAAATATAATAGAAATGACAAGATAAATTAGAAGGAAAAATAGAACAAAATAGAAAGAATAAATTAGAAGGGATAATAGAATAAAAATGGAATGAAAACTAGAATAAAATAGAATAGAAATGAGAAGATAAAATAGAAGGAAAAATAGAACAAAATAGAAAGAATAAATTAGAAGGGATAATAGAATAAAAATGGAGTGAAAACTTGAATTGAAGAGAACAGAAGAGGGGAATAAATATAAAAGAATATTAGAATAAAATAATTAGAATAGATGCAATGGGATGATGGAAGATAATAAAAGAGAATAGAAATGACAAGATAAATTAGAAGGAAAAATAGAACAAAATAGAAAGAATACAATAGAACAGATAATAGAATAACCAAATAGAATGAAAACTAGAATAAAAATGAATAGAAATGACAAGATAAAATATAAGGAAAAATATAACAAAATAGAAAGAATAAATTAGAAGGGATAATAGAATAAAAGAATAGAATGGAAACTAGAATGAAATAGAATAGAATAAATAAAGTAGTAGGAATAGAATAACCGAGAGAGAGAGAGAGAGAGAGAGAGAGAGAGAGAGAGAGAGAGAGAGAGAGAGAGAGAGAGAGAGCTGGCAACTGTCCAGCAGTGAACGCCTCAACCCTGGGCACCATACTGTTATATTAGTTCAATTAATAGTACTCCGCAACCTGCTATGAACTCGAACAATACACTTTCATTGAGCTCAATTCACAATAGACTCTTGTTGACCTCAAATCAATGGCTATCGAACATTACGTTGAAAAAACATTATTTGTTAAATTTTATTCTCTGACTGAAATGACTGGTGTAGAATTCGTTTTACTTTAACATCCCTTTCATTCGCCACACCCACTATATAGTAAACACTTTGTTTATGGTTAGAAACAGACAATGGAATGCAGACTTATTTGAGGTAAATAAGACAAAGAAACTCTTATATATAAAGCACTTGTGTCAATGGACAACACGGACAAGTTTTACACTCCCACATTTCCACCAAAAAGAAAACTGTAAGAACGCTGGAAAAAAAAATAAATAAAAAGTTAATTAAATTGTCCTTGTCGGTCATATTCAACGAAACCTGTTTAAAATAATGTTTGCTGCACAAATATGCATTATTCACCCCCCCCCTATATATATATATATATATATATATATATATATATATATATATATTAAAAAGAAGAGAAGAGAGGTGCCGCAAACGTTTTTGCTTGTAATGTGGATTTATTTAGAAAAAAATATTATGCTTTGTTTTACATAATTTTACTACACGTGTTTCTGGTCTCGTGACCGTCTTCAGGTAAAAGAAAGAAATTCGGATTACTAACACAGAAAATGTCTCATATCGAGAATATTTAACATTGAAAAACAAAAGAAAATTTAATTATTTCTAATAATATGTGGAAATCTAAAAGCGGAGATTTCCACATATTATTAGAAATAATTAAATTTTCTTTTGTTTTTCAATGTTAAATATTCTCGATATGAGACATTTTCTGTGTTAGTAATCCGAATTTCTTTCTTTTACCTGAAGACGGTCACGAGACCAGAAACACGTGTAGTAAAATTATGTAAAACAAAGCATAATATTTTTTCTAAATAAATCCACATTACAACCAAAAACGTTTGCGGCACCTCTCTTCTCTTCTTTTTAATATACATACTTTTCTCTCGTTGGAACCACTACAACCTCTTTCTTTTATATATATATATATATATATATATATATATATATATATATATAGGAAACGTATATCAATCTAACATGTTTCAATTTTATTAAAGCTTCGTCAGAGATTGAGAGAAATCAGACAAGTAGAGAAATACTTCATTTTTTTTCTGCAACTTTTCATTGTTGACTCACGTAGCACGTAGATTAAATCGTAGTTAATTTCATATGCATGTAAGTTTGTGAAGATTCTTGTATGCCTAGGCGGACATCAGATGTCAATGTGTATTCGTAAATAAGTTTCTGTTCTTTTTGTCTATTTTCTCTCAATACCTAATGAAGCTTTAATAAAAGTGAAACATCTATGATTGATATACGTTTCTTTATCTTATCCTGTGGTATACGGATCCATATTTGGTCACTAAAGTCAAAACCGAACGGTGACAGTACACCGCACAAATGACCTGAAGATTACTCTGTTTTTACCTCAGTATCTAGTTTTATATTAACATAAGCTCTATCACTGATATTGAAAACTTTAACCTGTAGATATGGCATATCTTAAAGCTATATTTATATTATACTACATTATATTATATTATATTATATTATATATATATATATATATATATATATATATATATATATATGAGCAGCAACCATTTTTTAAGCATGCCCGGTTTGTCAGATCTAGCGTGTATCAATTTCTTTTAAGCCGTGAGGTAAGCGCTTCTCGCCATGTATGTGGGCTTTTCCGTCGCGCAGAGTTGTCCATCGAAATCAAATTCACGTGAATGGTCTCATCAAACTCTCTTTGATTCACAGCAAACAACTGATACCAGGTGGGGGAGGGGATGACAGGGAGAGAAGATGCGAACGAGTACCGATGACGCCGATATATACGCAGTTCCAGTGTACGCTAATTTCCAGGTAATTAGACATATGCTCTTGGAATACGCAAATAATACATATTTATATATTAAGGTCTTACTAGTGTGATGCTGTGTTCGCATTACTCGCCAGTCAATTTACTTCCGACATAGGATGCATTTCTACTGAATAGGTTCCAAATGCCATGACCGTTTTACCTGCGCGCACAGCTGAGCCAAATGTCGACAAACAATATTCTGTCTATACAGATCATTCTTTTTTTATTTATTTTTTCTTTGTTTCTAACTGTTGTCGAGTAAGACTCAGCGAATTTCCCGCTCCTTTCTACTAGTGTGAAAATTGACTGTTCCTATTAGAGTGGTATTTGAGTACCTTAATTCCCTGTGTATAATACACCTTCATTCATAATACGCACCCCTAAAAGTGTGCTGAAAGTATGAGAAAATGCTTCTGCTCATGCATAATACGCATCCCTTGTTTGGTAATCAAATCCTATAATTTGTACCTCTCCAATTTCATTACGGTCAGCGTTTGCTACTCTTATTAAAAATGGCTTTAAGCATAGAATAATATTATTCTAATTTAGTTTTATGATGATTCTTCTTTTATTTTACATTTGTAAATATTTTTAGTTTTATATGATTGTATTTGACATCACTACAGAATCGCAATCACAGAATGTTAGTGTAAAATTGTCGTATGTTAGTGGTGCGTAGTCAATACGCAACTGAAATCGACCTATGAAACGATATTTTTTAAAAGATTTTTTTATATCTGTGTATAATACGCACTCCTGATTTTTCTTATTTTTTAAGGGAAAATGCGTATTATACATGAGGAATTACGGCAGTTGATTTGCTGATGTTTTTTTTTTCGTTCTATCTATGTGTATTTAATTTAAAACATTCCTTTTTTTAACCTACCTATGCTTCTGTTCCTCCGATACCCACAACGGCCTTTATTATCGGTTATCTTGAACGCAATCAACATTACAATACTGGGTAAACACTTGTAACTATTTTTATATCTACCGTGAAACATTATGACATGTCCCAGAAAGGGATATATTTGTTCGAAGTAGCTAAGTGGTTCTGGCTACTGTAACCGAGTAGGACAATCTAGAAGGTATCCGTAATGGACTAGTGCTCGGCGTAGTGGTAGGCAATATCTGTAAGCAATAGGCGTAGACCATGTACCTCCACATCAGTCTGTATTTATGGCTGACACCAGCCAATCATATTACTGTGAGGGTAAACCCAGGTGTATGCATATTCATTACATCACATTACATATCAATTATTCTTGAATTTTGACTCAGGAGCCCTGGAAGAATGGGCAAAATTGTTCAGGAAGGCAGGGCCCCAAAGGCAAATACTCTTCTTGGCTTTTGGAAGCCAATTTTCCATATCCTAGTGCACCTTCGGATTCCAGCCCCGTTTTTGTCGTCCTCTGTTAAAAGACCTCCTGGATAATTAAATTTCTGCAATTGTTTTATTTTCGTATGTCTACTTTGTAATTTTCATATTGGGATTATCCTTTTTTGAACAACCATGGACTGTTTCTTCTTGTAGTTGATATTTAGTCCTTTCTTCTTGCTTTCCTTCATTGAATTCTGTAGGAGCCTTTGCAGTTGCACTTCCGTGTCTGCTATCAATATAGTGCATATCTTATGTTGTTAATTTTGTTGCCATCAAAAAAATGAATACTGGTAGGACATCTAATTCTCTCAGAATTGTCTCGCTCTATAGGGTGAATACGTCGGGCGACAAGACATATATTTGCACCCCATTCTATTTTTGTATATATATATATATATATATATATATATATATATATATATATATATATATATATGTAGCACTCATTTTCTATACGTATCCAGGCGGTTTGCTGCCATCAAATGTTCTTGATTATTCTAATATCCTTCCCATATACAGGGTGTCTATTAAGTTCGTGTGCACGTTTAAAAAATTATAACTTTATTTTTATTTGTTTTTTTGCGATAGAAATAATCTGTAAAAATGTTATAAAGTTTAATGTACCTAGTTTTAAGCATAGCTAAAATAACTAATATGATTTCAGGCATTACTCAGTTGGCAAATGTTTTCCGTGAACTGCAAAATCGTATTATTCTTTGTCTTGCTAATGATGGACGACATGTGGAAACTTAAAGAAAATTTCAATAAAACCTTAAAAAAAGATAGATTTACTTCTTTCCAATCGTTTTTATAAATTATTTCTATCGCAAATACAAATAAAGTTAATTTTTTTTAAAGTGCACACGAACACTACGGACACCCGGTATATAAGGTTTTTGATCAGTTTCAATAGATTTTTGTGGACTACTTTATCAAAGCGTTTCATAGTCTATAAAACACAGGTAAACGTCCTTCTTCATTTAGACTGCTCTTTCTAATATCATTCAGAGCATAAATATCGCGATAATTGGTCCAGTGTCTTTAATGAACCCGCACTATTCTTGTAGTTCCGGTCAGATTCTTCTGCCGCTTATTATTCATCGTATTTAAGATAAGATTTGTTAACTCCCTGCTTCTTTCAAGTTGGGCAATCAGTATTAAAAAAAAACAAAAACAAAAACTAAAGGCCTAGGAAAAGATATGAACAGTGCTAGTTTACAGATTAATAAAAGTCTATTCCTACCTATATAAAAGGGCCTGCGACGTAAATTCTATTGGAATAATCGCAGGGGTCGATATTAATTCACATCAGATTCACGTCTGCTAGTCATATCCATTTGATGGTCGGCTATTTCGACGAGCAGCCAAAGATCATCCAATTAAGAAGTTTGATGTATTGAAGAATGGGCGTACACTAGTATCGGGTCATGTATTTCACTTGGCTTATGTATATTTGAATGCTATTGAGATATGCACGTTGTAAAATTCAACTTTGCTACCCCGGGAAACGTGGTGCACAAACAGCTTTATTTGAAAAATAAGGCGGCATGATGTCGGATAATATCTCGCGAGTAAACACTTACTATATTATAAGTTCGGTCTAGGGTCAGGGGTAATACTTCATATATATATATATATATATATATATATATATATATATATATATATATATATATATATAATGTTGGTGCAAAAATAATGTCGTTTTCTCACATATGTTACTATGTGAGGAAACGACATTATTTTTGCACCAACCTAATATATATATATATAATGTTAGATAGATAGATAGATAGATAGATAGATAGATAGATGTCCAACTGAAATTTTCGCAGATCGATGAATAAACGTTCAAATGAAATTTTCGCTGATCGAAAGATAAATAGATATTCAAGTGAAATTTTTGCAGATCGATGAGTAAACATTCAAATGAAATTTTCGCTGCTAGATAGATAGATTTTCAAGTGAAATTTTCTCAGATCGATGAATAAGCGTCCAAATGGAATTTTCGCAGAGAGATAGATAGATAGATAGATGTTCAATTGAATTCTTCACAGATCGATGAATAAACATTAAAATGAAACTTTCGCAGATAGATAGATAGATAAATATTGATAGTTACAACATTAGAATGAATACTTCATTAAAACTTGGTTTGAATATTGGAGCTACAGACGGTCTTGTTCCCTGATATATATTTAGAGATCCCTGATAAAATGCAAAGAATGTGCAATGTCATTTATTCTGACCTTGCATGTTGGCTTCATTAAATGTCAGCCAACCCTAATGTAACTCCCCTGTCCCTTGTTTTTTTTTTTGTTTTTTTTTTTATAAATACCTCAACTGTAAACATTCTGATTAACTTTCGTCTATGGTACTTTGTTTTATGAATTTAAGCGGAGTAGCGTCTCTTTATTTTACAGTTGAACTGGCTAGATGTAACTGTAAATTCTATGCTAACAGTTTATTTTCTTGCACATCGCACTTATTGAACTGTCTTCTTGTGACTTGATTCCCATTTCAACTTTGATATTCAAAGATGTAAATATAATATCCATCGTTATATTCTGTATCTTCATTACTGTATTTTATTTTCCCTGCTCCTTAATAATCTTTATATATATATATATATATATATATATATATATATATATATATATATATATATATTCATTGACACTCAGTAACGCCCTGCGCTTTATTGCCTTCATTAATTTGTTTAACAGTGAAATGGAAGAATCACTAGGAAAACAATAAACGATATAACGAAATTGACATCGAAGACAAAGCCTATTTCAAGAACAAGTTGGAATAAAACGATTACTTCATAGAATTAGGTATGTCAGAGCCTGTCATGAAAGGCGGGAAAAGATGAGAGGTGTAAAGGAATTGATTAAATACACAGTTCATTTTTTTCGGGAAATAATTTTGTCTAAATGAAAATATATATTTCATTTGTATAGATCATTAAAATATCTAAGGGAAGTAATCATGCATGACTTTACTAAATTATGTAGATTTAGCTCCACTTTTTTTTTAGCTTCCCTGTTTTTTAACTCGAGATGAGACAGGAAATATGTAAATAAATACAGCGGAAATAAGTAAATAGATACACTGGAAATATATCAATAAATACATAACGTTTGGTTCCAATCTCACAATGGGAGTGACTGCAAAATACTTTCCATTCCCCAGTTTATAAGCAAAACTACGCGGATTTATAATTTGATTTCTTCCAAGCCAGTAAGATAGGCCATTTCTCGGTCCCACCTGATCAGTCCCAGTCTGTCTTGTCATAAATACACTGGAAATATATCAATAAATACATAATGTTCGGTTACAATCGTACAATGGGAGTGACTGCAAAATACTTTCCATTCTCCAAATTATATTCAAAACTACGCGGATTTACACTGGGATTTCTTCCTAGCCAGTAAGATAAGCTATTTCTCGGTCCCACCTGATCAGTCTTGGTTATTTCGGTTAGTTGAAAAGTTCTTAACTTTAACGATGACCAGTTACTTTATAATAATGATTATAGAGTATACTCCCTCTGGATAGACCTTGTTATTTTTTATAACTTTGATTATTATCATTGTTCTTGTTTCCTTGTTCTTGTGGGTGGTGGCGTTGTCATCGGCATTAGTGTGGGTCGTATTGGCATTGCCTTTGTTGATGTAGATGTTGTGGTGGTGAAGTTGTTCTTGGTGGGGGTCATTTCGGTAGTTTTATTTTTCATGGTCCTTGTGTTGTCGATATGGTGTTTCTGTTATTGTTGCTTTTGGCGTTGGTTTCTATTGTCTCCAGACTGGCTATAACTACAAACACTCTGTTCCCGATATTGGGAAGACTTCTTCGATAATACAGCCAAAGTTAAACATTTTATACTCTCTCTCTCTCACTCACTAAACTCTCTCTCTCTCTCTCTCTCTCTCTCTATATATATATATATATATATATATATATATATATATATATATATAAGCATTTCACCCCAAGCAAGGCGGCAAGCCACTAGCACGCAAGGGGTTACAGAGAGTTGGAGCGAGAGCAAATAGGTGTGATAGACGAAAGGATGAAGAGAAGGAGAGCAGTTAGATCAAGAAATCTAGATACGTCGATTGACATTACATTTGAAGAGTTGGATATTATAGCATTCAGGGTAACAATAAATGGGGAGGGAGTTCCACAGGCGAGAGGTGCGAGACATGAAACTATTGGAGCAGAAGAGACTGCTACATTTAACAGTTCCGACAGTGAAAGGGTGAGAGCCAGATGCCAGCCTAGTAGAATGCTTAAATTCATGAAGACAGAGGGAGGCGACATCACGTTTGTGAGAGAGGGGCTGAAGACGAGATGCCAGTTCAGGGCCAACTACGTAGCATATCCGTCTCTGGTTCTTATCAAGAACCTTGAGACAAACATAAGGGGCACCAGATTCTTATATGGCAGCAATACTCCATGCAAGGGCGAATGCTTGATGTGATGCGTATATATATATATATATATATATATATATATATATATATATATATATATATATATAAAAGTGAACATAGAAGTCAACACTTAGAGTCGACAGTCTGTTTCATGCTATATGCAATCGTTAGGCCACATATGCTGCTATTTATATATATATACGGGTTAGTGGATAAGACGATTGCATATAGCACGAAACAGACTGTCGCCTCTAAGTGTTGACTTCGATGTTCACTTTTATATTTACACACGCTCTATCTCTGACATTGAGCACTTTATTCCATAAATATAGCACACCATAAGACTATATTTCTTCATATATATATATATATATATATATATATATACAGAGAGAGAGAGAGAGAGAGAGAGAGAGAGAGATTCTGCACATTCTTGGCCTCACGGTTTCAACTAATTTGAAGTGGAGCGACTACATCGAATCAATAGCTGCATCTATTGCCAGGAAATGTTGGTTAATGTCATTCCAGAAGGGACTTTATCGTCCATCTTGCACATTTACAAATCTACAATTTCTCTGCAGGTTGAATACTGCTATAATATATGGTCTGGTGCTCCTGGTATTCATCTCGAGTTTCTTGATAATTTCCAAAGAATGATCTGAAGTGTAATCTATTCTGACTTGGCATCTCCAATTCAGTCACTTTCTCACCGATGTGTCGTGGTTTCCTTCTTTTTCTACCAATAATTTCAAGGCAACTGGCCTGAAAAGCGTTATTCAGTATGAAATTCCTGAGAAAAAAACTAAGACATATCACTATATTAATTGAAATATATACTTAGTTCATGTCATGTTAACTGACGAACACATGTAAAAAAAAGAATTCGTGGATTTACCATATTACAAAATTCATATAAAAATTCTCATTTGAAATTTTGAAATTTAGCGATGCGACTCAGACGTTTCGAGATTGTACAACCGTCAATAAATAGCATATTCTAAAAAAACATCTTTCGGTCTACAAACAATTATTTCGTCTTCAAGTTTTAACTTTAAAGAAAAAAAATTACAGCCTGATGATGGCGACAGGGATCTTCGAATGTACTTGCTTAAGTTAAAAAAAATATACATTAGAAACATCTGACAACAGATTTATAAATGAGGATCACATCATTCAATGGATTAACAGTATTTTAATGCATACATTATGTTCTACTAGCGAAGTGATTTCGCCATTAATCGAATTAATATTGGTGATTGATTCTGTGTATTATTATTTCTTTATATATATATATATATATATATATATATATATATATACACACGTTTCATTAAATATAATATGGAGAAGTATGAAGTATGGAATGCCGTTGGTATAAACCAATGGCTTCTGTTACCAATTATAGACATTTAAGAATATTTGTAGAGATGCTATACCAACGG